>JAYKAV010003021.1:2943966-2986823 GCA_035582835.1 Phoebastria nigripes
CTATGATTCTATGATCTCCTACACAAAATTGTGATTATTGAACATGAACCTTTGACCATGAGCCTTTGAAATGTTACCCTCACTCCTGCCATCAGTGGTCTTCTGAAATTAGGTCTGGGCCATTAAATAGTCCTCTGCTAAAAATGACAACAGGGTTAGTATTTGCAAGGAGAGTGTAGTTTCTTCAGCTGAAAGTGGCTTTGGACAAAGAGATCACTTCACTCGGGATACTGCTAGTTTGTGTTGGCCTTGATCCTGAGACCTAGCAGCAGAAGTGGAAGGTTGCACAACCTTCCCGCTCCTGTCCAGCCCGAGGCAGGCAGCCATCCCCAGTGCTGGCAGAAGCTCTTCTGGGACAGGAACGAGCCCATYCAAACACAGCAACAAACAGCTTCTTTAGGGAAAGTCAGGACAAGGTCAGGGAGAATAATTCAGACTTTCTGTTTTCCTTTCCTTCTTGCAAAGACCTGGATGTGAAGGACATATCTCCTTTGGGAAAATGTGATGGTTCTTTTCCACTTCCAGAAGGAAACCTTGCCAAAGACCATCATCTCCCAGAAAATCATCTGACCTCATCTTCTCCAGAGTTTGGGACATACTGGTGCTCGGCTGCCCAGGCGAACACGTGGCTCGAGCTGCCCCACCGTTACTGAGAGCAGCATCCATCTTCCTGCTCCCCGCACAGAAGCATTTTGCAAGTGCCAAATGAACTGTCCCAGGAGGGATGGAGACCACCTCCCCTTCATCCACAGTTCTGCAAAGTACTCAGCAAAGGAAAAGAGCTGGCAAGCAATCACCTTCCCTGCTGCCACGTGGCTCTCCAGAGGCATCCTTCCAGTCCCCAAATGAGTTAAAACAAACTAACCAACCCAAATGGTTGCATACCCTAAGGAGATGGACCACTCATCTCACTGCAGGACAGGCTGACTATCCCTGGGTCCTTGCAGAACTGCTGCCCTCAGCCTTGGATGCTGCCCAAAGCCACAGGCTTTTGGCTGACATTTTCCCAGTCGCTGGCCAGAGCGGGGCATTGCTCTGGCTCTGCGTGTTTTGCAGCCAGCTCCCACCAGGCACGAGTCTCGCCCGGAGGAGCTGCTCAGCCTGGCCTGGATTTCTGCTATGTCTCGTTCTGATCCAGGGCTGAAGTGGGGTCACTGCCAGACTGGACTGCTCTGTAAGCAGAGGGAATATTTACAGCACAAAAAGGGAAAAAGAGGATGGTCAAGCCCCCTTGGCTCCCGGAGAGCTGGAGCACCGGGGTATGGGTATCACCACCAAAAGTGACGCGTTGGCATCATGCAAAGCAGGATGCAATCCAGGACCTTCCCCCTTCCAGGCTCATGTCACGACTGAGGGGTGCAATGTGTTTGGACTAGGAAACTGTCACCCAGCCAAAGGAAAGCTTTCCCAGAGTCAGCTTTGCTAAAACTCCTACGTTCCTGCAAGACATGCTGGTTATGTCCAGGCACTGCTTCCTGCATACATGAGTTCAGATGGAAATGTTGAGGTCAGATTAATTTTTTCCAGGCATCCATAACACACAGCCCAATGGGTATGCAAATCCAGGACCTTCACGGCACATTGGTTTACATCAGCTCAGCAGCCGCCCACCACTGCCCCACATCCTCTTCAGCACAGGAGGTCAAAATGGGTTGGGAATCTGCTATTTTATTCTCCCCTGTCTGGGCAGACTAAAGCATGGAAAAGAGAGATGGCCCTGCAAAGGACTTGCAGTGGCTTGGTGTCAGCACCGGGCAAGGACCCCAGTTCTTCTGGCTCCAGGGGCTGTTTGCTGTTAGCCACCAGATCACAGCACAGCTGGTGATCTGCCAGGAAAAGAAGGAACAGACTCATGGACTTTAGATCTGCTGGAGAGATATATGTCCCTCTTCGTCTTTGGCTGAACACACGATGCTGCATTTTGTCCTGCAGCAAAAATCACTTGTTTACATTTCTGTATCTGATCAAGACATCTGGCTCTCCAACTTACAGAATCATAAAATCATAGAATCGTTTAGGTTGGAAAAGACCTTTAAGATCATCAAGTCCAACCGTTAACCTAGCACTGCCAAGTCCACCACTAAACCATGTCCCTAAGCGCCTCATCTACACGTCTTTTAAATACCTCCAGGGATGGTGACTCAACCACTGCCCTGGGCAGCCTGTTCCAATGCTTGACAACCCTTTCAGTGAAGAAATTTTTCCTGATATCCAATCTAAACCTCACTGGCGCAACTTGAGGCCGTTTTCTCTTGTCCTATCGCTTGTTACTTGGGAGAAGAGACCGACCCCCACCTCGCTGCAACCTTCTTTCAGGTAGTTGTAGAGAGCGATAAGGTCTCCCCTCAGCCTCCGTTTCCCCAGGCTAAACARYCCCAGTTCCCTCAGCCGCTCCTCATCAGACTTGTGCTCCAGACCCTTCACCAGCTTCGTTGCTCTTCTTCGGATGTGCTCCAGCACCTCAATGTCTGGAAAGATGCTCTTCGCGCCTGGAAGGAGAGACCATTACTGACACCAGCACGACCCTTGTAAACAGGAGAGATTACCCTGAGGACCAACTGCTGCAGACCATAAGCTCAGCTCTGCTCAAGAGCCACAGGGCATAAATGCCTACAGCATTTCCAAGTTGCCAGAGGTCATATGGACATGCGCTTCTCCTGTCCCAGGAGATCTCAGCAGGGCTAACCCTCCAAAGCCTTCTTTCATCTAAATGTTTCCCTGCCAGCAGAGCCTGCTTCTTCATACTCCCAGCAAAAGGAGGGAGAAGCAGCAGGCAGCAGTGTTGTTAAGAATGAAGGCAACACACTAAAATCAAATTATGCCTGCTTATCAGCTCCCAGGAAACAAACCTCCCAACCTAGAGCATCCCTTTCCACCCTCTCAAAGTACAGGCTGTGAATCCTGTCCACATTACACGCCTAACGTGGGCTTGAAAGAGGGGTGTGACACCAAGAGCCATGATTCAGGTCTCCTCCATTCAAAYGCATGGCTGCAAGCCTAGTTTTGGTTGAGTCCCAAAGGTTGAGTCTATACTTGTAAATGAAACAGGCTGGCGGCCATTCTCTGATGTCAAGGCCTGTGGGAACAGAATAGCCTGCATCCATCCTACCAAACTCACTGAGCCTTCAAAATAGGGTGGTTTCACCCAAAATGCTTGCTGGGAATGGTCCCCAGTCCTCAGCTTCCCATTTTTTGGGGAAAGTAGTAGTGGGCCCAGGGCCAAGTCATGGAGTAGGTGATAATTCAGAGGTATAGCCAGATGAGCTGTAATGCAGAGGTCTGCTCGGGGTCTTGGTGTGCAAGATGCCCCCTCCATCCCTGGAGGAGCTGATCCGGGGACCAGCGTCAATGTGCCTAGCCGTGCTCCCACAGCCTGTGCTGGGGTGAAGGTGCAGGGCAGGCTCGGTCCTGCCTTTGGGATGTGCCCAGGAATGCAGCCACACCACAATGTTCATCATAAGAGGCTTTTGGTTTTCTCCCAGCAAGCTGCTGCTTGCAGCTCTGGTCATCCAGACCAAAACCCTACAGTGGAAGAAGGTTTCTGCACTTTCTGCAGCCCACAGAGCAACCACCACCTGTGTCCCCCCAGTCTGCTCGGGTTTGGGGGATGCCCTCCATGCCATAGCCTGGGGGGCAGGACTTCAGGGGATGAACATCCAGACTTGGAGTGCAGAGAGCTCCTTCAGTGAAATCTGCAGTGCATTTTTATAGGCTTATCTTTTCCTTTTCTGGAAGAGAAAAGCAGCACTGCAGGTCCTGGGGAACACGGAGAAGAGCAAAAGCCTGGGTCAATGCAAGAGTATGAGGACATCATTGGTGGCAGGTCATCCCAAGGGGATTGCAGCAGCTTAAGGAAGCCAGAGGCGGAGGACAGGGGGCCTGGGTAATGCCAGGAGCTGTTGGGGTGGTTAAAAACAGCCCAGCAAGAGCCCTCGGGTATGCACTGTGTCCCACCGAGGGAGCGGAGGCGGTGAAAGAGCTGCAAAGGCATCCGACCACAGTGCAAACCGCAGGATGAAACGAAGGGAAGAAAATCCCCATGGGCTGCCCGGCAGAGCTTCCTAAGATCAAGCTATCGATAGCAGTTTTTAATTAAACATTTCAATCTCTTTTCTTCAACGCATGCCTTTTTTAAAAATGACTGCTAACGGCCAAACACATTAGAGGGGCCAACATCTAACATTTCTGCAGTGTCTGTGTTGAAAGAGCAAAGACCAAGAGATTTATAAAAACCTGGATACCCAGATGGTAACTGCACTAGTTGATGCACGAAAGTTTTTAGACACAAGTCAGAACCCTAGAGCAAGCAGGGGAACATTTAGAAAATCAAAATCCAAGATGGAAATGGTTGAGAAGGAAGAAACAAACAGGAGTGTGAAGACCATTGCCTGCATTTTCTCCAACCTCTGCAGAGACTGTAAGTCAACTAGTTCTGCAAAAATGTCACAGAAAAACTCAGCTTTTTGCAGGATCTGCCAGACTTTCTGTGTTTCCCATTTCTCCATGATGGTGATTTACTTTCCTAAGGTAGCAAAGTGGGAGGTCTTGCAATTAAAGCTCTGCAAGGCCAATTCTCCTTCTAGCTCCTCAGGGGGTCGTTGCGGGCAACCACCCTAGCCACGGGGCATTTTTAGGCTGGGGAATATTTTAATGAGTGAGAAATAGAGAGCTGGTAATTGCTAGTGTGTGATTTCCAGTTTGCCCCATTGTAGCTGTGATGATGGTGGTGGGTGGTCGAGCCCCAGCAGTGTGCCTATCGTGGGGCTCCTCTGGGACCTCCCATGATATTTGGTGCAGGGCTGACCACATGCAGACTCAGATGCAACCCTGCGCCTTTCTCAGCTAGGTCTGGGAGATAGCCCATGCCACAGGGCAGGCAGATCCTCTGCATCATCTTTCTGTGCCATTGTCATGGTTTAACCCCAGCTGGCAACTAAGGCCCACCCAGCTGCTCGCTCACTCCCCCCCGGGTGGGATGGGGGAGGGAATCGGAAGGGTAAAAGTGAGAAAACTCGTGGGTTGAGATGAAGACAGTTTAAAGGTAAAGCAAAAGCCACGCACGCAAGCAAAGCAAAACAAGGAATTCATTCACTCCTTCCCATCGGCAGGCAGGTGTTCAGCCATCTCCAGGAAAGCAGGGCTCCATCACGCCTAAAGGTTACTCGGGAAGACAAAGGCCATCGCTCCAAACTTCCCCCCCCTTCCTTCTTCCTCCCCCAGCTTTATATACTGAGCATGACGTCATATGGTATGGAAAACCCCATTGGCCAATTGGGTCAGCTGTCCTGGCTATGCTCCCTCCCCGCTTCTCGTGCACCTGGCAGAGCATGGGAAGCTGAAAAGTCCTTGACCAGTGTAAACACTACTTAGCAACAACTAAAACATCAGTGTGTTATCAACATTCTTCTCATACTAAATCCAAAACATAGCACTATACCAGCTACTAGGAAGAAAATTAACTCTATCCCAGCCGAAACCAGGACAGTTACTTTTCCCAAGGACTTGAGGCTGGGGTCCCTCCACAACTGGACTGGGTCTGATGGGCTACCCCAGCAGCAGGAGAAGATCAGAAGGTGACCTGGGTCAGCGGACACCAGCCTTTTCCCAAGACGCGGGCCCCGACAGCAGGTCGCATTCATGGAAGGACAGGAGCAGCCCCAGAGCTGGGTGCTCCCAGAAGCAACCCCAAGCCCAGCTGTCTGGCACCTCTTTCCCATTATGGGCCAAGCCATGCTCACATCCTTTCCCCTCTACATCAGTAGAATTAAAACAACTCGGAGAATCCAAACGAGCGATTCCGTAGGCTGAGGAGGAAGGAAGGGAGAGGTTTTTTAACGGCTTTTTTTTTATAAATATCTGTGAAGCATTCTTATAAGAGCCTGCTCAGGCTCTATGTTGGGATAAGACCAAACATCGCACTAGACCAGGGACAGAGGGTGCTTGGTACTGATGTACCACTGCCAAAAACAACCCCCTTGCAGTGCCAGGGTGCAGACCAACCTTCCTCCTCCAGAGATGTGCCACCGCCGCTTCTCACCACCAGTGAGGCATGGAGAGTGCCCAAGATATCTTCCCAGTGCCCCAGAGGGAATAGCAGCATCCCCACCAGGTCTTTGGTGAGGCGTCCTCACCTACAGGCAACAACATCCCAACCCAATGTCTACACCCTCCACAACCAGCACTGGGATGAGTGCGTCTCCGCTCTACCACACGTTGAACAAGGAGCTTCTCTGCAATTGTGCACTCTCGGAGGAACTCACTGCTTTTCTGCTTTTCTCTGTATTTTTGAATATATTTTTGCAGGCTTTGCTCTACTAAGCCTTGCATCGTGTTGGTGAGGTATTGCTGCTCCCACTCTGCACGTGTAAGAGAATAGAGAAATGTACTCAATCCTAARCAGCCAGTAAATTGCAGAACTGGGGATTAAACACCAATATCTCCTCTCTCGGTGGTCTGGAAAAAACTCCTTACAAAGCTTCCGTTGTGTTTCTAGTGTTGATCATGCAGTTTGGCAACAAATCCTCCACGTAAGGGCTCTGAAAGCTGCACACACAGTCTTGCCCCAGTTGTCACAGGGAAGTCCCTATGACACTGTTTCCATGTGTTTGGGAGACTTTTGCTACTATTTAAAGAAAGGGTTTTGTGCCTTAGCACATGATAAAATCCTATGTGCTGGGCTGTGTTTACAGAGAGGAGAAAACAGGTCTGGGAGGAATCAGCTTGTCCCAGTTTAATCAAAACTAGTTGCATGTAATTGGGCACAAGTCTCTACTACTGTGCAGAACAACTTGTAATAACTGCTTGGGGCAGGGACAGCTCAGGTTTGTTCTTGAACTAAAGCACAGAGCAGAAAACATCAAGTGCTGAAGCTCACACGGAGGGTGAATGTCCTCAGCCAGCTCCTCGATAGCTTTAGGAAGTGGGCACGTGCACATCATCCCTTGAGGAGGGGTGTTGGATCCGCAGCATTGTCTGCAAATGAACCTGGAAGCCACCTCTGGGGCATGAAGGTCGTTGTGCATGTCCTCAAGGTGCAGGATGGCAATAGACAGGGTCTGGCAGGGATGGGAAACACATGGCCATGGGACCACGGCATCCCCCTGGGGCCGCTCACCTTCCCACGCGTGTCTCTACCTTGGGGTTGGTTGTTGGTTTCACCAACCTTGCCGCTGGCACGATGTCTGAAAACATGTGCGCCTCAAACAACCCAGCAGTGACTGCATCAGCAACCACAGTCTTCAAATGTCCAAGTGGCCTTTCAGGTCTTCCAGATATCCCAGTTTTATTGACCAAAACCTCTTTATATTGGCTACAATGGATCACACTATGGACTATACATTACTGCCCAGCAAGTCATCACTCTCAGTCTGCTTCCTCTTCGTCTGCAGGTGAACTGTTGCTGTAACACACACATAGTCTTTCCAAAAAAGTTTCTCCTTCCGTAGCAGTCTCCATCAGGGGATCCCAAACTAATTCTCCATATCTTTGCATAAACAGCTCTTCAGCAGAACTGCTTTTCCCAAACTCGTGTGTCTGGCATGGGATGCAAAGCGCTCCTTGAAGCCAAGACAAGATGTTGCACTTCACTGGAAGCAGCAGCAGACCTGATTTAATCTGCTCTGAAGGACTGTAGGAATTCATGACAGGTATCTTAAAGGCTCAGGGACCATCAGCCCTGGGAGTGTTCCCCAGAAGGACAGTTTTGAGTTATGCTTCTCTGTTGCATTTTGACACGTGGCAATTAGTTTTCGTGACATGCTCTCTCTCTGTGTAGAGAGAGGGATATATATAAAAATTGCAGTGCTGTGATTTTTAGTTCTTCAGCCACTTCAAACACATAAACCACATTGTGCAATGGTTTTGTGTTTCTGCAAGAACCATTCAAACCCTGGACTCGAAGTTATGTTTTCTGAGGAAGTCATTTAGAAACCGGACAGGGTGACCTAACTTCTTGAAAGCAAAAAAGAAAATCAAAAAAAGAGATCTGGGGAAAACATCCTGTGCTGAGTATAATTGTGTGCTTGGTGACATGCAAAGTCAGGTCAGCTCTGCCTTTGGGGTAAAAACAAGTCCTTCAGCATTTTAATGTGAAACATAGAATTGGAAAAGAGGATTTGCTCTCCTTGGCTGTGGGCTGCAGCCAGGATAACGCCTGGCAATGCCAGGATAACGCCTGGCAATGGCTTCAGCGAGGTTGGTCCCAACCTGCTGCGGTTGCAATCATCCCTGCAGCCTCCTGCAACGCTGCTCTGACCTGGAGGGATCAGTCAGGGTTTCTCTGCTGAGCTTTCCAAGCAGAAATTCAGCAGTAGGGTGTCCATCAGGAGGAGAAATGGTCTCCACCAAAATCCCTCTCTTTCTGCCCTTCTCAGGGTGGGCTCCAGGGACCCATCAGAAAGCAACAGACTCCAGCAATCATGGGCAGTTTCAGAGCTGCCCGTTGCCCTKCCCAGGTCTGGCCTGCAATATTCTCCATGAAGAGTTTCCTCTACATCTACTTCCACAGACACCTTCGCTCAGCAGAATAGATGTTGATTCTGCTCACAGACCCAAGCTGACTTTGCACCTCAGTGGCTTTACTCTTTGAAGTTTCAAACCCCTTTAAAATTTCTCCGCAAGGAAAAATCAATGGGATTTTATTTTTAAAGATAATCTTGCTGGCATGTGAAAAAAAAACAGAACTGAATGGACTGAAAAGAGGATCGGGAGAGAAACCTCAGGACTGTAAGGCACTGAGCTCTCTGCTCTCCTGTGCCTCCAGCCTCTGGTAACCCTCTGCCTCGGTGACTTCTTCTGAGCTCATTTCCCCTCTGCCACAAGGGATGAGGGTGATTAAATTACCAGCATTTGTAAAAAAAAACCCAAAACCAAAATCTTCCCCACAAAAGTGACAGAGAAATCTTAAGCCTTTCACACTGGCTGTCATCTTTTGCTCTACAACCTAGTGAGACTCTCTAATGAGTCAGGTAATTGGCTTCCAACTACTCTGAATGTATCATTAAATTGGTGACAACGCTGCCACTATTGATAAGGTGCAAATTATTCAACCAAAGGAGAATGAACCACCCCGTGGTTCTGCGAAGAGCTCCTCAAACGCTCAGCTGGAGAGGACCTGAGGTTGCACTGAGTCCAGCAGGACACTTACAGCATTGCATAGCCTTAAGACTTTGAAGAAGCAAGCTTTATATGACCGGCTCTGGCTTACGTTAAAATTAAATGAAAAGACACCAGAAGGAATGAGGAATCTGATTTCCCAACTTACCAAGTCACTACCAACTCTCGTAAGTAAATGAAACCATCATTTGCCACACACGCTTGCAGTGACATGCTAAGGAAAGCTCATGTTAAATCATGTATGTGCATATTGCATGTGTACAAAGAAAATCCCCAAACCTGTGGCTGCATAATAACAGAAAAAGCATTTTCCATCTTGTTCTCCACTTATTCACCCAGCAGTTTTTGATCTGCTCCCACATCATACCACCTTTGTCTCCCCCTGACCTCTGTGTCTCAAGCTCCCACTTCGCAGTAGTCTGTTCCCACAGCAAAACACTTCGTACCTGTCATCTCTGTTTGTTTAAACAAGAGCATCTTGAAAGTTGATGTTCACAAGCCAAAGGACATGCTCCATTGAACATAGCAATTCTCATCCAGCTAGACCAACAGTTGGCTTAGTTTTAGTTTCCTGCTTCCTTGTGATGTGTAAGAAAAGAGCACAAATTTTCCAAAATGTCCTTTTCGTAGAAGAGAAGATGGAAATATGAACTTGATTCTGACGCAAGCTGAGAACTAGCTTTCTCCAACAGCGCTGTGGTCCATGCTGATTATTACTTCCACTTTGCAGATGCTTGTCTTATCTAAATGTTTACACATTTTTTCTTTTGAGTGTTGCTACACTTCTCCGATAGTATCTTGCAACAGACCACCAGTTGCACAAATGATGTGATCATCATGGTTACGTGGGATTTTTTTAAAATGCCATTAGCACTATACAAAGAGAAAAGGATTCCCCACCATCTCCATGAGCCAAGGATCATGGATCCTCCTCTGCAAACAACTGAGCGTGCAAACACCTTTGCAAATAATGAGCTGAGGAGCCCCTCTGGTGCCGACATGGCCATGGGTAGGAGGTGAGAGGCCATGAACATCTGCAGGCAAGCTCAGGCTCAGTGTGCTAATCCCACACAGGCAGCACTGGCCCCACCACCAGAAGATCTCAGCTTCTTCTGCATCCAGCCTCACGCCTCTTCCCAGCTTTGGGAACGGGAAAAAAAGGGACTTTCACCCAGGGTTCCCCATGGCTCAGTGGTTTGGGTGCTCCAGGACAGAAGCTTCRCGCCCATGTTGGCGAATCAAGCTGGTCCTCTACCTTCCCTGGGCAGCCCTCTGACCACCAGACTGCTGTGCAGAAGTGATCATCACCTCCTGCCATCCCCACCACAACCAACTTTTGGGGCTTCTCCAAAGGCCTTAATGAAGCCCACTCATCTGGTTGCCTGCACTGGACCTGGCAGAGCTCTCGGTATGGAGGAACCATCTCCCCGCATGCCCCCAGACACCCAACAGCAAAACAAGAGGAGCCAGGTGAACTTACATCAGGRTCAGGAGGCATTGCAGGGCGGGTGGCCTGAATCATTGCTTAGGACATATGTTTTCAGTGAGTAAATTCAAGCAAGGGCAGGGTTTAAACCAACTAGATGCCATTCTTTGCCTAAATGGGGGCTAATACCCAAAGCTTTGCAGGCTGCTGTGTGCTGAGCTCCAAGAGCAAGCACCGATTCCCCCTTTYCTCCATCTCTGCTGCCCCCATTATATGCATGCATTTATCATGGATATCATAAAAAAAAATATTTCCATGAAGACTGAGGCTCATTGCTGCTTTAAGATCTGGGATTTGTTTCTCTTGAAGGTTTGCTTTGGGCTCTGGGATTTTCACTGACAGAAGTTAAATACTGCAGAAGCTGAAAGTTAAACTTGCATTGCAACATTGCTGTCCCACCGCTTGCTTTTGGACAGATCCGGCTGCACATCCAATGGCACTTCTGCTGTAGGGAGCACCCGGAGCATTTTCCAAATACATTTTGTAAACAGAAATCCTGTCAATGCCTTCTGCAGAAAGCTAAACTCCTCTTTACCAGGCAAGTAGTCCAAGGGAGGTTTATAGAAAGCAGGAGGTATTTACCTTGATACTGAGAAATGGGTTCCTGCAGAGCGTTTTCTGGGACCGATCCGGGTAGCTGCTCTTTGTAGTGGTACTCGTCATTCTGTCAGGTCTGCTTTATCCGCCTGCCAAAATAAATCATTCAGCACAATGCTAAGTTGCTCTGCCTGAATTCGCCTTGCTCAGCACAGCAAAATCCTGTCGTGCTTTGCAAACACCCACACAGCAGGCACAGGGTCGTCGTAAGCAATTATTAATTATTCCTGTTTTTCATTTTCTTTTAGCGCTTCGCTTCTGTGAAGCAAAAAAGCAGCACGCAAAACACTAACACGCTAATCACCAGGGCACATGAGAGGTTAAAAATTATCAATCATTTCACTTCAAAGCAACAAARCAGCACTGGGCCAGGATCTTTGTATTCTCAAATTCCAGCCATACCAGAGCATAACTGGGGCCAATGCTGTTCAAAATATTCAAGTTGTTTAAACATTATCTGGGTGAGTACTGTTTAACATCCTTATCAATGACCTGGGTGATGGGGCAGAGTGCACCCTCAGCCAGTTGGCAGGAGATCCAAGTCTGGGAGGAGTGATTGACACAGCTGATGGTTGTGCTGCCATCCAGACGGACCTCAACGGGCTGGAGAACCTCATGAAGTTCAACCAGGAGAAGTGCAAAGTCCTGCCGCTGGAGGGAACAACCCCAGTCACCAGCACAGGCTGGGGTCCATGCAGCTCTGCAGAGAAGGACCTTGGGTTGAACACGAGCCAGCAACGCTCCCTCACAGCAAGGAAAGCCAGCTGGGCTGCATTAGGAGGTGGGTTGACATGCTCTCCAGAGTTCCCTTCCAACCTCAGCCATTCTGTGGTCCTGTAATAACCATTTCAATACCCCTAGGAGGAAGGAGGGCAATCTTTACTGTCCCAAACTATGGGACTCTGATTGCTCTGATCAACCCCTTCATATCCTTGAACCACACAGGACATCTTGGCTTCTTTTTGTCTGGTATCAACCACACACCTAGATCGACCATCCCAACTAGTAAACCCATCTCCAGACCTCCCCTAATCCCACCCTGAACCCCAGCCACAAGGAGCATCCTAGGGTCTTCATATGGTGCCTGGGGCAGGCTCTGGTCTCCACCGTGCTGGTGTGAATCTCCTTGAGCCTTATTCTCCTTCCCATGGTAGTGTAGCTCCACAAACCCCAGAGCAGCTCCTCTGATCTGGTTAGATACAGCTGAGACCAGGATCCAGCCTCCGCATTATATATTGCATTATGTCGAGCTGTCTTAACTTTCTAGGTATGTTTGGAATACACATCACACAGTGACACGGTAGTTGAAGGTCAATGCTATGGAGTGAGAAAAACACCCACAGCATTGAAGAGATGGRAAAAGGGGTTGAGAGGAAAAACCCAGCTGGGCATTACCTCAGCTCCTGAACGGTGCTGGAGCTGTCTTGGGCCAAGTGTGAAGGATCTGCCCAGACATGAAGATCCCACYAAGGCGAGGCCAAGCTCACCAGCTGCAGCTGAGGTCACATTTGCTGCTAAATGTCCTCATGGGAAGTAACTAGTTTCAGCTCCCCATCACACAGGGCTCATGGTTGCACCAGGGCAAGGCATGCAGAAGTGTGTGCATGAGATCAAGCAGCTTTGGAGGTGCTGGCTGGCCAAATAATTGCCTTCCCAAGAGCAGGCTATAGACAACCATTGCTCTGCCTAAATGAGGGTGGGTTCTGGGGACTCCACTATGGGCTCGGAGGCAGGAGGCACAGACAGCTCCTGCCTGCAGGAGGGGAGTTCAGCAAGCCCTTCTCCATCCCTCCATATGCTGGGTCTCTGATGGATTAAAGCCCTCTTTTCCTGCCTCTCATTTTCACCCGTGGTGTTTTTGCATCTCCCCTGGAAGAATCCTTCCACGCTTGCTTTCTGGCTCCCAACCACCACCTAAATTTAACTACACAAAGAAATGTAAATCTGTGGGAAGCCACCGTCCCCTTCCCTGCACCGCTGACCTCCTTCCCTTCGGACCTGTGCTCCCTCCTCCCTTCTCACCAGCTACATCCGTGGAGTGAATGATGTGCGGGAGGATGATGCCTTTGCTGGGTTTTTAGTACCCAGACTTCCTGCTCAGGAAGCTATATTGTTTGGAGGCACGTTAAACCCATTAGGCTTTAGCTTGTTGTTCAGTACRCTCTAATAGACGTTTCATCTCAGCGGCATCTGCAAGCTCTACAGCAAATGGGGTGAAAGGCTTTACATTATTATTTTGCGTAATTCTATTTCCCCCATRATGAGAGGCAAAGGAGCAAGTACTGTAGCCTCGAACAAATTAACAAATGTATGGGTTGATGTAAATTCTAGCAAGAGGAGACTGTCTTAACCGTGGCGTTTATACAACCCTTAAGTGCACTGCACAGGAGAGGTAAATTCAAGAGGGGGACCTGCATACTGCTGACTTACAAGCTCCATGGCATCCTCTGCAAAAAGCAATTGCTGCCCTCAGCCCCATTTCAAGAGATGAGATATTGCTACAACAAAAGACAGGATGGGATCAATAAAGTAAATTCGTTCGTAAATTAAAGCATCCATGAAAAGCTCCCCTGAACCTCTGGAGGGTTAAGCAGTGCAGAAGCAAAAGCACCTGCCTATCTCCGGACCACGGAGTCCAATATTGCCTGTCTCTGGGAGCAGCGTTGTGATTAATTATTTACAGCTGCCGACTTTGCTGCTGGAGCCTCTTGAAAGCTCAGGGGTGATGCAGGGGGAAGAAAAAGGGTGCCAGGGTAGCAAGGGAGGAAACCAAAAGGAGTCTGAGCCCGGATTTCCAGGGATGGGCATCTTCATGGAGCTGGTAACCACTGTAGGCTTAATGCCCTTCTTTCCCTGGTTAACTATATTAAAGTCTTTGCTAGCCCTCCTCAACAAAGATGGACTCAAGCAGACCTGCAAATAACAAATCCTGTGGTCTGTAGGAGTATTTTGGTCCCCCTGCCCATCCTTTCCAGGCCCTCCTTTAAACGTGTGCATCCTTTAACCATTCAGGGTGTCCAGGAAGCTGCTACACCTGAAAATAGTCCAACCTCTTCCCTAATCAGCTTTCATAGTCTTCTTGGTAGAAGAAAATGGTAGAAAGCACTGGTAGAAATGTTTTCACTAACCCCTGCCCAAGCAGGGTGTAAAAGCCCCTCACCCTTTGCCAYGCACCACAATCACCCCAGATTTCCCACACCGCCACAGAGAAACTCGGTTCTTCTTTCTCCAGGGGAGTCCCTTGTGTTAAGGACAACCTGCATCATCTGTCGGCAGCTGATGGCCAAGGATGCACAGCCAAGTCTGACTCCATCCCACCATGCACACCTTCATCTCACCTTCAGCAAGGTTTCCTACTTCCATTTCAGTATTACCTGAGAGTGTGCACTGCCTATGAAAGAGGGAGGGTGAGCCACCAAGAGACCCGAGGGGAAACACTCAGCAGAGATCTGAAATGCTGCAAAGGTTGCCAGCAGTTAAAAACGAGAATAACATATTGCATTTAGATACTGTTCATCCACAACGCTTCTTTAAGAATAAAATGAAACAGAAAAGTACTTTGATCCAGCACGAAGGACAATGAGCAGACCAAATAAAAAGGCAGATAAGACTTAACTGATATAAAAAAAAAAATTGCAKGAAGATAGCAGCATGCTAAGGTCAGTCTGGTTCTTGTTGCCTTTGGCTGGATCAAGCCCATTTTGCTCAGCCCAGCTCTCCTATAACGCATCGTATCTCCTCTGGGGATGGCACTTGCTTGGCGAGAGCCACATTTTTCTCCCAGTGGATGGACATCTCCGGATGGAAAGAAAGATTATTTTCGATTAATGCAATTTGTCCTAGGTCAAGAGGTCTCGCTGAATTTGCCTCTCTGCAGGAACGAGGCAGAACGGGCTCTGCAGGATTAGTGCTGCAGGCTGGGTACAGCAGAGAAAGGAGGCAGAAAGGAGGGATAAGATAGCAAATACCASAAGATATACCTGCATCGGAGTAAGGAGAGGGGAAAGCAAAAAGACCGAAACCCAACGGGACTGGTGTGGCAGGGGACGTGCTCAGGTCTCCAGCCCTCAGCTCCCTGACAGCCCAAGCCCCCTCCAGCATCCCAGGCAGAGGATGCACAGTGGGAATTGCTGTTCCTGCCTTGCCCCAAGCATCCCCACGCATTCGCCGTGGTACCTGTGGAGCACAGAGGGACCATGCCAACGCAATGGGAAAAGGTGAGAAATAATCCCAGCGTGCCACCCCTTGATTTCGGAGACCCTGACCCAAACCCACTCCCAGATCAGCCCTGCAGGACCAGGACCAACAGCACCCAGCTCCCAACCTCAGCTCCAGAGCAAGCTGTTTCCTGGCTTTGTGCCTCAGTTTCCCCAAGAAGAAGCCAGCGAATAGATACCACCTGCCCCTATAAAGTGTTTGGAGAGCAGTGGATAAACTGGGACAGGCAAAGGTTGCGACAGTGGGGGCTGAGCACAGTGGGCACCGTTCCCCGGCCGTGCCGGGGAGGAAAGGGTGCTGCAAAGAGCCTTGCTTGCTTCTCCCTGCAACTTCTGCAGGCTGCACCCAGCTATGCCCTTGAAGGCACTTTGTCCTAAACAATAAAGCACAAGCTGAGATGCTGCTGGGAGAGCTTGGACTGCCTAACGACTTCCATAGCATCCCTGCAGCCGAGCACCCGCTCCATGCCAAACCTCTTCCAGCTCAAAACTGCGTTAGGAGAGTGTCGGACCAAAGTTACCCCACATAACAGTGGGGGTTTTAAGCCAAGCAGCAAAACATTATGTTTGGTTTTCAGGGTGCCGTGATGGGGGCAGCTTCCATGCCTCTCACAGCTGCAGGAGGTGAGTAAGCTCCTTCCCAGAAAAGTGTTTTGCAAAGGCCTTTTTGCAAACAGCGATACCGTGCCTGCAGCATTGCAAGACCAGGCTCTCGCAGACCCTGTGAATGCGGCATGCCAGCACTGTTTACAAACACAAGCCTGAAATGACCATCCCACCTATCTCAATTAGCTACCCGAGAGCAATTAGGCTGCGTTTGCACAACATACCATGATTATACAATGTGCTTAATGAGTGTCAGAGGCTGCTGTTTGCAAGCTGGGGAATGCTGTCTAGAGGGCTGGGGTGGTTGAAGAACTGGGCTGTGGCCATGGGCATTTGTAGGAGTGAGGGCAGAGGTTGCTCCGAGCTGCTTTCAGACCCGAGGGCAGCCCGGCAGCGTCCCCTCTCCTTCCCGAGCCCCCTCCAGCCAGCCCCAGAGACACAGTTTCTGCACATTAGTCTATTGGTGCTGGCGATGGGACATTTCTGCAAAGCTGGAGTAGATGCCGTCGCATGACTTCAGTCCTCTGCTCCTGGTGAGATGCTAATCAGGACAACATGGCCACTGGAAGCCTGCTTGGTGAGCTGATGGCCTCTTGCTGACCAAAGGGGATGAGCTTGCCCCATACATGGATGGGAAGGGATGTCTGAGAAACAAAACAGTAGGGCAAGGAGTGATGGCAAAGGCACGTTTCTCCCTGAACACCTCCCAGTGGTGTCGGTGGGGGGGTCTCCTCCTCCTGGGATGGTCTTCACCACGAGTGGCAAGCAGAGACAACGCAGCCAGCGTCTTCTCCCCATCACACCTTCACATCTCGCTAGCCTGCAGAGCAGCCCCGGTGCTGCAGTTCTGCTTTGAGAAACCCCTCCGAGCATCTTCATCCAAACACTTCACTATTCATCCTCCCTTCCCCTCCTCGACCACGAGGAGTGAAGCTCCACAGCAAAGCAGCTGCTGCAGCCGGCCCTGGCATTTCTGCTCTGCTCTTTCGTGTACGGCTGTACCCGTCAGCTCCGACATAGCTACATTCATTTACACACATCATCAGAGGGGAGAGGTGTTATCTCAGCCCAGCGARGTATTTATGACGCCAAACGCTGCTCTGTTGGAGCTCTCAATGGYGCGTTTCACCTTTTCTCCCCCAAATCACAGGAGCACGAAATTCATTTGCTAGGGAGACACAGCCGCCGAGAGGCTGGTGCTGGGTGGGATGCAGGGCAACAGGCAGAGGTGGCAGGATCTGTGACCGTAAGCGGTGTCACTGACCCTGGCAAAAAGCCCTTTAAAGCCAGCGCTGCACCCTGATGAAGCAGAAAATTGCTTCCTTATACGCCTGCAAGTAAACTCTCAAGCACAGTTGCTTCTCCCATAAAACTCAGAGGGATTTTCCGTGCTCAACAGTGGTGGTTAGGAGTCTAGCTAGGTGCACAGGTGGCCAGGTTTCACCGAGGGTGACCTCTGGGAGATGGTATTTTCGATGCAGGGGCTCAGTGGAGCGCCTCATGCAGCAGGACCCCAACCAGCAGCTACCAAGCACCCACAGGACTTACTCACATACTCCAGGGAAGGTGATGGATGGATGGTTGTTCRGAGAGCAAAGGTGCCTGATGCTGCAGATCCATCAGCTGATATTATTTCTTCAGCTACGGATGAAGGATTTGTCCTCAGAGCCCTGTTTTCTCCACATTTTTGGCCGGGGTCACAGCATCCCTCGGGAAGGCAGAGCCTGGCACGACAAGCCCCGGGTGTTGTGGGTACAGGGAGCTGAGCTTGGACGTTGCCAGCAGGCCAGTCCCACCCCAACAGATCAGGCTATGATAAAATATTGCCATTAATTACAGCCTTGCTTGCCTGACATCACCACTCACAGGAGACAGTGACCTGCAAAGTGGCAAAACAGGGGGCTACAGTCTGGGGAATAACCCCCATATGTACAGAGCTTGGCCAGATAATCCCATAAACTTTTGCAGCACAGATTAAGACACTCCACTTGTCCCCCAGCTGTTCTTTCTTTGATACCAGGGCAGCAGAATTACCCCAAAACCTCCCAGTTTCTCTGGGACTTGCACAATGGTCCTGACTGCGATAGCAGGGGACCGGGCTCAGTGGCACCAGAGTCCTGTCCCATTCCCGAGGACATAAATCTATCACAATGCCTTTATTAATAGCAGCACAGCTCCTGTTAGCTGAACAAGGAAAAGCACGCGCTGGGCTCAGCAGAACTTGAGTAAATAACAGCAAATGTAACACAGCAAATTAAATCCCAGCAGGGGAGACAAAATGCCAGCAAATATCCCGTAATTTGTCTTCCTTCTGCTGAATTTCTAGATAATTTACATTCACCGGTGGTAAAACTGGAATAGTGTCAGTGTGTGTATTTATGAGCGTGCCTGTGTTAAATGGGAAGCTGGCTTGGAAAATGTGGGTGCAAAGATGCTTTATAATCCAATGTATATACCTCATTCTCTCCCTGGAAAAAGATTGAGGGATAAAATGGATGTGTAGATGTGCCCAAAAGCTCCTTCCATCTTGCACCAACTGGCAAAAAGAAAGTGAAAATGAGATCAGCCCAGCTCGGTGACTCTTTATAACAAGAAATGTGTCAGGGATGACACATCCCCGAACTCCCACAAGAAGCTAAACAAAAGGAAATCTCTTACTGAGAAGTTAAAAGATTAGAAGAAAGAGAAAAATCGGTGTTGAAATCCATGAAACGCAACCACGGGCAATGAGGGAGAGGCACCAGCCCTGCTCCGGTGCGGGGCAGGACCGGGTGCTCTCTGGAGGTCCCTGCCAGCCCTGACTTGGGAAGGATGAAGCCCTCCTCCCCATTTTTGTGATGAGGTCTTACAGAGCTCCCTGCCTCCTTGGCACACCCTGCCAGATGCTGGAGCCCTTCTTTTGGAGGGCTCCTTACCTGCTCCAGTACTGCAAGATGTGGTGAAGGGGTTGGAGCTCACCTGGTAGTACTGAAACAGAGATGGGACCTCTCACACCATCCCCCATGGAGATGAGGCACTGCAAAAGGGTAATGTGGAGGAGCTGGAGCTGTGGATGCTGTCACGCAGCTGTGGGGTTCACCTGACCCTACATCTGCGCTGGGGACATCTGCCCCTCAACCTGGACTACGCTTGCAGCCAACAGAGAGACACCATCACTTCCATGGCCCAACCCAACCCAACGTGGCCACCAGAAGAAGTAGGACAGCCAGTCGCGTCCTCAAGGTGTATTTGCTAATGGCAAAGGCAGCAACGTATCCAGCCTGGGGCCAGGGTGCAAAGTCCAGTGGTCTGATGTAAGGTGAGA
Organism: Phoebastria nigripes; assembly: GCA_035582835.1. Classification (NCBI taxonomy): domain Eukaryota; kingdom Metazoa; phylum Chordata; class Aves; order Procellariiformes; family Diomedeidae; genus Phoebastria; species Phoebastria nigripes. The sequence continues at coordinate 2,963,291 of JAYKAV010003021.1, forward strand.
TCAGCCGCAGTCGCACTCATTCCCTGAGGGGACACATGGCAGGATAAAAGGGAGAGGGTCTCCCCACTGCAAAAAAATGGGTTGCTTTTGGGGGGACATTTCTGAGAGAGCATGCAGCTTTCCTGTAGCTCTGCAGATCAAGGCCAGCAGAACCATAAACACGGCATGGGTCTGTCCCCATGTGCTGGATGACCTTCATGGTGGCGGTTGCCATCATCATGCATCCTTGGGAAGAAGACAGCGCCCATTGTGGGGGTTGAGGTGGCTTCGCCTGCAAAAGGGGAAAGCGCCTGAGAGCAAAGTGGCTCGGAGCGCAGAGGAAAGGAATCGCAGAGGTTACGGGCGAGGGAGGTGTTGCGGCTGAGATCCCCAATCTCAGCGAGCTGCGTAAGCAGCAAGGCTGGGAATTGCGTAATGACATGAATCATTCGCACGGTTTCGTTTTCAAAGGCTGCCCAGGGCTACGGAGCCGTCAGGGTCCGGTACCCCCAGAGAACCCCCCGCTTGCCATCTCGTTCCTGTTGCTTCCCAAACTCCTGCGGGATGCATCCCGCTCCGTGCAAAAGCAACGTCTCGTTAAACCTCGGTGCAGCTCCTGCCCTTGTTTCTCCCCGTGTGAACTATGGGTTTCTTCGTGGGGGCAGTTGTGCTGTGGGTGAATGCGGTTCAGCTCAAGGACGTGTAAGATGTTTGCCAGACGAGGAGCTCATGGCTTTGCAAGTTTTACTCCTTCTCTATAGGATTTTAGGCAGTATGTCGAATAAAATTTTAGCCCTTTGGACCGTGCCAGACACTGAGCATACTCTCGTACGGGGGGACGAACAGATGTGGTGTGTACTACAGAAAAGTGATGTCTTGTGTCCTCGGTGGGGATTTTCTCTTTTAGCACCACCTCCTGTGTGTTTGGCAGGGAAATACTCCCTGCTTCTCAGGGGAGTTCAAAGCAGCTCAAAACATCAGGATAGGAGTTAAAATGATGAATTAAGTATGAAAAGCCCTTTGCCCAGCGGGGACCTGCCTTTCCGTAGGCTGCAGACATGGTGCTGAGTCTATGGAGAAACATCTGCCAGTAGAAGTCTGAAGGAAGGTGATCCCAAACCAGATTTTTTCGAATTTAGGGTTTTTTTAAATACCTTCCTGATAATTTTTTTCCTCCATACTTTACTGATGCTTGGACAGGAGTGAAGACTGAGAAAAATATGGGCTTTTTGCTGAGTATTTCTAAAGAGCTGTAAGACTTTGCAGTGCTGTTTGCAAGGGGCAGCTGGAGGAAACATATGAAAATGAGGAAAAGGCAGCAGCCAGAGGGGCAACCGATGGATACAGACACGCTCTGATGAGAAAAACTAACTTTTCAAAGGGGAAGATATTGTAAAATGAAAAGCAGGAGACACTGCAARAGCCTCATGCCTTGTACGCGCAGCCTGAGTGAAAGCCCAAATAGCTCGCTGGAGCACAGTCTTCCTGGAGCAATCCAGATGTTGTTTGCTATATATTATCTGTAAGTTCTAAAAAAAAAAAAAACAAACCACGCCAGGATTTTCCACCTGCACACACAGTCTGCCCAGGACCATGGACCTGATCCCCCACACTGATGCTGAGTATTGCATGAGGAGCACCTACACACCAGTTCACTTGCTTCCTGCGCGTTTATTTCCACAGCACATTCAAGGGCTGCTCTTTTCTCCCTCCAGACTAATCCATAGATTAGCAATCAAAGCATCCCCAAGTTTTTGGGGGAGACCAGATTTGCTTCACCGGGAGCTGCGAACGATGCCGGCCACCCGCACGCAAGAGGGATTGATCGGAGGGCAGGTGCAGAGAAATGCTACGACGATGAACGGGGAACTGAGAGTAGAGCTTAGGAGAAGTGAAAAACTTCCTTAGCCAGCAAAAAAGAGGCAGAGAGGAGCTGGTTATAAACACCCAGGAGGAAACACTGAGGGTAGAAGAGAGTTGGTGACATTACGGGGCAATGTCGGGACAAGGAGCAAGCGCTGGGGCAAACCCCAGCCCAGTGCAGCCGTTGGGGTCTGGAGCTGGCACGGGAAAGGGAAGGAACGCTGATATTTTGGGCAGCAGGGGGAATTAATTCATGTCACCACTAAATGTCATTCTTCCATTATTTAATATTAATGAACTGCAGAAAGTCTTCTTTATCATGGAGGGATGTTGCTTCTTTTCTTTTTGCTGTCAGGTTTTTTTACACCCTTTGGAAGAAGCATCTCCTGCTCACCCGAGAGCAGGTACGGGCTAGCACACTCAGACGGATCAAGGAAGCCCAGTGAAAAAGAAGATTGTTTTCTGGAAGTCCCCAGCCCTGCAGCTGGAGCCACATCTGGCCCCAGCTGAGCTGCCTGTCTGCAGCCCAGCACCCGGCCGGCAGCAAACCCTCTCCTGCATCCCTGGGAGCAATCTTGTCCCAGGGTTTCTCCAGCCAGCCACCCACTATCAATCTCTCCCGGAGGATATTTCAGAGCCTTGCAGTGTTTGAATCATGTTTCAAGCCAGAAATTCCCCTCGTCACTTGCTGCTCTGCAGCGTCTTACAYCACCATCTCCATTTCTTTTGAAAATTAGCATTTTCAAAGCCTGGGGGCTAACGACAGGTCCTGAGATGGGTAATGAGGCTCCCAAGACATCCCTCGAGTCCACATTTAGCAAGGTAATGGCTCAAGACACCAAGCATTTAATCCACGGGATGAGTCAAGCCAGGGGACATGCAGCAGGTTCGGGATAAAGCCAGGATTTGCTGCCGAGCTGCAGCAAGAGCAGCACGGTGCAGACCAGCACCCCCAGGGAGGCACTGGGACCAAACTGGGAGCCAGGAACCACAGAGAAAGGGGAGTTGGGATCTATTTTTGACCAGACCAGGATCCCTGGAGACTCCTGGGCTGCTGCAGGGGAGGCAGAAGACCAAGCAGCCCAGCAAGACTGAATGGCTGGGTTAGGAGTGCTCGGGTGAGCCAGGACGAAGCATTTCAGAGCCTGGAAATGCCATCCATGCCCAGCAGCACAGCTGCAAAGGCAAGAAAACTGGAAGTGTAGGAGGGAAAATGAAGAGAAATTAGAGCACGCTGCAAAATAACCAAATAATAAATAACAACCAGGAGGACTGGGAGTCAGGAGGGCTCTCAGCCAGTTCGATGCCAGTGGTTCCCCCAACAGCCCTTCAGAAGCTTTATGAGGAAATTGGCCAAAGCAGAGCAGAGCTTTGTACGTGTCTGTGCAAACAAGGAGCGGGGTAAACCCTCGCTCAGGCTGCACGGCTTTTCAACAGCTGCTGATTCTTAGTGCACGGCAAAGCAGATGGATGCCATGATGGATGCCACAGCAGGGAGGCAATGCTCCTTTCTAATGCCTTTCACCTTTCTGGCATCTTCTGCCTGATCACAAGACACTGTAGACCAGTGCAGGGCAGGGAGTAGAAAAAAATGCAGTCATGAAATTTCTGCAAATAACTGATAAAAGGCCCTTTGGAGCAGATCGATATGGCTTGGATCACTGGTGAGAAATCAGATCCTGATGGGAGCTTGGATAAGGGATGCTCCATTGTCTGCTGGAGCTTGTACGGGCAAGATGCACTGCACTGCCTCAAGCAGATACTATATGAGGTTATCATATACAGCTGGTAGGGTGAAATATAGACATGAATTTTGATAAGCTCCTGAAGCAGCTCAGCTCTGGCCTGTTTGTATGGCTGGGTATCCTTGGTTCTGCTCATAACCAGCCCTGCGTGTCTCTCTTTTTTGTGCCCTTGTTCTTTGATTTACTCCAACGTCCTTGACCGGCATTTTCCTTTTTGCCATGGACCTGGAGCACTAAGAGCTCAGAACCTGCTCGGGTTGGACACGAAGCAGCAGGACCTGATAGCATCACGGTCCAGAGATCCCACCCGTTTCCCAGTGCACTGCAGGGGTTCCAGCTGGAGAAAGTCCATGGCACGGCCGCAAACCCATGCACGCTGTGAGAAGGTGCCTCARACATGTATCCAGGTGAGACAGGAGCGAGGGAGGGATGTGCCCTTCTGACACAGCAATTGCCCCAAAACACCAGAGATATAAGAGATCCAGGGTGCATCCGTATACGCACCTTGCAGAGAGCCTTGGGCATAACGTGCCTCTTAAGCAAAGAGAAACCTGCTCAGTAACTGGAGCAGTAACAGGTTTTACAGCCCCTGTAGATGGACATAAAGCATCCTTGAGCAACCCTGAGTCTGTGTCCTGAGGTCTCCCCAAATAAACCTCTGCTTCCTCTCCCTACAACCTGGACGTAGTCAAGGATGGGGCAGCCTTGCCCCTGGCTAACCAGATCCACAGGGGCTGGAAACAGAAGGGTGCAACAGCCCCCACCCAGGGTGGGACGTCTCCCCCCTCCCAGCACAGCCAGCCCCGTTGTCCCCATGCCCACCAGGGAAACTACAGCTGAAACCTGACAGAAGCACCAAGCATGGCCAAGGCGTGATCAGCTGGGCTGTGCAAAGCAGAGCGCCTTCTTCCAGCATTTAACCTCATCTCTAAGAGTTAAAAATCAGGGTTTTCAAGGAGGACAGGCTGGTCCCACAGCTGACTCCCAGGGGGCTATGCTCACCTCCAAGGCTTTAAGCATTGGCCGGTTTAAGGGACACACCAGCTCCACCATTTGCAAGATCCAGGAGAAACCGAGAAGCCTGCTTCACCCGAGAACGGTCCAGCTAAGGAAAACTTAGCAGGATGCTGGCAGGAGCAGGCAGAAACAGCAGCTCAGCCCTGAACACAGGACTTGTCCCCAGGCTAAGCCAGCACCTCTCCTGAGCAGCAAATGCACATAACAAAGAGGGATGCAACCCATCACCCTGGTCACTGGGCTGTTTGCATCTTCACCCACAGCCTGCAGAGCTGCAGAAAGGCTTTCCCCCTGGCATTAACCCTTTCCTGCTCCCTGCCACCAATTTTCTCAGAGCCAGGAGGTCACATCAGCTTTTTTATAACCAACACGGTGATCCCGCTTTGGATCGGTGCGAATTGGTTCCTCTCCCAAGCAATGCACTGCTGGAGAAGCTTGGGTTTGGCCACCAACACTGTGCCAAGCCAGGGACAGGTCAGGTCCGCACCTGCCTGGCATCCTCCCAGAAAGYCTGCCAAGACCTGGGGTGAGAAGAGGCGTTGCCATAAAAGAAGCAAAACTGTAAGAGAAATCAGCCGTGGCAGCCTCAGAGGTTGGGAAAACTCCCTGTAAAGGGAGAAATAAGTGGAGCTGCCTTATTGGAAAAAAAGACTCAAATAAATAAGCGCAAGCAGAGAGGAAGCGACAAAATACATGTGCAGAAAGCCAGCACGGAACAGGCATGCGGAACATTTGTAATTGCTCCTTTTTTTTTCCCCTTTAGCTTTTAAGCTGCTGAAAAAATCCAGCTCCTGAGCCAAACAGGTTCATGGAGTCTTGCAAAACAACACGGGGAAAAGCAGCGTGAGAAACTTCACATCTACCGAACCCTAAACCCATCCTGCAGCCTGGAGGCAGACCCCGAGCGAGCTCGGTACCGAAGTCATCCTCAGCATCTCCTCGCAGCGGGCAAGTGCTGCCATACTCACAATTTCAGGACTCTCCCGATCCCAATCCCACTGCGCTGGGAGCAAAAGTTTTCCTCTGCCAGTGGCTGCTGGGGCCATTCACTACTTCTACTTCCCAGCCTGGAGGTGGGGATGGGTGTGTGGAGGTGGGGCTTAGGCTGCAATTTCAAAAGCCGGAGTACATTTTAACCAAAACTTTTGCAATCGCTTTCAATAGGGTTTTTAAAAATTTTTTCCTTCTGAAGTTGCAATCCAAAAATGACAGAGCTGCCCATGTAGTTTGTTGATACAGGGTTTTGCAAACTGCTTACGCTGTCCCAGTCCAAGCTGGTCTTTGCTTTTGCCCCGTCTCCTGACTCCTGGCTCCCATCCCCTCTCCCCTCCGTGCAAACGTCCCACCCCTCCCGGGCTTTTTCCTTACATTCATTTTCTTATTCCAGTTGCTTTATCTGCATTTATTTCTTTAACTTTTGAAGCTGTGGTGTTAGCCTGGGATTTGTGATGGGGAGTGTTTGTTTATATAACCCCGGGTTATTTATTTTTCAGTAATTCTCCCCATTGCTTTTTTGCACTAATCACGAAGGCATTTCTAGATAAGAACCGGAGGAGTTAACGAACAGGCAGCCCCAGTTAAAGCTGTCAAAGGGAAGCCGGGATTTCTTCCTTTGGGGTTCTTCTGGTGCCTTTGTGTGTTTGGATTGCAGCAGGGGACAGCTGTGGGTGGGCATTGGGGATCTCCCCTTCTTGCTTGGACCCRGGTGGATGCTCTGCCTGGCTGCTGGCAGGGCTCCTTCCCAGCCCCACCAGCCTTCGCTGCGTGTTCCTCCTCCTCACCCCTGGTTGTTGGGTTTGCTCCRTCTGCTGCTGGCTTGGCTGGGGACGGTGACCCGTGTGTGCCCGCAGTGCCATGGATGGAGCTGGCCCTGGCCCCGGCCATCCCCATGCTGCAGAGAGACGAGGKAGGTGAGCTGCTGCCTGCACTCAGACACCATGAACAGCGGCGTGGGGTGAAAGCAGATAGAGCTACCAACTTGTTCTGGAAATGCATCGGCAAAGAAAAACTCGGTTGTTCCTTTTGCACGAGCAGGGGTGCAGAGGTTGTTGTACAATCCGGGAGTTGCCAGGACCCGCTGCCGAGCATCACCGGCGAGGCAAAGCAAGACCGGGTACAGCTCGTCRCAGCTGGGGAGACACCCACAAGCTTTGGGTGGAGGCAGGGGGATGTAGTGTGAGGATGCGGTCCCCAGTGGGAATGGGCTGGAGGGGCTGTGTTTAACCTGTGGGTTTGGAAATACATCTGAGCACCCAGGGGAGGACACGCACCTTACCCACTTTGGGAGCTCGATCCACCCCGAGAGGCTCTTCCTGGTCACCTGTGCAGAAGGAGGTGATGGAAACATCACCGAACACTGCTGGAGATATTGCAGGTGTTCCAGAGAGCAGCATAAACTGCCTCCCTCAAAACAGGTCCCTGGATGTCCATCCCCAGGACCTCCAGCCCCGCTGGCCTTTTGCAGCTTCAAAAATCAGCATTCCCACAGTTTACTGGGAAACTTGGCTCTCCCCACCCACCCTAACCTTGCTCATACATTTCCCTGCTCAGAAAATCCGGGAACCTCTCTGCAACCATCTGCAGATGGACTAGCTCAGATGCAGAGCCTGATTTATAAAGTTTTTAGGTGGGACTGGGAAGACGGTCCCTCCCCAGCTCCCTCCCCTCTCGCCCTCCTCCTGCCGCTGTACCATGGTGGTGGGAAGCCCAGGGGCTGCTCAGGGACCTGGTAGCTTGCAAAAAGGTCAAGGAGGAAAAGGTTTTAGTAGAGCAACCTCAGTTATGGATCCTCCAAGGCTCAGCCATGCCCTTTGTCCAGGGGAGCCCAGGTTTGGTAGCGCTCCAGGACTGCTGCAGCCATCGTTGCCTCCCTTGARCTTTCGATGGGATGAACAGGGCAGAGCAAGGCTGGCGTGAGATATTGTGTCTGGACAATTTATGCTGAAGGTGTTTTACTGCTTTGCTTGATAACTCACAGTCTCTGGAGGTACGTTTTCAGGACCAAATGCCGTAAGACTCCATGAGCTGCTGCTCTCTCAGTGGATCATGCACCCTAATCCGGCAAACGCTTTTGCAAGATCACCTTATAGTCTCCATAAAAGACGTTTGTGTGCATCTTTTTCCAAAAAAACAACCAAACAGGTTGGTTCAAACCTCTTCAAATACCCAGGTGCTGCTGCCAGTCCCTCCCGCTGCCCTCCCCGGGGCTGCATGGGTGTACACGGCCTCTGCTGCCCTGAACATCGGTGTCCAGGGCTGTCTCGGCTGCAAATGGGTGCACAAACCCAGGTGAGGTTTGCCAGGGCAAATTCACACTTGGATTTCATGATGCTGCAGCCGGGAGACGCAAACAGCTGCAAAGTCACATCCAAGGAGAATATAAGGTACCAGGGGAGACGGAGGGACCTTTGGTGGGTTCCCCATTCTCTTTTCATCCCAAAAGCCACAACAAGCTCCCAGATGGAAACTCCGAATGCGGTATTTTCCAACTCAGGGTTGTGGTGCAGCAGCAGCTGAGAAAGGCACAGCCACATTTTCCTCCTGGCATTTCTTGTTGGGGTCTGACGGATGGGACAGACCAGCCATGGGAAACAGGGCACGCTGGGCAGAGGGACTTGRTGTTTCCAAAGGGAAGATTATCTGCTTTCCTTGCACAAGCTCATTAAATAATAATTAAACAACCGCTTTATTAGCTCTAGTAGCAGAGATACATTTTGCTAAGTAGGAGACAGCCAAATAGTGCGTTCAAAAATACTCTTCACCCAAGTGACCCTGAGCTGTCCTCCCAAGCAGGGCTGCATCAGACAGATAATGCACTGCAGAGAAAATAAACTTTATCAGCTCTCGTAGGCTCTGCGATATCTCAGGAAGGCATTATTAGATCTAAAAAAAATATTATTAATATTTTACAGCTGCATAACTCCTTTCTTTCCAGAGAGGCTGTGCAGCATGCACAGACAGCCCTCCAGGACCCACAAAACACAGTGAATTTGGGGGTGGGAGGTCGGAGCTCCTTGACAGGAGGGAATAACCTGGTGGGAAGAGGAGACTCTCCAGCTGCAAAGGAGCAAGGGGCAGACACCCAAAATGGCCTGGATGAGGGGACCCTCACCCCCCATGCCTAGAGAGTGGCAGGGAAAGGTGGACACCCTTTTCAGCAGCAACATCACACTGCGATATTGCACGAAAGAAGAGCACCATCTATTGACTCCTCTTCCTCAGCACCTCATTTCTAGCTGCTGTGAGCCGGCACCAGTTTTGCAAGTGCACAGGCTGCTGCTCCATCCCAGCACCTGGGTGTTTGCCAGAGCACCCTCGAAGGCAGAGGAGCATTGTCTCCTTGCAGCAAAACACCCTTGTCCCGCTGGTCCAAGCCGGCTGCTAAATGGCACAGCACGGGGTTGCATTTCCATGGTCAGACAGGCTCCTCCTGCAGCCCCAAAGGCTGCTCGCCCGTCTTTTCCCTTGTAGGATGCAAAGAGCTTTCTGCAAAGCATTAGAGCCGAGGGAGAATTTGGATCTAAGCTAATGGATGCCACCGGACAGTGGGTGCGTGCAGCCCGGCCGTGGCCATCCCGCACTCCCCTGTGCAAGGGGTGTACAACAGCCACCATCCCCTTGGGCTGCGGGAATTCAGTTATCTATACATGAATTAGCTATACATGAATTAGCTATACATGAATTAGCTATACATGAATTAGCAATAGGAATTGGTATTGCATCATGTGGGAAATGGATGCAGGAAAAAAGCCCATGAACTCCTTGGAAGGAAAGTGTTCCTCCTGGTGTGCTAGCCCCGTGGCTCGGAGCCGTCTCCTGCCTGCTGCTGCCACTCTCTGACCAAGAGCTTTCCTGCAGTTCTTTCAGCTTTTAGGTCACTGCAAGCCTTTGACCTTCAAATATTTGGACACACAGACCCTGAGTGCATCCCCTGTAAATGAAAAGGATAATTCCTATTGAAAACCGAGCATTAAGAAAGTCCTGGAGACTAAAATCTGAATGGGCTACATGAAGTGCTTTAATAAAAAGAAATTATACCAATCTCATTACAGTCAGGTCAGTGCTGTTAAATCCTCTGGAGGACGTGGTGGAAGGACTATTTCTTGGAACAATTAAAACCAGTTTGCAGCAAACGATAGCAGCACTTATCTTGTGCAAAGAGATTATAAAATTTCATGTGTCTGAGATTATAAGCGTCCACAGATGAATAAATTGGGACTTCCAGCCTGGAAGAGGCCACGTTAGCAAGCCGGTATCTGCCCAGGCTCTGCTGTTTGCCCCAGCTCTGCTCTAGGTCCAAGAGTTAAGCTGGGTTTGCAAAGGAGCAGCTCTGTGTCCTGCATTGGAAATGGGACTCATCTCTACTTGTGGGGCTGAGGCTGATCCTTTTCTGCATGTGGGGTTAGGAAAAAACAGCTGGATTAGGGCCGAGATTTTACATCTAACCTCTGCTGACGTCTTACAGACAGACAGCCAAAATCCGAGACGCGAATGTTTTGAATTCCGCAGAAATTGTTTGCAGAGCTGGGATCTAAACTGGGTGGCCGGATTCCGACGGTGGCAATTAGCCACCTTGCTTCTATATATTCGGGGGCTGCTTTCTGAATCCCTGCCTCACCTTTTAATGCACGTAGGAGTTGTGCTGAGAGCTGTCAGCAACCGTAGCAGAGATGTCGATGCAGGCTGAGTTCAGAAGTGGAAAGCCAAAGACAAAAACAGAGGCTGAACTCATGGTTCCCTTTCCTGTCCCTCAACCACGGGACTTTCCTTCCTGTCCTGAAGAAAGAGGAATCTCGTGGGCTGTGCAAATGCAGTGAGAAGTATCCTCATTGCTCTGCTGATGAACTTCATCCTGAAATTCCTCTATAGCAGCAGAGGAGGGAAATTTCAAGGCATATATTCAACTGAAATTTCAATTCTTATGATTGGGCAGTGCTATAGAGAGCAAATTGCGACAGAGCTGGGTTTCAACATCTGCAGCAATAGCTGGGAAGGGGCAGAGAGAAATCCTGCCCGGGGTAAGGAGGAGGAAAGCAAAAGAAAGGGAAAAATTACAACTTTCCCCCATTCTGTTTTTACAAAACTGCCAGCCACTCCCTTGGGCATAACTATTTTGGGACATCACCGCCCGTGATGTGTGAGATGCCTTCAGCCTCGGAAAATCTTTCAAAATATGAGAATGGTTTTTATGAAGAACACAGAAGGAATAATGTTTCCTGAAGGATGTGCTTTGACTTGAAAACCTTCCAGCGGGGGATTAATGCCTCACTCAGAGGCTGCCTGAGCTCAGAGCATTTATGTTGCTGCATAATTGCACAAGATGCACTTCTCGGAGAGTTTCAAGTTTATTAATGCACTTCACTCCTCGGGGACATGGTGTCAGAGAGACTGCGATTTATGGACAGAGGCCATCATGCTGTTTGTAATTCAGTTTAAAAAAAAAAAAAACCCACAGCTTGCAAGTCATGATGCTTCGCAGCCCGGTCCAGATTTCCACCCCTCGCTACATCTGAGTGCTAGCTGTTAATTAGGAGACCTAATGGCATTATATAAATGCAAGTGGCTACAACGTGAGTATGCACGTAGCAAGAATGCACTGAGAGAAACACCTGCTTTTCTGTTTTCTTTCCTTTTTTTTTTTATGAAGGACGTCATACAGGTCGGAGCATCGTGGAAAACAAAGTCTTTCCTTGGTCGAGGGTGTCAGCTGGGTGAGCACTTACACCCGCCATCCTTTCAGCACGGCTTTGAAATGCAGAAGGTACTTTGCAACGCCTTCGTTGTCCGTGCAGTCTTTCTGCTGAGGCTGCAGATGGATACTAATTAATGACAGTCATGATGGCAGCAGGTTTATTGAAGTTTAATGTATGGGAAACAGCCCCCTGACCATGTCCAGTGTGGGCAGCTTGATCCACACCTGATGGGGAGATGCAAGGTCCTGCCATCTCCTGCCATTCCCTAAAGCCTTTCTGTCCATGCAGGCTTACAATTAGTCTTAATTGCTTCTAATGACCTGAGTGCTGATAGCAGTGCTATGAGGAGGGGCAGAGTTTCTCCTAAGAAGGATCTTACTGAAAAGTAATTAGTCACTGAGTCAGACTGTGCAGCGAGTTCAAGGCGGGCACCGCYGGGTGCTTAATAATTGAACGAGTTCCTGCTTCTTGGAAGCGTTTGTGATTTGCAGTTGTTATTGAAGTGAAACTTCACATGAATTTATACACAGAAATCCTTGGAAGAACTGTGCCTTTATCAGCCCTCAAAGTTATCTAAATTATAATACATTTTGTCTTTACTAGAGTAGGCTAAACAAATTGCTATGTAAGCAAATGTTATCAYAGCCCTGATAAAGCACTGCATTCTTCCCATTTTCACCGGTATCCTTTTTCTCTTTTTTTGAAGATGTTTATTATCACCTATCAATTGAAATATAATCCCACCAAGCCCAGACCCAGTCAAACCTAAAGGGATGAGAAAGAATTGTAGTCGGTTTCTAGAATGGAAAAGTCCTTGGGAAGGAAAGCCAGGCTGTACGGCACGGCGAGGAGAGACGTACTGTTTGGGCTAAAGTAATTTAAAAAAATCATTTTGACATTACAAAAGTCCATCTGGCAGAATTTCAGTTAAAAATCTGTGGGACTGAGAGATACCATCCTTCAAGAAATGCAACCCATGAAATGAATGAGATATGAAAACCCTCGGGGGAAGAAAAGTGGCTTGGGGATTTTGCTCTCTACCAGCTCGATATCTCTCTGAAACTGGAGAGCGATGCTGCAAGGGTGCAGGGGACAGGGAAGGGCAGATCGTCTCCAGCAGACTCCAAACTGGGTTTCCCCAAAAAAAGCAAATTTTGCAGGTTAAAGATGTTTGTTGGTTTTTTTTTTTTTACCATGTCCTCACCAGGACAACACAGTAGTAACAAAAATCATCCTGAAATTGCTCTGCCCTAGCACAGGCTTTGCTGGGGAGAAGGAAGCCAGCGGAGATGCGAGAGGGTTGCATGACAAGCAGCTCTCTGCACAGAGACTCGCTGGCTTTCATCCATAAATCCTGAATAAGGAGCAGAGGCAGCAAGCGGGGAGAGCAGGGAAGGAGCAGGACCCGGATGAGGCCCTAGACCCATGCAGAAAAAGGGTTAGTCCTAACAGGGGTAGAAAAGAGGGATGAAGATGATGATGGGTCAGTCCACCCAACCTCCCAGATGTCTGTATCTTAATGCAAGGAGCGTGGAGGGGAATAGGAAGAGCTGGAAGCCTGGACTTGGGTCAATGGCTCATAAAGCCCCACCAGAGACCCAGCGAAACAATCTCCATAATTAGAATATTAACAGAAAAAAGACTAACATTTTCAGGAAGGGCAGACAGGAGCAAAAGTGGAGTGTGATGCTTTCTGTACCATCGCAGAGGTACAGATTTATTCTGAAGTTCAGACCACACCAGGAGTTAGACCAGCTGAAAGTCCGTAGGAGGTGGGACAAGAAAATGAACACCGTTGTGTGGGTCTGCTACAAAGCCATGAAGATCAGGTGGAGGAAGCTTTGCAGGCAGCTAACAAGGCCAAAAAAACCCTGGAGTTTACAGAAATGAGGGATTTTCAATTCAAGGGATGGATAGAAAGTGTTGTAAGAGCATGGTCTGGCACTTTGGTTTCAAGCCCAGAAGGAAACCCACAGAAGGTGGGAACTGGGCGAGATGTCTGGGACAATACTGAAGAGCAGCAGGAGCATGTAGGGGGGATCCAGCCAGCAAGTACGGCCACCAGAACTGCAAGGATGGCCACCAGCACGCAGAAAGGAGAAAGCCCAGGGAGGAGCTGGTCTTCTGCTCCATGGTGGCATTGCCAGCCAACACTGCTTAATGGCTTTTTCACATCAATGTTCACCAAAAGGTCAACAGCAGCTGTGAGCAAAGTAGACACCTACAGTGGAGGGGAATGGACAGAGCCAAAAATGGTGAAGAAGGAGTTTTGGGAGTGCTTAGATAATCTCAGTATTTTAAAATTGCTTGGGCCTTATTTTGGAGGACTTAAGGACCGGGTCATTTCCAGTGCTGCCTTTGGAAAGTCACGGTGAGAGGCTGTAAATCTGGAAAAGTGCAGAGTGAAAGCAGCTGAGAAAACAAGCAGGAGCCACGCTAAGCCCCGCTGTGCCAGCTGGGCACGGAGATAAGCAGAGCTTAGAGCCAGCTATAGCTGACAGCCACGGTGACATTCAGCAAGCTCCAAAGTCCTCCCCGTCAGAGGCTCTGCCTGAGCAGGATGACACAGAATAGCCTCAAAGTATTAAAATTTAACTTCTTTTTTCTTGATTTCCAAGTGATGATCAGGTCTCACAGCAAAGCTGACATGCTCCATCACTGATCTCTGTTTTACACCAAGAGAGCCTCCCATGAGCACTTGGCCACCTCTCCAAAGGGCTGAGCTCAGTTGCGACAACATCAGAAAAATACCTCCCAAGCACAATGGCACCTTCTCATTAAGCCAGGCTAATTGGATTTTCAAATAGGAGAGGAAAATGTCCACACCTGAGCAATCGTCCTGCTTGTGAGGAACTCTCAAAGGTTGCATGAGCAATTAAGAGGAGGACACCCATTTCCAGGTGGCCAGCAGCCCACCTCGTCCATGAGATGGTCCAACAGTGGCCCCAAGAGTATAACCATTTACAACCCAAGGTTTCCTTGGGTCAGGACAGTCATTAACTATTTAGCAACCCTGAATTTCTCTTCCACTGACATCCCAGGTCCTTCCTTGAACTTGTGTCAGCTTTATCTCATAGTATCCCATGGGAGGGAGTTTCACGACAGGATGGATGGGACCCTACATGAAGAGCCACCTCCTCGTTTGCTTTGATGCACCCGCTGGTGGCTTCATTGGATGTCCCTGGAGTCACAGTGCAAATTTGGGCATTTAGGTTGCGCAGAGAGGTAGATGCCCCATCCCTGGAAACATTCAAGGTCAGGTTGGACGGGGCTCTGAGCAACCTGATCTGGTTGAAGATGTCCCTGCCCACGGCAGGGGCGTTGGACTAGATGACCTTTAAAGGTCCCTTCCAACCCAAACCCTTCTGTGATTCTATGATTCTATGATGGTTTGCAGGGCCCTGACCAGCCCACGTCTCACAGTAGGGCTTCACCTGACCAAGTGGAAATTTCCATCTCCAGGTAGCTCCTTTGGGCTCAACAGAAAAAAAACAGATGCTCTGAGGACGTGGTGCCCTGACCCATGCAGGTGACAGTCCCGTTTGTAGGGGGAGGGTGGATTGGTGGCCACAAAGGTTTTTCCAGCCAACCCTTCCAGGGTCTGCACCGTGGGTCCAGGGCAGATGTCGCAAACCCTTGCTCCACCAGCCGCATTTGTCCAAGTCCCTGGGCTAGGCAGAGCTGTGCTGATATAATCCCAAATCCTTTCTTGTCTCGTAGCACTGCGCTAGGGAGTATTAAAAGCATGTCCATCGGTCATAAATCCACCGTAGATGAAAACCTGAATGCCGTATACAGAAACAGGTTGCGTGGCTTGCATGGACACTGCAAGGAGGTAAGGCATGAGGGACTCTCACCCAGGTGCCAGTCACTTGAGCCATGCATCCCCCCAAAATAACTAGCTGGGAGGTATTTGCCTGCTGAAAAGCTGGTGGGAACATGCAGAGCCATCAGCTGGTAGTTACCACCGCAGCTCAGGATGGAGATGGACAATGGAGGGGATGGACGGATGGATGGATGGATGGATGGACAGATGGATGGATGGATGACCTCTTCTGCCACTGGCAGAGAAGAGGAGCAGTCCGGCGGGTCCTGGGGACACTGGGCCCCCCAAGGCCGGGGAGCTGTGTGACGGTGTGCCGGGGGGTGGCAGTGTTAGAGCAGGGAAGGAGGACGCTCCCTCCATCCAAGCAGGGAGCCTGCAAAGTCCCTGAGTCGGGATGCCCCGAGCCCCACGCATCCTTCACCCCACAGCCCAGCAGCTCTCCAGAGAGTCTTGGGGCTGGGGATTAATTTTATTTCTGGGCATATCTCTGGGCAAAGGGAGGAAATAAAAAAAAAAAAGAATTTATCCAACAATTTTTAGCTAGGCGAAAGGAAAAACCAAACAGCAGTTCTGGGTTCCCGCTGCTCACAGTTTTGTGTGAACGAGGATCGCACCCACCCGCATCTTGAGCAGGTCCTAGGGACATCCCGGCTTCCCACCAGCCTCAGTTTCCCCATCTGCAAAGTCAAGGCTGTTCAGATGAATTTCCCAGTGAATCAAGTTGCCGCCACCCACCTCTCAACCCACTGCACAGAAAACCCCCAGCCCTGCTTATAAATTTGGGGCTGCTCACCTGAAGAGCATCCTGGAGGCTGTGGAGTATGAGCTGCATGAGACCAGCTGTGCTCTGGGGAATTGCTGAGTCCTTTGCCCCTTTTTAACAGGATGGCACGTGTCTCGTGCACAGAAAAAACACAAGCGCCCCAGGGGAAGGAAGGTGTCATCCTCACCCTGCCCCAATACCCCTCTCTGTTCTTGTTTTTGCAACTTGAGCGATGGGGGTGATTTATACAGAATTCACGTGCTGTAGGGAAATGTGTTTTTATGGCATCCAAATACTGATTAAATCTAGCCGTGTCACTTACCTTGTTCCTAGCATATCCATTTATTAATCATCTTCCCTTATTCAGCTATTTTATTAATTATCGATCGTGCACGCTTGGGTAGCTGAGGAGTGACATCCAGCGTTTTAGGCACAGAAAATAAAATGAGCATTTCCCTCCCCAGAACTTCTGAAATTCAAAATCAATGGTGTGGTCAATAATCTTTTAATCTGGGGCAAGCTGGGTTCATTATTCCAAAACCATTCGTTTGCTCCTGTATAGGATCACTCCCAGCTCGAGCAGGGAGCAGGGTGGAGGCGATGGCGATAAGGTGAATGCAGATCTGACATTTGAACCCCCCCAACAGTAGGACCAGGGGATGCTCACCGAAACCAGTAGAGGAATGGTTTAAAACAGGAAAGTCCCGGTTATAAGCAGCAGGCAGTGCATCTCGGGGATTTGCAGCCCATGAGGCTGTAGAGATGCAGAGGACCAGCAGGTCAAGTTGATGGACAACAGGTCCATGAACAGATGGCGAAGGGACGGTGTGACAGTTTTGGCTGCTGGGGTAGTGTGAATGCAATGGAGCCCAAGAAGGGGCTCTCCCCGTTAGCATCTCCACTGCGGACAGCAGACGGGGTGAGCTGGCCCATGGTCTGACATGGCTGGGCATCAGCTGTGCTCTTGTGTTCTTGGCCAAACACTGCTAATTTATTTTTATGCAGACATGTTATTTTTATTTTCTTTAAAAAAAAAAGAAACAATGAAATAAAGAGAGAGAAAGTTATTTCAGACGGCATCAATGTAAGAAATTTTTACATAAATGAGTTCTTCACTGGATCTTTTCTCTTTAAATCTACCATATATGTGAAACTGAAAGTATTTTCCAGCAAGTCATAATTAGGAGAATTATTGCGCTACTCTGGGACATCCGCAGGGTGCAGCGGTGTTCATGAGTTTACTTATGGGAGAACAAAAAGTGGCTCCAGGATGACGCCCCACATCTGCGGAGCAGCCCAAAGTGTAACCTCTCTCCATAGACCAAGTCACCCAGAGCTTCTTAACATGTCAGGGCTGCAAAAAAACCAAAACAGTTTAAGACCATTAAAACTCCTACTGCATGCTCACTGGGACCCATGCAATCTGAGGCCAGGGCTCCCTGAGGTTTTGGCACACTCCAGCACCGGCCGTGCAAGCCCTGATTACGCCGTCCCTGGATATTAATTATTCTGAAAAACATTTCTAAAACCCCAAAGATCTGCAAGCCACCGAGAGACCAATTTGCGCTGTTTTCACTGGTGTTGCCACCCGAGTATAAGAATTAGTGTTTCGAAATAAGCACGTTTGGAAATGCAACTTCTCCCGAATGTTCACAGGGAGTATTTTTAACATGAGTACCCAGGAGCTCCGCCGTCAGGGGCACCACGTCCGCTCAGATGCAATCAGAAATTCAAGTGGGAAATTGCTCCAGAAGATGTACGTTAGAAAATGCATGGAAACAAGCGGAGTCATTACCTGTCCTGTTTGCACCGAGCATGATCATGGCTTAGCGTTGATGTTACTTGCTCTTGTGTCCATGAAGCAGGGCCAGATCCTGCCTCCTGCATGGGGAAAAGGGGACATGTGCCCTCGGTCTTCCTGTACCAAGAGGTTCTCCAAGAAGGGACCACAGAAACCAGATGACCAGAGATGAGCATGCAAGGGGGGACAGGGTAGGAGCGGTAGAAGTGTTGATTTGCAAATTGGCAATTTTTGAAAATTTGCAAAAAAATTTGCAGATTTGCAGATTGAGGGAAGGTGAGGGTGGGGCATGGGGGGTTTGGGCTCCAGGCAGGGAGAGGAAACCATAGGGAGCACCAGTGAGACTCACGCAATGGCAGACAGAGGAGGAGAAGTGATTCATGAGCTGGAGGAGCAGTGTGTGGCAGTGGGAGAAGGTAGCTCAGACAAGTCTGAGGGCAAAGGGAAGGAGGGAGAAGAAAAGGAGATGAAAAGAAATATCTTATGGGTTGTAAGTAATGAACTGAGCTGAACTAGCATGGGGCTTGGCTCTTCTGCCATCCCAACGGGTGGTCCCAGCTCGGAAGAGTGGGAGCTCCCAGGTGAAAGGACTTGGCCTTCAAGAGGCACCAGGGTCTCATTCAGGAAGGTCTGGTTGGCTTCTGTCTGACAGCTCTGCTGCCCTGTCCTACACCTGGCCAGATGTGTTCAGGAAGAGGGAACGGCGCGGGAAGGTTGCTGCTTGGTGCAACCATAGCACAGGGAAGGGATTTGTCCCCTTCCCAAACACTGGCACAGGTTGCTCAGAGAGGTCGTGGAGTCTCCATCTGTGGAGATATTCAAAACCCAACTGGACACAGTCCTGGGAAACCTGCTGTAGATGATGCAGATGATCTCAAGAGGTGTCTTCCAACCTCAACAATTCTGTGATTCGGTCATTTGCCTTACAGCATTTAGCAGCCTCCTTTGCTGACGTCTGCTAGTCACACTCGAGCAAGTCGCCGCGACTTCATGTGTAGCATTTTCATGGTGCAATTTCTCCAGCTATTCCAGATGTCTGCTTCCGAATGAGATGAGTTTCCCCAGAGGAGCATCTCACCTACCATGGCCTGGAGCAGGATCAGGGACCTCAGATCTGCTGAGGGTGTAAGCGTTTGTGCTGACCTCTCCACCCTCCCCCCCACCATGGCCATCCCACCTGGGACAGCTGCAGACACCACGGTGGTGACAGCACCAGGGTCCTACAGAGCTGCACTCCTGGGAGGAGATATCTCAGATACCACCAGACATTGGTGTGCTCAAGACCATACAACATTCAGGTCTAGCAGACTGCTGTGAACCAACTGACACCTTGAGCATCTCTGTCCTGTCCCCAGGGAAGCCAGTGATGACATTTTAAGCCGGAGCAGCTCTTAGTCCTGAGTGTGTGGGTGTTTCACGGAATTGGGCAGTTTAATAAAACTGCCATCCTGAAGGAGGGATTGTTGTCCTCTAACACATTTTTCCACCAATTTGCTGAGAATGAGCAGGGGTTAGATAATCCCAGGATCATCTATAGTGGGTGTATTTGTAGCTACTTGTAATTAAAAATTAAATTATAACTGACAAGACGAGATCACAGCTCGAATGGATTATAATCAGCAATGAGTTCCTCCTTTGGGCCACACAAGAGACATTTTATTACCTGTTCTCCTAGAAGAATATTAGAACCAAATGTTCAGGTGACTAAAGGTAGAGGAGATTTTTCTCATCCATAGTCTAAGCTCAGGAAATCAGTTATGTGGGTTTGTCTGCTTGGAAATGTAGCTGGTGTCCCCCTGTTAGTCCCTGGAGCAAGATGTGGACTGCAGGATAACATCCACAGCAGAAACGTGACGGAGAAGGTATGAACCTCACACCAAAACCTCAACAAGTGTCGTGAGCACTTGGAGGCTATGAAGGACGCTAAGTCCATTCAGGAGGGACTTTGCACAGCTTCACCATATTACTGTTTCTGGCTGTGATGGCTTTTGGTGAGGACGTGACTGGAGAATGGCAGGGGGTGAGATAATCATGAAAATATACTGAGGCTTCAAAGATGCAAACCACCCACTGCAGTAAATGTTTATTTCAAAGATTCTGTTTAAAAACTGTCTGACCCAATCTGGCATGAATCCCATCTCACTTTACACATCAAACCAAACTGGGATCCATCTTTGTGCCCTCAGGTTCCCAAAAAGATCTCAACCTCTTGCCAAGCCCTCAGCAATGCTCTGCTGACCCCATCTCCCCCAGTCTGAGGATTCAGCCCCAGGACATGGGACCCAAGGAACTGGTACCTAAACCCCACCTATATTCTGGCTTGACTTCTCCTCCCAGGGATCATTCTGGGCAAAATGACTTTAAGGACGCATTCCAGAAGCACCACCAGATCCCACCACCTGGCAGAGCTCTCCAGCTCTTTCATTTATCAAAGACATGACTGCAATTTGGAGGAATAATTGGGTTGCAGCAATGGAAATGAGACTGGTTTGAGTTTTTGTTATATATCTAGATGCTGCTGAGATGCAGGTGGCTGCATTATTCACGAATTGCTAATATTGTAATCAAATCTGTATTTTTCTGTATGGTGTCCAAGGACGCATCCTGCACCACAGAAGCCTGAGTGCATCAGAACCTATTTACACAGGACAGGATTTAACCCTTTCTAATTGACATCCAACAGCTTTCACTTAAGATGGTTAGGAGACAGTGAAGATGTTTATGTAGGCATCTGGAGCAAGAGGACATTTGTCTGGGAGGACATTTGGAGAAGGAGTTTAGTTTAGTAGCTATGAATTGCCCCTCAAAGGGAATGTCTCCCTCCATTGACTATAGAGCCAGGTGGCAATGTCTTCTCATGCTGCATGCCTGGACTTCCCAGTCTACACAGCTCTCAAGGTCTGTCATTTTTCCCCTTGGCCTCAGCCACACTTGACAAAGCCTCCAAAAGAAGAAGCTGTGAGGTTTAGAGGCAATGGTCTCAGGGATGGAGAGGGCAAAGAGATGGGTCACTCACAGAAGTGGCCCAGGGATGGCTGAAGTAGTCACCTGGTTGTCCATGTAAAGGGGTTGTATGTTGCCCAACACACCTAGACATACCTAAGCATGGTGCATGGAGCAGTCCTGGGCTCCTGTCTGAGGTGGAATTAAGAACCAGAGGCCAACCTGCAGGGATGGCACCCAGGGAAACTCCCGAGCAGCCAGAGATATTGCCCAGCCCAGTCCTATGCATGTTGTCTTTGCGATTGCCCGCTCCTCCTGCCCCAGCTGAGCCACGTACCAGGCTTGACCTGAAAATCCTGGAGAAAGGAGATGGAGCTAGAACAGATACAGGTTGGGATCCTCTGCGGTTGCGTTCGCATTTGGGCTGTGCCCACATTTGGGAGAGCTGCGCCCACATTTGGGAGAGCTGCTGCTGGCCCTACCTGAGAGCTGCTCCTCTGCCTTGGCCGTGCACTACATCTTCGGTGTATGCCTCAGGAGGTGTAGAGGGGGAGATGGAGACTTTCATGCCCTCCAGAGTGCGACCCAGGCATTGGAAAGGAAATGCCAAAGGGAGGGCCAATATTGGACCATGGGAAGCTCCTCCAGATCTGGTAAGAAAAGACTGGTCTTCATCCAGTGTTTCTCCACCAGCCTCGACACAACAGCCCACTTCCATCACACGACAAACTTTGGGAAGTGAAAACTCTTCCTTTGCTGCTCTTGGCTATGCAAATCTGTTGTACGATCTCCATCTGCTGTGAACTGCGGCGTGCGACAAGGGGATTGAAAACTGTTGAGATGCTCTATCGGGAAAATAGCATGGGGGTCTCCCAGCTCAAGGCAAGAAAACATCACGGAGAGCATCTCTGGGGAGCATCTCTGGGTGGGGAGCAGGGCAGCGCGTTCAAGTATGTTCAGTATCAGTTGTGGTTTTGCCCATTGATTTATTGCAGGAGTTTTGCACTTCCCACTAAGGATAACATTAAGGAAGGGGGAGACCTTGTTGTAACTTCAAAGTGCAAGTGAGTTATTGTTGATACTATTCCGTTAATATGATAATATTTTTCAGACTAATTAAGTGTTTCATTTTGATTTACTTTTTTCTCATGGGGTCCAGGATGGAAAAATATGATTGTAATACATGTCAACAGGCTCCAAAGAATGAGAATTTGATCTACTACGTCTGAAAACAACTTCAAATCAATGCTAATTTTAAGGACATTACATGCTGGCAATTTTAATTCAATACAATAAATTGTCTTGGGTCTTTTAATAGCACGGCATTGTTTATACAAATTACATCCTTGAAGCTTACCAGTTTGGAAAAAATAATAACAAGAAAGAGAAATGCAGAAGGGTAGATTAGATGAGAGGTAGAGAGTAAACGAAATATCAATTGTATTTAAATCTCAGTGAGGCAGAAAATCTATTTATTTGTAATATTAAATGGATCTCTCCTATTTGATTATGGAGATGACTTTCTGGGTGAAAGGTAAAACTATCTGAAAATTACCAGAGATTTAATAATGTTAGGAAATTGCATGAGACCAACCATTACTCTCAACTACTTGTGGCCAAGCACAAAACATTTCCAAGAGAACTTTATTTCCCCTCTCTTAAACTGGGATAAGGAAACCAAGAAAAGGCATAAAAACTTAATTAAGCTTCCTTTCTCTTTCTTTTTTTAGCACAAACCTAATGACAACAAGGGAGGGGTTTTTTTCTGAACATTATCTTAGTTTTGATTTACCCAAAAGAGAAAATAGATAAATTCCAAAGGAATTTGTGCCTATGAAAGTGCAGCAGCTGTTTCGTGGCTTGAATAGAAGATGCTGGAATTTTCCAAAACGCTGCTTTATTTTGCTGCAGCACACAAGTATATTCCATAGGGTTTGGGCAGAATAGTCCTTTCCAATTGGCATTAAATCTTTATGAGCAACAAAGGAAGTATTTCTATTGAAAGGAAAGAAAATCTTTGTAACTCAGGAATCTTAAAAGCTCATAATGTAAAATAAATGGAAAAGTACGGCACGCTCTTCCTTACCCTTCCTGGAGAAATCCAAAAAGTATCACAAGTTTATATGAACAATGCATTTGTAGAGCTACATTATGTAAAATAAAGATATGTAAGGGCTGTAAGCTGTCACACAGCGTGTCCCCCTCCATCTGAGCTGAAGTCACTGACGGATCCTTATTCCTAGTTTTTTATTACAGTGTCTTTGAACTTCATGAATCTCTAAAGCATTTCTTACTATGGTAAAAGACATGATGCTGACCTATATCAGCCAAAAAAATTACCGTGAAAATTCCTTTGCTTTTATGTACCAGGAAACAACCTTGGAAGTCAAAAGAAATTATACATTTTCATCTGAATTTCAGCAACAGCAGCAGAAATCAACTGCGTGCTGCAATGACCGTGGGAAATGCAGTGAGCTGCAAGTAGTCAACCAGAGGTAACATGGGCATGAAAAACGGTGATGAGAATGACTTTGGGTAGCAAAGATTGAGAGAAAAAAAGAGAGATGGGTGATTGACTGTTTCTAAGCTAATTCCCTGAATTCCCTTAGAGAAGAGAAACGGGCATTTCCATAACGCAACTCATCTCCTCCTCGGTGCAGAATGGGGCAGAGGAGCTGCATCCCCCAAAATGCCCCTTTTCCCCACGGACCAGAAAAGGGAACCAGGAGGACCAGTGCAGATGGGGGGGGGCTCTGCGTGGAGAGCACCCAAAGCTAGGTGAGACGCTCACAAGTCCATGGGGCCGGATGGAATCCACCCGAGAGTGCTGAGGGAGCTGGCGGAGGAGCTTGCCAAGCCACTCTCCATCATTTATCAGCGGTCCTGGTTAACGGGGGAGGTCCC
>JAYKAV010003021.1:2987902-3053033 GCA_035582835.1 Phoebastria nigripes
GAAAGGAGGTTGCAGCGAGGTGGGTGTTGGTCTCTTCTGCCAAGCAACTAGCAATAGGACGAGAGGAAACGGCCTCAAGTTGTGCCAGGGGAGGTTTACATTGGACATTAGGACAAATTTCTTTACTGAAAGAGTGGTTAAACATTGGAACAGGCTGCCCAGGGAAGTGGTGGAGTCACCATCCCTGGAAGTATTTAAAAGACGTGTAGATGAGGCACTTAGGGACACGGTTTAGTGGGGCTTGGTGGTGTTGGGTTGATGGTTGGACTTGTTAGAGGTCTTTTCCAACCTTAATGATTCTATGATTCTATGAATCCTTGCCCTTTGTGCCCAAAGCTGAAGAGCGTGCCATCTATAGACGTAATCCACATCATCAACAGGGAATCCAAATCATCTTAACTGTGGGTTAGAGACAAGAAGGGCCGAGCTGTGTCTTGCAATGTGCTCGGCTCTGTGAGATTTCATCCAACGTGTGTTTTCCTTGCAGAACCTCTGCAAAGCTCGTTAGAGAAATGTCTTCCTGCACATCAGCCTGTTTCCTTACTCCCTCTTCATCCTTGCAGGTGTTTTGACCAGCCCCACCATGGAAAGCTGCAGCAGCAATGCTTCCACTAAAGTCTTTTTCTTGGTGGGGTTTCCAGCTCTCCAGGATTTCCAGACCCCCCTCTTCGCTGTGTTCTTGCTATTCTACCTGCTGATCCTGGTTGCTAATGCCGTTATCATCACCGTGGTTGTGGTCGACCATACGCTCCACAAACCCATGTACTTTTTCCTGATTAACCTCTCTGTGTTAGACGTGCTATTCACAACCACCACCATCCCCAAAATGTTGGCAATGTTCCTGGCCAACACTAAAACCATCTCATTTCGGGGCTGTTTTCTGCAGACGTACAGTTTTCATGGGTTGACGGTAACCGAGGCGCTTCTCCTGGTGGTCATGGCTTACGACCGCTACGAAGCCATCTGCAACCCCCTCTGTTACCCGGCCAAGATGACAAGAAGAGTGAACATCCAGCTGGCAGTGAGCGCACTGCTAATACCCGTGCCTGTCATCATGCAGACCTCTCAGCTAGCTTACAGGGACACAACCAGGGTTCACCACTGCTTTTGTGACCACCTGGCAGTGGTACAAGCCGCGTGCTCGGACTTCAGTGCCGATTTCCAGACCTTCTTGGGGTTCTCCATCGCTATGACAGTGTCGGTCATCCCTCTGTTGCTCGTCAGCCTCTCGTATGTTCACATCATGCTCTCCATACTGAAGATCAACTCCAAGGAAGGATGCATGAAAGCGTTTTCAACGTGTACTTCCCATCTGCTTGTGGTGTGCACTTACTACTCCTCCATTGCTGCGGTGTACATGTCCTACGGAGCGGACATCCCCGTTGATGTCCATCTCATGAGCAATGTTGTCTTCTCTTTTTAACTCCCTTGTTAAACCCCATCATTTACACTTTACAGAACAAGGAAGTAAAATCTGCAGTTAAAAAGTCTATTTTACTGAAAATCTTTCCTCTTTCTAAAAAATTTAATTTATTTGGGTAAAATTTACAGCAGTGCAGAAGCCTCATGCTATTTATTATTTCACTCCTACGGTTAATTAAGACATCATCACCTTTGGAGTTCTGTTTGGTTCCCCTGAAGCGTGGTATATCCTATGTTAATGTATTTCAGCCTATTTCTGTGAAGTTTTTAGTAGACTTGCTGTAATATTTACAATTTTCTAGTTTGGTTTCTATCCTTCAGTGACTAAAACACAGATGCACTAAATAAAGCTGTGAATCATCATAGAATCATAGAATGGTTTGGGTTGGAAGGGACCTTAAAGGTCATCCAGTCCAACCCCCCTGCCATGGGCAGGGACATCTTCAACCAGACCAGGTTGCTCAAAGCCCCGTCCAACCTGGCCTTGAACACTTCCAGGACTGGGGCATCCACAACTTCTCTGGGCATGGAACTTCTCTGGAGTGCACTAAATAAAGCTGTGAATGCACTAAATAAAACTGAACTAGAGCGGTACCACATTTCTTTAYACTTTCCCCTCCACATTGCACCGTGGAGGATGCGTTATTTTAACTAACTCCTTCATTTAAGAGTTTCAGGGGTGGTAGCAGTTATTTTCCCTACAAATGACAGAGGTGACCCTGGACTGTCACTCCTGGATGAGGAAACTACAAAATCACTTTATAGGACTGCAGAACTGTGGGAAAAGTTAAAAGACTTTTTAACTGCAGATTTTACTTCCTTGTTCTGTAAAGTGTAAATGATGGGGTTTAACAAGGGAGTTAAAATAGAGAAGACAACATTGCTCATGATAAATTAAAAGTGCAGCTTGTACAGCTGGRTGAAACGGTGCCTGTGTGCAGTACGGTGCCATCAACCACCTCTTATATCCAACAACTTGACCTACAGGTTCCTGCACTAGGAAAGCCGATGTGAAGCAAGAGTCAATAAAACACCATGAACCTCAAATTTTAGACAGAGATGCTATCAAGCATCAGAAAGTGTGATTGTTTATCTGGAGCTTATTTAATTCATTTTTTTTTCTCCAGAGCAGGCAGATAGTTGGGTGCAAATGAGCATCTCTGACTTTTTGAGACACGCCTGATTTTTTCTGTCATTAACATACTGAAACATACGTCTTTCCTACGGCGTCTGTTTAACGGAGCCTTTCAAAGCTCATTAAAGGTGTTGGGGTCTGCAATAGAGGTTTGGGGGAAGGCTTGGGCTATCTCCTCACTCATTCTTCCACTAACATTTTTAACTTGAGATGCTGATTCAACCCAGGTTCAACCCATTGCTTTGATAGCCCATGTAAGATTAGAAGGGTCTCCGTTCCCAGTGTACAAACATCTTTACCCTCTTGTGACCAACCTTCAATGCTCTTGGCTGCCTCTGAGCAGAGGACCTCCAGCCAAGGAGGGCTGGAGAGGTGGAGACCCCGCCAGGCAGGCGAGGAGGTGACAACGGCCGCTCTCCTGAACTGTCCACTACCAAAAATGTACACATAGATTGAGGATTGATTGAAAGAGAGTTAAGAAAGGGTTCATTTAAACATAGCAGCCAAATTTGGCAGAATACATTATTTTTTACATGTTTTTTAAACATTTAGTGTTTCCCACTACATTGAGCCCCTAACATGCAGAGCGTCTTCTCTACCACGAGTGTGTGAGCAGGAGCTGAAAGCTTGTGGGTAAGTCACCGAAGGCATTTGCATGGCATCATCTTGGTTGCCTAAAAGTGGCCACCATGCTCGGGCATAGGCTCTTGCTCCAAATGAGGAGGCACCATGAGATTCATACAAGGAACAAAAGATGCCCGTGTGTTCGTTAGCACGTGGGCACACATACATGGGCATACACATACATATGCACGTGATAGCTGCAGCAATGAAGTAAATCCTGGAAAAAATAGCAGTAGGTCTTCCTCTCAGATGTGAGTGACCTTCCAGCCGTTCTGCTCCCTCTGCATGTCTTTAGCCTTCGTCTGCATGCATCCCACCAAAGTGGAAAGGCTGCCGGGAGGTGGAGCACAGASATTCTCCCATCAGAATGGGGACATACCCTGAAAACTCAGCACTGATCCCCTGTTCATGAGAGAGGAGAGCTGCACACATGTTAAGAAAGAGGTTTCCACCAGGGATCTTGCAGACACACTAATAAGCACACCAATTCAGGTGCCTGAAGAGCTTTCRTGGGACCAGGAGGTCTCTAATGAGCTTTGGGGACTTCCAGGATTAGACTGTGTTAGAGAGTGAGTGCCATAGATCATTAAAAATAATTTTCCCTTTGTCCCAGCTTGTGCAGACTGTGGCCTTTGGGTCCAGGAGAGCTGATGTCTCCTTGCAGCACGAAGCTCCATCACTTCTAGTTGAGCTAGAGAAGAGTTTTCAGTTGAAATCCCCTCCTAACAAAGTGTTTAGCAGCAAAGAACCATTCATAACGACCAGTAAAATGTTGTTCTCTTTTTATTACTCTCGCAGTTAAAAAACGAAGCCTTATTTCCACTTTGATGTTACTCATTTCCAGCCATAAGATCTCATTTCATTTTCTGTCTGACACCAGATCCCTGTCGTCCATGTAAATTCACATATGAGATGATCAAACTCTTCTTTATGAGATGGGTGCCCAGAGGCTCTCACTGTAATACATATTTTCCAAACTTTTAACCATTCTCATGATTTTTCTCCCAACCCTCTTTATGTTTTAACATTCTTCTTGAAGGATACTCCTAAAAACTCGATATAATAATCCTGTATTGGCTGCACCATCATCAGAGATTACAGCTACCTAACACTTCCAGAATTCCCCCCTCGATAGGATTGTTTTACTCCTCTCAACAAGGCATTTTGCAGAGACAAGTGTTCCTGAGAAAAAAAGCCCTAAATATATGAATTTTAGCTACTATTTTGATTGCATGGATTTTTCCAAGTGCCCTGAGGATGGAAAGCAGCCAGCGCTTCGAGCAGGGAGCTGTGCAGAGCCCGGCATCGTCGAGGTGCTTAGCCCAGAGGGGTATCCCCCAACCCATCAGGGCTTGCATGCCTTTTTCATCCACAGCTTGGCAACTCCTCCCAAAGCCCTGGGACGGGACGCTGGAAAGGGATTAAGAATTCATTGCAATCCGGAGGAAGAGGGAGCACGGTCTCTGAGGAAATGGGGAGTGCTGTGCTCTCCCCTCAGCTAGTCATCAGGAAAAGAAGAATTAAGCCATGGAGAAGGGATGCCAGCGCCAGTGGGTAGGATGTTACCAGCTGCCATAAAAATCCCATGGTGGTCTTGGGTGATGGCTCGTAACCACGAACCGCAGTGGGAAATCAGCCACTGCAGCCACAGGGGTGAGATGCTGAGACCCACCAGCAGCACCGCTCCTCCCCTTCTGACACCCATGGGCAAACTGGGGTGAAAAAGCCCAAAAAATGAACAAAAAATGAACATCACCTGTCACTTCTTCGAAGTTTGTTTCATTATAAGGGAATAAACCTCCCCTAAGCCGCAAGTGTCCCCTCTGCGTCCTTCACAGGAGCCGTCTCGAGGAGCTGCACACAGGAGGCATCATTCCAGCACATGCACCTTTATCTCTGGAAATTATTAAGATAAAGCCATTACTGGGACTTCTGTCCCCTCTTACACATTGCAGTATTGCTGGGACTTAGCCTCGAGGAGGAAGGGACCTTTCTAGGACCTCCCGAGAAGGAGCAGAGCCTGCAAACGAAGGGAAGAGCCCTAGTGCTGCACCTCATTGCCAGCATGACGATATAAAAGAAGGAAATCCACCCAAAGGATTTTACATAGTTTTTAAATAGAGTTTTCCCCTTGTACAATGTGAGCTGTTCATTTACTTTGAGGAACTGGACTTTTTTACCTGGATAAAGCCTGATGTTGTTGGCCGCTCAAGAGGGAAGCAAAGACCTCGGCTGGCTCTTAACATCTGCATTCAAGGGCAAGATCAGAGGAGGCAGGGTAGAGAGGCTTGCAAACAGCATTCAGAATAACATTAAAGAAAATAACTACCAAGATAGGATGCTAAAGCCTTCTCCATTTCCCTCATTCATCACATTTGACAATATAATAATTTTGCCTAACAGCTAGAAACCATTTCCAGCTAATATTATTTGTTATCTGCAGCAATAGCATTATACTAGTATCTACAGGGTCATGCAGCTGCCTTTTACAAGACGTTGTATTCACATAATGCATTTTCTGCTCCAAAACTTCATCTCAGTTTTATATGAAACAAAAAAATAAGTAAGAATTACATCGAGCAGAAGAGCCTGCAGACTCTGAGCACCAGTTTTCCTGATGTAGCTGGGTATTTCTGAGCCATGAGATGCAGTCTGTTTATGAATGTGAACCCCCGAATCCTTCCCATACCCAATTTGTATGTCAGCCAGAACAACGGCGTAATACTTTACTCTCCGTCCAAGCAGCACATTTTCTCACCTAATACTCATTGTTGTCCTTAAATTACTCCAGTCCTCTCCACCTCGGGGATGTCAACCCCCCTTCTCCAGCCCCTCCACATCCCAGCAGCTCAGACCGCTCTCCTTTCTCAACAGAAATCTTGCAGGAAAACCATGATTTGATTTTTTTCTCATTTCAAAATGAAAGAAAATCAGAAAATCAAATCAAAAGATGACCGGTTTTGCATCCGTATAAAAATATATGCACCCCAAGGAGCTTATCAGTGCCCACATTAATCTGATGGTCTCCCCCTCCATGGTGAGAGCCCTCTCCCCCTTGACTTTGCTGCTGCTTCTTCATGCCTGAGATGCCCTTCCCAAGTGGGTCATGAGCTTATATGTTGTGCAAATTATGTGCACATGGATGCGAAGCGAAGGCCAGATTGTTTCAAGTGCCATTACAATAATAGCTTAAAATGATACTTTATGTAATCTATTTTGCAATCAGAATTCTTCTACAGAAAGTTCTCGTAAAAGCAGATATTCTTTTTCCAGGGTTCCTTTATGCTCACCATCGAACACAAGAACTTCAAAATACATTTGCTTTCCTTGTTTTTTGTTTTGTTTTGTTTGTTTTTACATGGCGTGAAGTGAAAGCTTGCCTCACCTACCACAGTGTTCCACAGAGAAGGCACCCAAGGGTACCCCCACGCACCTCCTTTCCCCCCACAAAAGCACAATGCTCACTGGGGTCACTCAAAAGCCTCCAAAGAAACCCCTGAGCGCCGCAAGCAACACCCCGTCCCCCCCAGCTGATGTCCCCCCCTTCTCATCCATCGGGGCCAAGCTCTCCAGCTGAGCTCCTCCATAGCCAACAAGGAAGAAAAGAGACATATTCAGATAAGTCATCTTGCCTCTTGTGTTTCTCCGTGCGGGATGGTCTGCACCTGGAAATGTTTGCAATCACCAGGGTGATCGGGTAGGACACTTCTTCTCTCCTTAAAGCAGATCAGTTCTGGTCAGCTCGCAAGGGATCTTGCTGCAGCATCACAGCAGGGAAATACAAAGCCGTGAGGTTTCCAGGGCTATTTATAGATTTAAGAGCCAGGGAAATCTGGGTTGGAAATGTCACAACATCTGCAGTAGAGCGATACACATTTTGATTAATTGTTTTTAATGGAACAAAAGTAAAACTGCAGGTCGAGAAGTGGGCGTCCCTGCAGGCAGACCCCCAGTCACGCCGCTTCTCCACTGAGACACGTCGTGGCAGAAGTCCCTGAATCTGGAGAATGAACTCATCGTTTCCTCGGTGGCTTAACACCATTTTTCATAGTTTGCACCAGCAGTGCGGCACTTGGTAACACAGAAATCTATTTTTTCCCCTCTGCTTTTTGCATAGATTTGTCTGCTTCCCTTCACTCCCGGAGAGCTACATGACATTTGCTGTGTATTTATCATGCTGGGAGAGTCTGAAAATAGTCGAGGGTGGGGGGGAAAGGCTTTTTTTGTACACAGAAGAAAAGCCTTATGGCCCCAACCCCAGGGAGGCCAGGGAACAGCTGGGAAGCCACTCCCAAGTCACGCTCTACTGCAGCTTCCCTGCTTAATGGCTTTCTTCACCATTTCTTCTCGGAAATCTGCACGGCTGCAAACCCCGCCAGGAGCCAGGTGTCTTTCAGAGTCTGCCAGTGGTCATGAAACCCTTGATCTTCCCTGCTCACCTCTGCTTTGAGATGTGTCCTTTCCCATGTCCTAGGTTGGTGACCTGCCCTTTCCGAGAAGGGATGTTGCTGTGTCTGAGATGAGATGGCTCCTCTTTCACCCCACCAGGCAAGGAGGGATCAAGAGGGATCCTCCTCCCCGCTCCTGCTGCTGAGAGCCTTCTCCTTGGTCCCTCTGCACCAGGCTGGTGGGAGCAGGGGAGGCACCATGCCCTGGAAGGTGCTTTTCCCATATGCTCTTTGCGCTGAGCCCTGCACACCCCCAGGACAGGGAGAAGGAGAGGCAGATGTGCAGTGTCTCACCAGGAACCAAATCCTCCAGCTCTTGCTATTAGAAAGGACAGGGCTTGGGGAGGTCATTGCAAGGATCCTGTTTGGCCCCACACATCTCTCTATGAGTCTTCAAGACAAGAAAAAGTAGTAGCATCCTTCTGCCCTTGCRGCAAAGAAGGTGAATGGTGTCCTGGGCTGCATTAGACAAAAGTCTTGCCAGCAGGTCCAGGGAGGGGATCCTTCCCCTCTGCTCAGCACTGGTGAGGCCACAGCTGGAGGGCTGTGTCCAGTTCTGGGCTCCCCAGTACAAGAGAGACATGGACATACTGGGGAGAGCCCCAGAGAAGGGCCGTGAAGATGCTGAAGGGACTGGAGCATCTCTGCTATAAGGAAAGCCTGGGACTGCTCAGCCTGGAGAAGAGATGGCTCAGGGGGGGATCTCATCCATGTACATCAATACCCGCAAGGAGGGTGCCAAAAGGATGGAGCCAGGCTCTTCCCAGTGGTGCCCAGTGCCAGGACCGTCTCATGGGCACAAACTGAAACATGGGAGGTTCCCTCTGAACATCAGGAAACACTTTTCACTGTGAGGGTGACTAAGCCCTGGCACAGGTTGTCCAGGGAGGTGGTGGAGTCCCCATCCTTGGAGACATTCAAGAGTCATCTTGACATGGTCCTAGGCATGTGGCTCTAGGTGGCCCTGCTTGAGCAGTGGGCCAGACCAGATAACCTCCAGAGATCCCTTCCCACCTCAACCAGTCCATGATTCTATGATTCTGTAGCTGCCTGGGGAGATACTTGGTGTGGTTGCAATCCCACTGCACGCCAGTGTCCATGCCAGGGAATTACTGCTCTGCAAAACTCTGTGAATCCTAATGCCCTGGGGGGGGGTCGAGCTTTGTGAGCAAGATATGGGCTTGTACTGCCTTTGTGCCACTTTGTGCGCTTCTCAGCCCTTGGATTTGCTGTCCATAATGGTCATTTTATCTGTTTGCCTCCAGGAAGCTTCTGGTCTTCCCAACGTGAATGCACAGATACATGGAAGTAGGGTTTTCTGGTCAAACCTGAATCTGGTAAGTCTCCGTGGTACTTTGTGCTTGGGTGTGTTTAAAATGTGTCGGTGGTGTCGTTCCTCTGTGTGATAGATGCGCTCGTGCTGGTTTGGCTTTGTAATCTGCTTTATGGCCTAAAATGCAATATTCCCTTCAGTCACAGGCTGGAGAGGTAGAAATGCAAGGACACTGTCTTTGGTGAAACATGTTTCTAATTCATAGTATCATTTATGGTTTTAGGATTAGCTGCCCAACTTATATGTAAATTTTACCCGCTAACGTTTATCAACTTCATTGCTAAGGAAGGACGATGAAGGTGAATTTAAAACAACATCTAGGGAAAGCGCTGAAGCCCTTGGCATGCAAACCATTGGATTTGCTGACTGTGGGTCTTTTGAACAAACTGGAAACTGCTGCTCTGGCTCCTCCTGCAGCACAGAGGACAGCCAGGAAAGATCCACATCGCATGCATCAATCTGCTTCTGGTTTGAATGGGAATCTACGGACGTTCATATCCAAGAGGGATTCGAGCAACTGAGACTGGACACCCAGTTTTCCCATCCTCACCAGTTCCCCACCACCTCTTCCTCCTTTCCCTCCCAACAGCCCTTTCCAGCCCCTGCAACGTGCTGGGGTGGGACAGCCAGGGCTCAGCCAGCCTCATCCCCTGCAAGCCCAGGCAGCGGGAGGGATGGAGCAAAGCAGCGAGCAAACATCACTGCTTTTCTAGCAACATCAACAACGCGGGGATGGGACCCTCCTGCCTCTTGCTGGCAGTGGCAGCTCCGCTGCTGGGCTGGAGCAAGGCAGGAGCAGCACATCCCCAGAGGATTCTTCTGCTTTGCTGGCTATTTTCTACCTTTAAGATGTTACGAAACACTCAGAGGTGAGCAGCCCCTTACACAAGGTTTTATTTGGTAGGGAAGTGGGGGGCTTCTGCCCCCACCTGGGAACCTCGGCATGAGCTCAGTGCCTTGGGGCAACGATGCTTTCTTACCTCACCACACGCACAAAGCTGCGTTATTATTGTACCCAATTTATCACCCTTTCTCTGGTGGACGAGATCTAACTTTAACCCTATTTCATACCTCCTGGCTATCTCCACCAGTGTGTTCTCATCCTGGGAAGAGTCACTGCTGCTACAGCTTCTCACATCAGCCATTTTCTTTGATTCTTCCCCTGACATCTCTGTTTTGCTTAATTTAAGCTTACCTACATTTGGTTGTTATGTTTCGCAAATTACCTAGCATTTCTATTTTGAAGATCTACAGAAGCCTGTCAACGTTACTCCATCCCCTCCAGCAGTCTCTGTACATGGTTCCTCCTCCTTTATGCTTGAATAGTCCTTACTTTCTGTCTCTTACCCTCCCAAAAAATCCAAAAAAGGAACAAAGCTACCATGGGTTAAAAGAAAACGTCTCCTGTAAATAAATACCTGGTTAATAGAGATGATGTTCACAAGGGTAGAAATTAAAGGGGAGACAGCCAGGGACTGGTTTGAGTCCCACGTAGTTTGCCATGCTTTTGCAAGAGAGAGAAAAAGTGTAAGCAGAGAAGCGGCGAAGTTTCCCACGACACAAATTATGAAGGGAGGTGAACATGATTTGGGAAGAGCTGCAGAGAAATGCCGCGATCCTGAATCGCTGGGTGATGGAGCAGTCGTGTGTTGGCGTTGATGAACGCAGGGCAATGCATGTGGAGAACTGACAACATGCACTAACGAGTTGGAAATCAGGTGTTACCACTCGGGAAAGGGCATGAAGACAACCATGGTAGCTCTCTGAAAACAGCAACTCAGCACCATCAGCTGCCCCTGAAATGGAGCAAATAATCATGAACACTAGGAAGCAAACAGAGCAAAAGCAAAAGCATCGTTATACCACAGAGTGTCCTGAATCCTCAGATACCGCACCCAACAATTTTATCTCCTCATCCATTCCACAATGGATTATTTGGTGTTTCTCCTGCCACAAATACACACGCAGAAGTTTTGCTCCAGCCCGGGCTGGCTCTGACCCTTTGTGTGTTGCTCCAATTTTGCTCTTGCAGTCTCACGCCATGTTCATCATGCTTTGTCTCCTCTGCCGGGCATCACTGAAGGGCTCCCAAAGGGCTGATCTCTCCCTGCATTTTTTGTCTTCTCTCTACATTTCGGTACATTGCCTCTGCTTCTCATCCATGCCCTCAACAGCATTTCTTTAAGGACCCACCAGCCCTTAGCTGAGGAGTCACAGGTGACCCAGGTAGCTGGAAGCTTCCATCCCAGGGGAAGCCACACCGTGCCCGGGTGGCTTGTCCGGGAGAAGAGCCTTGTGCCACGGGCAGGAGATGGGCTGAGCTTGGCCATGACCCCCTTGCCCAGCGCCGTGCCCCTGGGGGGAAAGAGAGACGGCAAGCACGTGTGGTGTAGCATTTTCCATTTAAATGCTGTGATGGGAAGAATGACAGTTTCAGCATTAACGGACCCCTAATTTCTGGAATTCAGTTATGTGCTGCTGGGAAAGGCACAGGCTGGGGGGCAGGGGGGGCTGGATGCCAGTGGGAGGACAGAGGAGAGGGCCCAGGTAGGTGGAGGTGGGACAGGACAGGATGGGACGGAATGGGTCGCAGGTGGGGGAGGGATGGTGGCAGTTGGAAGTGGGATTGGGGTGCTAGAAGGTGGCGGAACAGGCCCAGGTGGCAGGTGGAGGAGGGATGGGGCTGGGGATGGGATGAGGATGGCATGGCATGGGGATGGGATTAGATGGGATGGGAAAGGATGGGTGGCAGCTGGAGAAGGGGTGGGGTGGGGTGCGGTGGCATGGCATGGTATGGCGTGGCATGGCGTGGCATGGCATGGCGTGGCATGGCATGGTACGGCGTGGCATGGCGTGGCATGGTATGGCGTGGCATGAGATGGGTGGCAGTTGGAGAAGGGAGGGGAAGGGAGGGAAGGAGAGAGGAGAGGAGGGAAAGCAGGTAGAAGGGTTGGTGGGAGGTGGCAGATGGAGCCTGGGTGGCAGTTGGAAGATGGCAGGGCAGGGCTGGGTGGCAGCAGGGTGAGGGGTTGGGGTGGGGGTAGGACAGGTCCAGGTCGGGGCAGGACATGGAAGCCCCCAGTGCCAGCTGGTGGTGCAGGAGTGGAGCTGGATGAGGGCAAGAGCAGGGGCTTGGGCGCAGCTCGGGGCTGGAGGGTCTGGTGGCAGTTGGGGGGGGCCAAAAAGGGGCCGAGGGAGATGGGGAGTGGGGCCGGGCAGCTGCTGGGAGGGGTGGGATGGGGCCACAGCCAAGCAAGGTGGTGGGGATGGAAACAGGGTGACAACCCCCCAGGGTGGGCTGAGGCCAGGGGAGTTTGGGGTGGGGGCCATGATGGCCATGACGGAGTGTCCCCACAGGGCTGGCCTGGCCTGGAGGGACACAGGGATGGGGACGGGGCGCTGCCCACCCCCAAGGGGCGTGTGGGTCATGGCAGTGATCCTGCTCCTCTGCCCAGGTGAGGGGCGATGGAGCAGGGCTGGGGTACCCCAAAGGGCAGGGTGGAGGGGCACGGGGGGATGTGGGTGGAGGGAGGTGGGATGGGAAGCGGGCAGGGGGATGTGGGGGGCATGCACGGGGTGATATGGGACGGGGGACATGCATGGGGGGATGTGGGTGGGGGATGCGGGCATGGGGACGTGTGTGGAGGGACATGGGGGACAATGGGTGGAGGGATGTGGGATGGGGGATGCGGGCTGGGGACACAGGCTGGGGGACGTGGGTTTGGGGACCTCGGTCGGGGGAAGGCAGGGTGGGGGACGCAGGCTGGGGGATGCAGCCTGGGGCGTATGGGTGGAGGACGTGGATGGGGGATGCAAGGGCAGGGATGAGAGTGGGGGATGCAGGCTGGAAGACACGGGCAGGGGATGCAGGATGGGGACAAGCGTGGAGGGACGTGGGCTGGGGACGCGAGCAGGGGGATGCATGCTGGGTGCCGCATCTTGTAATTACAGAAGTAATCTCATTTCTTTCCCTTTTTAAAAACCGTTCTCCGGAGTTTCTTGTATCCTAAGCTTCATTAGAAGCCAGCATTAACAGCAGAGAGCTGCTCAACCACCTCCTTTAAACCTCTCATTAAAGACAGATGGACTTGCAAAATTTAAACATACCAAATTTTTCAAACTTCCACTTAAAATCCTCCTTCTGCACTGCAGGGGTGGGAGATCCTTCATTGCCTGGTGTGATTAATGCCCTTTTTCCCTAAATGCAGAATCTCTTTCAGGTTTTACTGAAGCATCGAGAATCATCTACTCCGAACTAACAGTGCCCAGGCGGTTGGAGGCAAAGGACGGGACCTTCACAGAGGTCATTTGCTTTTTAGGAAATGTTTTGTAGACCACAGGTCCCCCCAGGCCGGACCCTGCCTCTGCCAGGGGCTGCGGGTGGGTGCCAAAGGGAGGAGACTACCAAAAATCAGCCAAAATCAGCCTGTAAATAGTTTTTCCACTGTTGGATTAATTTCTGAAATTAATCAGTGCCTCGGCCGTTCCAGGGGGACACGTCCTATTTAATAACGGCAGAAGGAAACCACCACATCGTCCATCTGACACAGGCAAAGTAAGGCTCTTCCCCAGTTTTCCTTCCTCTGCTGTTTTTTGCACAGAGCCATTACGGGGAATTAATTAACCCGCACCGAGGATTTCTGCTTTGCTTTTCAGAAATTTGATAGCCAAGGACATCCCAGTTTTCACGTACAGTCCAGAGGGACACCTGATAACCGAGTTTCCATATATTCAGGTAAGTTTAGACATTTGTCAAGGATGCATCGACAGTCAGAACTATACCAGTGGATCTGAGCAAGGGATGGCTTTCTGTTTCTAAAAAAATGTGTTATTTTTACACCGTTTAAAAAAAGGAAGGAAATTGTATAGAGACTGATAAAAACTGGAAAAACAATTTCAGGTTGATCAGTACACTTGATTTCCCTTTCAAATTTTTAAAGTTTTTAAAAATAATTTTACTCCATCAAAAGAAAAATTGAGAAATCAAAAAATACCCCCTGAAAATTCATCATTATCCCATGATGAGCTCTCAGGCTCCTGCTTTTTCCCTGCTTACCTTTTATGCCTTCACTTTTTTTGCACATGAAATACCAAAGAGGTGAAGGGTGGATTTGGGGAGGTTTTATGTATCCCTTTACTGATGCAGGGTTTTTTGACCTGGGCATGGGAGCTTTTCCCGCAGCCTGAAGCCACATTTGCACCTTGCAGGACGACTGCTACTACGAGGGTTTTGTGGAAGGCTCCCCGGGATCCGTCGTCTCCCTCAGCACATGCTTCGGGATCAGGTGGGGCTCTTCCCAGGGGAAAACAAGGGGTTCAGTATCAAATTAATGGGGCTGGGCATTTATCTCCCCTTTTAAAGCAGGTGCCCTCACTTCTGTGTGCGATGCTTCCTGCTGCATCCTGCTGCTAAAATTCAAATCTTCAAACAAAGCTGAGATTTTTTTTTTTTAGCATTACAGATTTTACAGCATCTCCAGTATAGATTTTAAAGGCAGGTATTTCATAGAAAAACAGTTTTTAATGAAGTTTTTGGCCAAAGGATGCGCTTTATATAGCCTCTAAGCAGGTAGCAGGTTTGAAAAGACAGCTCCAAGACTGACTTTAAAAGATGGTAAACTAAACAAGCACTTCTCAAGAAACTTTCCTCTTCAGGCACACTCCACATCTGCAATATATTTATCTCTGATAGTGCAAGCTCTGAACATGAGACAGAAAGCCTGTCTGTACTGATCCTGATCCTGTGGGCATAACAGGATCCTGCAAATCAGACTTCCCAAAATATGGGTGGTCACCCATAACCATCACCAACATCCCTCTTGAAGTCATAGAATCATAGAATCATAGAATCATTAAGGTTGGAAAAGACCTCTAAGATCATCAAGTCCAACCGTCAACCCAACACCTCCATGCCCACTAAACCAYGTCYCTAARYRCCTCATCTACACRTCTTTYAAATACYTCCAGGGATGGTGACTCCACCACTTCCCTGGGCAGCCTGTTCCAATGCTTAACCACTCTTTCAGTAAAGAAATTTTTCCTAATGTCCAATCTAAACCTCCCCTGGCACAACTTGAGGCCATTTCCTCTCGTCCTAACTTGTAGTCTCAAGTCCTAACTCAAGTCCTTCCTGTAGAACTTATTCACTTTATAATATTAGTCAAACAAAAAGGAATACCAGCGCAACCTCTCCTCTGAAGATTAAGAGGATATTTAAATGAACTCTGCATAGCTCAGCAGTCCTTACATTATGCTGGAACATATCCTTACATATCTGGAACATTATCAAACCCAAACCTTCCATCTTCTCCAGAAATAGGAGCCCTGGGGAGCAAGAGCTGCATTTTTTTAAAGAAGTTGTCCTAACTTTGAAAATGTTTAATTTTATTTTGTATTATTTTCACTGCCTTTGGTGGAAGGAAGTTATCCAGCGTTCCACACAGCCGACCACGACTTACAGCATCCAGCAGAAATGCCCACGCTCTGCACCAGTGTCAGACTCCCCACAGCGAGTCTTAGCTTCCTTCACAGCCTGGATGTAGGGGACTCGCAGGGTGGGAAAATGGCAATTTTTTCCCATTAAAGACCTTCTTGATAAATGCACTTGCACAACTGCCTTAGCAAAGTCTTCTGGGTTTCCAGCTCGGTGTTTGATGAGGCCATGTTTTCCTATTGTGATACACAAACCAGTAATTACGAACATTTTAGGACTAAATAACTCAAACTCTGGCAAAACTAAGACCCATTGAGCCTCTCTTATAAGACCAGGCATGAGACTGAGATTTGGTAGACCTACCCGCACCTTCTTTCTCAAACAAGCACCCCAAAAGGTCTCTGAATTAAGTGATTTTCTTTTAGCATGCAAACTTATTAGCAGATGCAGCCTATTTAGCTGCAGTGTCTATGCGGGGATAAACAGATCTTAAAGACGGATGCTCCTTGGAAGAGCCGTAGCGCAGAGCTTTTATTGCCTTCTCGCTTTCATTTAATATATAGCATTCATCTGCAGCTTCTTTACTTTGTCCCAAAGCTGCATGATTGTTCTCTCAAGGCTGTCTTACATTATCCTAAACCTTGGGCATGACACTTTTTTTCCATAAAAGATCTTTTAGGTGAGCTCCTTCTCACAGGATCCCTGCCCACAGGAACAGTGGTATGAAAGAGCTAAAACTTTCCATATCCCCCCTTTCCAAAAAAAACCCCATAAAATATGGGCTGATCCCAATAGCCCTGAACCCCAGAGGTGGCTCCTGGAGCTTCTACCTGTTGGCGAGATGCACAGGACTGCCCCGCATCTCCAGCCACACTATGATGAGCACCCTGCACCTTGTTTATTTTTGTATTTACTAAATAATTTAAGAAGTCATTCAGTTCACATCTTTTACTCACTTCTCTGTTTGAAAATTCGCAGTGGAGTTTTGCAAATTGGAGATCTGAGGTATGAAATTGAGCCCGTGGAGAACTCCTCGGCGTTTCAACACCTTATTTACCGAAGGGCGTTGGAAGGCAGCTCACGTCGGCTGTGCCAAGTGCCCGAAGAGCACAAGGACCATCTGCCCGAAGACGGAGAACTTGCGAATGGGAGTCGTAAAATCCTTGTTATCGAAGTAAGGACTCCCCATCCGCTCGTGTCGATGTTGCAGACTCATGTGTATATGTACAGGTTATGTTAAATGTTGGGAGTGATCTGACCACAGGGAAAATTCCTGTTGCATTCATAAAAGCACGACAGGGGTTTCATACTGTAAAGCATCTACAGGTCTGGAAGCAAACAGGATTTCTGTATAGCGACGATGAGCAAAGCACCCTCACATGGTATGGAAACCATACCTACAGCCATGCCTAAGCATCACACGGTGAAATGAAGACCCCATTTTGTTTCTGGAGGAGTGTTAGGTAGCACTTTGTCAGGTGCAGATCATCCTGCCCTGGGTTTGCTTCTCTCTTGAGATCACTTCCCGCTTGCCAGTTCATCTCACAAACCCTGAAAAAAATTTTCAGCTCTTAAAAATGGTTGTTGAAATGAAAGTGGAAGTAGCAAACGAGAATTTTTTTAAGACAGCGATAAAGAGGGGAGTTGATATGTCTGTCAGCTCCAGAGGTAAAAGCAGCTGAAGGTTTCAATAAAAAAATCTGAAATGATTAATTATTTTTAAAGACAGTTAGATAACGTTTCTAAATAAGCTGTGATCAGAAGCTATAGAAGCAATTATTTCAATTGTTACTGACTTTCTATTATAAATAATCTATTGACAATCCAGTATTTTATTGCCTGACTCCAGAAAGGAAAGTGTAGACTCGTGGACCAGGGGTCTGCGTCCAGAGCTCTTCCCTCCAGACCCTCTTCTTGTAGGGCTGCCCAGCCAAAGAGCCTGGGAAGGGCACAGCTTGGCGGGTGGGATGTGCTCCTGGGATGCCATCAGCCCCTCTGACAACAGTCTTGAGCTCCATCTCATAGGATCATAGGATGACCCAGGTTGGAAGGGACCTCAGGAGGTCTCAGGTTCAGCCTCCTCCTCCACGCAGGGCCAGCTCTGAGGTCAAACCAGGTTGCTCAGGGCTTTATCCAGTCAGATCTTGAAGACCTCCAAGGATGGAGACTGCACAACCCCCCTGGGCAACCTCCTGCAATGCTTGAATCTTCCTTATTAGTGTGTCAGAAATAGATGCTCTGAGGATGTAATTCCCCTTTTCTAGAGAAACCTCTGAACGCCTTCCAGTGCTCTGTCTGTGCTGCCTTTCCCTTACCTCCAGAGGGACCTGGAGGTGCAAGTCTTCGGGGCCATGGCTGGGTGCCTCTCTCCCAGCAGTCATTTTTGACGAAGTCTTGTGAACACTGAGTAAGGGGGAAGGTTATGTCACCTGCCTTTACTGATGCTACTCCTGCTCCTCCATCCTATTTGTTTGCTTT
This sequence comes from Phoebastria nigripes, assembly GCA_035582835.1. Classification (NCBI taxonomy): domain Eukaryota; kingdom Metazoa; phylum Chordata; class Aves; order Procellariiformes; family Diomedeidae; genus Phoebastria; species Phoebastria nigripes. The sequence continues at coordinate 3,005,776 of JAYKAV010003021.1, forward strand.
TCTTCTCCCTCATTAAGTAGCAGAATAATTGCGAGTCTCACCACGGTTCATCGTACTTCTCTGATGGAGTTGTTCGCAAATCTGCCAGCTTGCTGTGTTAACCGCAGGCTGCTGGGATAGATGTTGAACAGTTTCTGCTCTGGGTCTGACTCCCTTGGGACTTCATTTAATGCATCTTTACATCTTGGCAATAAAGATCAGCAACTGCTCTCTCTGTGCCTCTAGTTAGTATTCACCTTATAGTAAGCAAATCTGAACTCTACTGCCCCGGTTTGCTTAAATTACATGAAAAAAAGCCTTAGAGATGTCAAAATGCACACATCTGCTGGTTCTCTTCTGTTCAGAAACACCGCTTCCATCTTATCAAAGGAAATTAGTTTGTTCTAACATCACTTGATATTGGGTATTACTAATGTGGTTGTTTTCACAAACACCTTGGTTAGAAAAACAGTTTATTTGCTTTGATTTTTGAATGCTTTTAGTGCTTGTGAGGACTTTAGTCATTGCTGTTCCTGCTTTCAAAAGAGCTGAGATAGTGTTATTTTTGTACCTATGAGTGTGGATTATTTATAGCAACTGCCTGGCCTATGCCRGTGCACTGTGATCACATTCAGTGAAAGAAATAAAGAGTGACATTCAGAGATGCTGCCTCCTGATAGTAATATGAAGCATTTAGATGAAAGAATTACTTATCAGCTCCCATGGTGGAAATATAGTCTTATAAATTGCTACAATTTCGCTGAATTTACTGAGAACCTGCCAGGGAAAGAGGATAATTTATAATAATAATAAAGTGGTATTTGTTCAACAGAGAAGAGAGAGGAGTCCCCGTGCTTAAAATGACTTAAGCAACAGCATTTTTTTAGCCATGCATACTTCTGCAACAGCCAAACCATTTAGAAAGTTGTCTTTCTGAGCGATAGAAACTCCTCCTCCTCTCTTCTACCACCAAAACACCTGGAACTACCCAGGACAAACACTAATGTGTCTTCCTCACCCCCACCTCAGCCAATGACAAAGCTACCAGCCAGGTTTTTGTAGGGTCAGCTTCTTTTTCTCCTCGTTACTTAACAAATCTGCAGATTTCGAATGCCCTCACAGTCTTCCCGTGCGCTCACTCCATCAGAGATGGGACATTGCTGCCAATGAGCAATACCTGCTTGGAGGACCAGAATAACCCCCAGATTACCATTAACCAATTGCTACCAGCAGTTAATGTGCTGGATGTACAAAATGTAGAAGTCAGTGAGCTCTACCCAGCCCAAGACTGATCATGTTGCACTTACAGCAGATTTTCTTCTAACTACGAGCTGCCCATTCACAGGTAAATGTGCAAAGGGCACAAGCAAGAAACACCAAAACCTTATTTCCAGAGGCTGCTGGATCCCAGGCTCAGTACACGGTGCCTCTCACCGACAGGGTCATGCTCCCATTTGCTGTATTACGCAGGTGTGCTGGGTAAAATGAAGCAAAACTAAGTAAGAGTTCTTTTAGTGGCTTTCCTATGGCTTGAACAATTTCAGTTCAGGACCAGTTTTTATCTGCAATTATTTGTTTACCCTCCTGGTTTCTAGCATTGAGCTGCTTGATGCAGGCAGCTCATGTTGACCCCACACAATTCTCCCTTTGACGCAGTTTTTGTGGTGCCAAATTTAATGATTAAAAAATGGCCTGAGCACGTGCAAAAGTCTGCAGCTCATAGTGAGCTGATTTAATGAGCAATGCCAGGTAATCCCCCTGCTACCAAGAAAACCCCACCTACAACTGTGTTCTGTCTCTCAATCTCTCTGGTTTTGCCCTGATTACTCGTTACACTCATTAATCCTTCTCTAATGCATAATTGCTCTGTGTTCTTGTACTTAAGGGAAATTCTGGATTAGTTTGAGTAACACCACCTTGGTTTTTGCAATGCGGCGTAAGCTTTAAAGCTCCTGAACGTCCCTCAATAACCACAGCGTGATTTGTTCACTTCCAGGAGGTTCCTGGTCTCCAGATCCTGCCCGTGCCCACCAGATACTTGGAGCTGGCTCTGATCACAAACAAAGAGCTGGTAAGCATCCGAAACCATCGCCATGCTACGGCTGTTGTGTTATATTGGAGCCAGTCCTTGGCGTTCAGCGTTGTAACGTGGCCCTTCTCCCCTTTCAGTTTAAAGTTAACAACTACAACGAAACCCTGATGCTACATCTGTTCATTTCCATAAGCAACCTCCTGAACACGGTGAGTTTTAATGACGTGGTAATTACGATCGCCGTTCTGCTCCGTTGGCTGGCTGTCTAACCCGCTACCCTGGGAAAGAGATGGATGATCTGTGCCTGACTGCAGCTACTCTACCAGGAACCGTTCCTCAATGCTATAAAACCCACTTCAACTGTTAAAAAATTGCTTCAAATATGAGTGAAGTTGGTTTAAAGATAATTGTCAAAACACCCCTTTAAAAGACTTGATTGGGAATACGCATTATTGTTACTAAATGCTTTCTGGTAGCTCATTACGATCTCGTCGTCTCTTCACCTCCTTCTTGCTCTGAGTCCTCTAAAACAGCACATGAGTTTTCATCTTCTGCTGCTTCTGTGTGAATACACTGACAAGGCACCAGAGCATCAGCCGCGAGCTCAGCCATGAGGCACTCAAAAATGAGCTACAAAGAAAGCTCCATTAAATTAACAGAATGCACGAAAATAAATGGCATGCTCAGCTCTTTCAGCTTTAGCAAGAAACTGGTTCTTGCACGAATAACGCGGAGACGAGCGCGGTGCCCAGGGTCGCTGCACGCCCTGTTGGGCTGCAGGGGATGCAAGCTCTTGCCGTCTTCCAGGTCTACAAGCGCATGAAGCTGCAGATCGTCATCAGCGCGGTGGAGATGTGGACCAGGATGGACCAGGTGACGACCGCCCACAGCCTGGCCCAGACACTGCAGGTTTTTGCCACGTGGTGTCAGAGGGATGCTGTCGGTCGCATTAATTACGACCATATCCAGTTACTGCTGTAAGAGTCCTGCATTTTAATCGCTCAGCTCACATACCGGCCGTGGGGAGATAAGCAGGGAGCAAGGATATTTTCATCTCTTTCTTCTTCTAATTTTTACATATATATGCTGATAAGTCTTTTGTCCTGGTGGTATCTGGTGGAAAAAAATGTAACAGCTTAATCAGTCCATGTACTAATCAGCACATATTTGTCATGTAAATTGATACAAGAATTTGCTTTTCCCTTTCACCGTCCTCTTTTATATTTTTCCACACATGTACACACACAATGTACAGCTTATTTCCAATTTTGATACAGTTGTCTGTAACTGAATTATTTTAATCTCATTTTTAGTTTTTACTCATTTTTATATATACAAGCCACTCATTTTTTAGCTATAATAATTCATTGTCATATGGCTTACAACTCAATATTTCAATTCAACCTTTTTGCTAGGACGAGGGAGTTAGATCTCAAACTGCAAGATGTTCAATCACCTATTTCACTCATTTGCTTTTTAAGACCTAGCTTCTTGTTTCTGTTTTGTCTGTTCCTTTTTCCTTTATTTTGGGGGAAAGAAACATTCTGCACAGTAAAATATATATCTCAAAATTTATTGAATATTTCTTTTTTCAAATTCAACATATTATATTGCCAAATCTTTTTAAAATAATTTTGAATAATTGTATTTTATTGAAGTAGCCTATAGACCACTCTTCCCTTTAAAGTAGGGAGGAGGCCAATGAGTTTATAAACCGTGGCTTTGCCTCCTTAGCATGATGCATCGCTGGTGCTTGCACACCTGATCTGTGGGCACCAGCCCGGCTGCATATGGGGCTCCCATAGGAGAAATGGGTGACGCTGGGCTTTTCTTCAAGAAAGRAGCTCCTTGTTACCCAAAACCATTATTTTCCAGCTGTAATTCAGGYGATGCATCCCATTATTGAGACAAACTTGTTCTGCATTTCTKTAATGTTCAAACTTTCCCACTGCAGTGGCCAGCACTACAAGGAACGGGGATTTGCCTGGAAGGGGACAATGTGCCAGATGAACTCCATGAGTGTTGTCTCGGTAAGGGGAGACCTCACGGGTTTGCACTGCCCGAAAGGAAAAATAAACCTTTCATATTCACAGTGAACCTTGGGAGTTAATTCTACATAACTCCTGGGTTCAGGCTTTTACCGATTAGCAGGTAACATCTAAACTGGGCATCTAAAGAAAGTGATGCTAGTCTTGTTTTTCTTAAAGAAGATGAGATGGTGAAGGAACAGTTCTCCAGTGCGTCCCCAGACCAACTCTTTAAGGGTCCTTTGGTTTCCCTAATTGGTTGTTTGCCAGCACAAGTCCCCAGCTAGGACAAATTCCACAATTACTGAGCAAAACATTGGAAGTCTAGATCTGAAGTTCTCCACATCAACATACACTGACTTGAGAAAACATGGACCTGTGGTTTTTCTTCCCGTCTGCAGTTCCCTGGCTACGACACCATCAGCGACATGATGACACTCGCCCACGAGATAGGCCACAGCTTAGGCTTCAGCCACGATGACGCGAAACAATTTCATGACAAATTCTGCGATTGCAACTGCACACACAGAGGATGCATCATGCAAACATCCCCAGGGCAAGTAAAGCTTGGTTCTCCCTACATCACTGAGGGTGAGATTTGGGTCATTGCTTTCAGCTCTCCACCTCATGTTCATGTGTTCATTTATTTTCCTCTGCTTTCTCCAAGTGATGCTTGCTTTTGGCTTCTTCATAGCTGTGTTTTGATGCTTCCCGCAGATGTATGGGTTACTGCATCCCCTCCTCTTGCACTGGTTGTTTACAATTGCTACCCATGAAAATGTATCTTCCAGAAAAGGTGCCTCGTGTACAAGGAGCTTCTCCTCATACCTTCTCTCTCGATATATGGCCATCATGTAGAAAAATAATTCCACTAATTAGTTAATGTTTTCTGAAAGCTGTGAAGAATATTTGGTAGACGTCAGCTTCTGTTGTTTCAGCATCAAAGAAACCATATGATATTGTAGGAACATCCCTGTGGTCAGCTCCAAGTACTGCTGATAATACAATGTCTTTAAAAACAACTCATTCCTCTTAGCTCTAGAGGTCTGCCCAACATGCAGTGAACTTCAGCAGGCAGTGAAGGTTGCTTCATTGCAGATTGGTTTGCTTCCAAATCCTAAGATCCTTTTCTTGGTGTGAAGAAGTCCTCATCTCCGTTTCACTCTCTGCAATGCACATACAGGCTCCATGCATAATATTAGACCCTTATCTTTACCAGATATCAACTAAGCCTCCCTGAAGACATTAAAGATTTGAGAAACTGAAATCTCCTAGCAGATTTGTCTGCGCTTTCAATAACATCAGCATTGAAACAGCCCTTTCAGTGTGGTCACCAGCAGTCCTGCTTCACCCCGTGATGGTCCCTCCCATCCTGACCACCTGGAAGTCACCTCCTTGGTGACCTCAAGGTGACGGAGGACCCAGCACACAAGGGCTGGGGTGAAAACCTCAGCAAGTCAGAGCACTGTGTTTCATATGTCTCTGATCCTTCAGCTTTTGCTGCCATCCCTTCAAATATTAACCGTTATCGTAACGTACTCATTAAATTTATCTGTTTCCAAACCTCTCACTTTAGGCAATATTTCTTCCAAATTCCTAATTGGTGATTAATTAACATGTTCAGGCAAGTTGCTTCCATTTTGGCTGCACTGATTTCCATGCCCATATTTATGCACAACACCAGCAATTCCATTTCTGACTCATCCATCCTGCCATCCGCTGCTGCTTCTCGCCTATCCCACGACGTCAATTTTTATTCCTCATCAGTCCTGTCCRTCTATCACCCTAGGGGTATGTAAGCCCTCAGCACTTTAAGGGATGTCTGCACAGCCTTGTTCCTTATTTGAATTGCTTTGTTGTCCCATCAGTGCTGCCTGACATCATGCTTACCAAAGCTGAGGGCAAGCTCTTTGTTCTGGTGCTCACTACATTACCATCTTACGTCAGCTTGCTTCTTAATTCATACAATTACAAACTGCATTCAATTTCTCTTTTAAAATCCTCTATAAGAGATAACTTAACTTCACATCTGGAAATTCTCATGCCCACACTCCTGCAGAGTTCATGAGCAGCTGTCATTGATTTGAGCAGCTAGGCATGAAGCCACCCTGTTTCTCCCCTGGTTACTTTGCAAGTTCCTGGTAGTTTTCGTAGCGTTCACATGAAGGCAAGTAGATCCCTCTTTCATACCCAGTGATCTGCTCTCCACGTTGTAAATTGTAATGAATCATACCTAATCTCACGTTGTCTGTAGTGTGTCCTGTCCTCCACCTTCAGCTTTCCACAACAACCAAAACACTTTCAAAGCTGCTTTGTAGTCTTCCCCTTTTCTCATCCAGGCAACTATTCCTGTCTCCCATGTCTTTATACATGAAAAAAGGAGAGCAAAAAGGCTTATTCCCCCTAAAACTGCCCATATTCCTCTTTGCTAGTTAATCTATCTGTTCTTTGAGTCCATCAATTACTTTATGTATATGGTATGGTTATATATAATTAATATTTTTTTCTTACAGATCTTGCTTGGCATTCAGTAACTGCACTACGGGAGAATATTACAATGAAGTAATAAGAAAAAATCTACCTTGTCTACTCAACATACCATCTTTAAAGCCATTTCTTCTTGAACTCTGCGGCAACGGTGTCTTGGAAAAAGAGGAAGAATGTGATTGTGGCAGTGACGAGGTTAGCAATTAAATATTTCACTGCCATCTACATGTTAGAGTAGTATTAGTAAAATTGTGGTGGTTTTGCAACTATAAAAGCTCCCTGACTCATGGGAAGAAATGATCTTTGAAGCGTTACACATTCAAACCAGCCCACTGGCTTCCACTTCTGTGAATTCCCTTGAAGTGGGGATTTTCCCAAATATGGCTTTATTTGTGAGCAAAATATGCATGATATGTGTAAACATATGCAGAGCATATCTAGAGGTAAATTCAGTTCTTCTTCCATGGCTATGGACCTTTTGTGGCAGACTCTGTGCAGAGCTAAGGGTGGACTCTGTCTGCAAGTGTCTGATAAGGAGTCACGCTGCGGGGACAGAGATGAGACCTCTCCATACCTCGTCCACATGGAAGGGTGTTTTCCTTCTGGCTGTACTAATGTTCGTAAGAATGAGGGGTCTGGAGAAAAGAAAAGTATCTGTCAGTGCTGCTGTCAAAGTGGGAGACTCTGCAGAAGGGACATGTATCCCAGCTGCTCTACATATAAGCAAGTTATGAGCACTTGCATCTTCTTGTCTGTAAAATGAGAGTTTTTCTATTTCTGTGCTTTCTTCTGTTATATTTACCCTGCAGTCAGTGAAAGAAGTGCTTTTCTGAAGTACTTGCATGTTGGTATCTTCGCAGCTCTAATTCCAAGATCCATGCAGTTGTGACACTTTGGAAAGTTTGAGTTTTCCAGTGGAAACTCTTGTTTGCGTTTTGTGTAATCGTTATTTGTACAAAGCTTTTGTAGCTTTGTCAAAACTCAGCCTTTGCACTGACATTTCCCACATAGAGCGATTTGCACGTGTCTGATATCCAGGCTTGGGTTGAACATCCTTGCTGATCAGCACCTTGCTGATAAAGAGGATTCACCTGCTTTAAGAAATTACGCTAGGAAAAAAACAAACACTACCACCTACAGCTCCCAGACTCCAGGTCTCTCCAACAACTGGTCCCAGACCTCTTCTCAATCAGGCACGGGGCTCAGCCATACAAGTGCCCTGACCAGGAGACCCTTTTTATCAGCTCCTTTTATCCCCCCTTTTTTCCATTTTCCCACAATTCTTCCTCCCCAATCCACCTTAATCTCTCCCTGCCTTTGGTCCTTCCCCTAATCATCCCACACAAAGCTTTGCACATCCTCACATTTGCCTTAAAACATCCCACAGTAAGTTCCACACAATCCTACATTCCCTCTAAAATACCACATTGTAAGTTTGGTCTCTTCAGGAGACCCAAGAAAATCTTGTTTTCCATCAGCGACCTGAGACCTCTGGTCTTCGCTAATGTCCCCATTATCTCCTCTTCATCATTGTTGTGTGATCAATTCATTAATGTTCCTGTCTCTGTTCCTTGTTTTTATGCTAAAAAGCCATTAACCAGCTCTCCTTACAAAGCAGATACCCTTACATCCCAGGTATCCTTAAAATTTGAGTAACTAACTTTGTTTTTGTGACAAAGTTCAGAGTCCATCAGCTCTAGCACCTTGAATGATTTGGGATTGGGAATTTGAATTTTTAAGGAAATGGTGGATCATTGCTTAAAGAGTTTTAAAAGGGAAGGAAGGAAAGTATGAAAGAAGGAAAAAAATTACAGAAAAGGAGACTAATCTCTCCCATTGTGCTCAGAGGGGTTTCCAAGCACTTTCAAAACATTAATGAACCTATTCTTAGAGCACCCCTGTGAAGCGGGTAGGTTGGCTGATTAACAGAGGAGGTGAGATAGAAGCATTAGTGTTGAGAGAAAAATACGAATTGTTTTAAAAGTGTCAACACAAGGCATATTTCCCCCCGATGCAGAACTCCAGAATGTCCAGAGTTTGAAGAGTAGCAGAAAACAGCAGTTTTCCCTTAACTTCCTTTAATTCTGTGTCTCTTAAGCTAGAGAAGATGATCCAAATAAGAAACTCTCATACTGAAATGGTACAGCATTATTTACTTCCAGGCATGCCTCCAAGAAGGATGCTGCTTCTCCTCCAGCTGCTTGCTCGCACCGGGAGCTTCTTGTTACAGAGGTGAATGCTGTCACAAATGTCAGGTAAGTTATAACAGCAACAACTGCTATTGGCTTTGTAAAGTAGGGTAAACTAATGACTTAATTGTTTTTCAAAGCTCTTAGATGCTACAATGTTTATTTCCTGCGTTTCTCAGTATATCTGGTCGGAAAATATGCATAAAGTTGACTGGAAACTGCTCTTGCTTAGGTAGAAAACAAGTAGTTTAGAAACACTGAAATTACGCCAGACAAAAACCATCAGCAGGAGCAGCAAAGCGAGGGTGTAAGGACAAAACCCAACACAAGCATTGGTGTCATGGACCAAACGTCCAACGATCACAAGGCTGGCTGAAAGGATAGAGATTTTAAAACCTCATTTACATTCCTGCTGATTTTGAGCTTTTAGGGAAAATCCAGCAACACTGTATTTGTAGAGGCATTTCAGATTCAACCTGAAATGCACAAATAAAACCACGATATTCTATGCTGGAATATCAGCAATCACCATTTGCAATGTCTCAATTTCCATAGGACAGCAAGGACTTTAGTCCCTTATGCCCTCCCTTATTCTGCTTGACTTTTTGCAAATTCAAGTTGCTGTTCTTCATCTTATGCTTTTGGGGCATTCCCTAAGATTTTGCCACATGGGTTTCAGTAATTTGGGCCAGCCGCTCCAGAAAAAAAAAATCCATTCAAAACTCATTTTGTAGGCTTTTCTTTACAGTTTCAGCCAGCAGGAAAAATCTGCAGACAAGATAGGAGCATATGTGATCTCCCAGAGTACTGCAACGGCTCTTCAGGGACCTGCCCCATGGATGTATTTAAGCAAGACGGAACCCCATGTGGTGACAACGACCGCTGCTACGATGGGCACTGCCACAGCCACGAGGCACAATGCAAAGCTTTATTTGGCAGAGGCAAGATATCTCACCCAAGGAACTACCAGATCATCTCATACGGAATTAGCCCTCACCTTCAGATAACACTTCATCTCGTGTCTCCTCCCCTCCTCCCTCCCTGCCGTYTGCTTTAAAAAAGTCTGGTTTTCCACAGTCACTGAAGATTCACTGTTTACTCTTTATAAGGCAGRCAGGCTATAAGAATATAAGTACTTGCATAAAAAATACTACAGAATACTTTTTAAAATACCCCATGATTTTATAACAATAGCTATATAACTATATATATATGAAAAACAATGTGTATATAAAATATAGTCTTGGACTCGATGATCTTAAGGGTCTTTTCCAACCTAAATGATTCTATGATTCTATGATTCTATATATTTACAATACTTAGGGTAACAGAAAAGGGGTTTTCTCGGGCAGTAGTCATTGCAGTGCTGTCTAGGAACATCCCATGCCCAGTGTGCAACGGGAACGGCAGACGTGGCCACCATCATCCATTTGCCAGTAGAGGGTCCCAGAAACAAAAATGTGCCGGAGACAGTCGTTGAGATCACTTTTATGCCTCTGAAAGCAACCACACTTCGTGTGCACAATTTGTGCATCTAAATTTCCCCCAGTTCAAACTTGAAGCATGCATGTGATTTTTTTTTAATACCTGCCCACATCCTCTTTCAGATTATTTCAGTTCTGGAGGAAGTACCCAAACTTCCCCCGTGCATGTGTGCTGAAGCTGCAGCAGAGCGGATCTATTCTGCCCTCCCTCATTGGTGATAGCAGTGATGCCCATCACCATCTGAGTCCTAGGTATCTTTATGAACATACGGAAGTCTTCTGTAAGTAAAACCACAGTTCCTCCATGATCTACCACATTTATGAGATGTTTGGAGTCTCTGGGAACCCCTGCACATGAAGACAGTAGCATTTCTCATGAAAGGCATTGCTGGGAAAGGCAAGGATATTGATAAGGCAGAATATTTTGATAAGGCAGAATATTTTTGTTATCATTTTGACATGGGACACCGAAGGAACTGTCACATGAACATTTACGTGGTGCTAATGTGGCTAACAGTGATCTCAGCCACCTCTGCAGGACAGCTGGGAAGCCTGGCAGTTGACTTTACTTTGAGAACATTTTGGATGCTTGAAAACTTGTAAAAACACCTGATGGGAGTCCTGCATTGACCACAGGCTCTCCCATCTTTTCCCTCAGTGCTCTGTTACTCTTACACAACACTCGGTGAATATAAAGGTGTTCTGAAAAAACTGGGAGTCCCCTGGGTTAGAAATGGTTCTGCCTTACTGAAATCCAGATCTGTGAGCAGTTTCTGACATCTAACAGGAATTAGTGTTGCTAATACTGAATATAATGGTGGTGATTCTGGTTTCAGGGTAAATGTAAGATATACTGACCTGTGTCACACAGCAAGTTAGAATTAAAGAAAAAAAATAGGTTTGGGAAAGGTTTGAGGCTTTTAATCCAATCTTCTGCTCCATATTGTTCTGTATAAATGACCATGGTCTACACTGATCATTGGTTGACCTCTTGGTGGCAAAACCATTCATTTAGCCACTTCATTCTCACACCGATTATTCTGGTCCAAAAGAGGACCAGAACCAAAAGAATAGGTGAAAAAAAAAATTGCCCATAAAACATGGCAGGTCAAATGCAAGCCATGGTTGACTAGAACTTCATTTCAGAAAAAAATCACAAAAATCATCTGGAGGGATACGGGGGGCATGTATAGTCCCTGCCTCTCTGTGAACACCTCCCTTTGCTCTCTCGTTCTGCAGCCGCCCACCGTGCCCCGCTGAGCTGCTTCAGGGAAGTGAACGTTCGAGGCGACCGGTGTGGGAACTGTGGCTGGAACGGGACGTACTACGCTAAATGCCTGGAAGAGTAAGTGCTGGTTACTGGTGGTTACTGGTGTCCCAGTCCTGCCAGTAGCCAGGTAGGACTGGGACACCACTCTTGTGCATTGCTGTACAAGGCATACAAACAGAACACTGCCTCTAAGAGCTTTTCAAGTTGAATTTTTTTTGTTGCGATTAAGCACAGTAAGAAAGGCAAAAGCAAAAATGGTATTGGGAAAAGGAGTGAAGCTTTTTATACAACTTGGAGGCTCTGCTAGGCTTTTCTGGTTGGTTTTCATAGATGAAGGAGTGATGTACAAGCGTTGCTGAGAGCCTACCTGTATAACAGTCAAAGTGGAGGGAAAAAGCACAYGGCAATAGGAGGAATTTGAGGCAGCGTTTCTTCAGGTTGGGTTCTTCTTGCACTTCACTTTCAAACCAGAAAGTTAAGTGAGGACGGTTTTCTTTTTTACAGGAACTTACACATTTTTCTTCTTTCCTTGTCCAGAACAGCCTTAAATCTTATCTCCCAGCACTAACTGAAGTTCAGTGCACAATACTTTCCCGCTTTCCCACAGTAAGGGGTCATCCCATCACCAGGCGAGGGTTTTGATAATGGGTTCAGTTTGATAATGGGTTCTCTAACCCTTTTTCTCCTATAGCATTAATTCTTTTCATGTTGCTGCCATGTGCAGCAGTCACCAGTCAGTACATCTCGAAAGACATCTCTAGGTAGGACATTGTTGTAGGGTGCAGTCCCTCAACCTTTGAACTCGTCACTCTCCAAGCCCTCCTCAGTGGTCCTGTCCTGAAAGCAGGACCTGCTGAGAATGACCCACATCTGAGTGTGGATATGGACAATCATTCAAAAGGAAGGAGATTGTTTACCAGGACCCTGGAGATTTGCCGTCCCTATGCATATTAACATTCACTCAAAAATATGCAGTTGCTAGTACCTAACCTTTCTCCATGCTTCCACTTTGGCAGTTCACCAAGGAGAGGGACATTGCTGTCATTAGGGGAGACACTAGGATGCAAATTCAGAATCTGASCTTATTTCCTATTTTCCTACTGAGCAGTACACAGGCAGCACCTGAGCTTCACTGTTGCCACCTCTGGGCACAGAGATGAGTTTCTGAATAACTACACCCAATTCTTCCTGGGATAAACAGCAGTATTTCTCATACAGTATGTACAATGGGCAAAAGACATGAAAAGTGAGGGTCAAAAAGTCAAATGGAAGTGTCGCTGCAGCTTCTGGAGAGATACACCAAAGGGCTGTACCTATGTGCCCAAGGCAGTGACACCAACTGGCATAAAAGAGTCTGYGTCAATACTAGTTAAATGTCTTGACCTCAGAAAAGAGGTGGTTGGATGCAAACTGCCTAAAAGGATTGATCCTGGACAGCTGGAACCTCTGACCGTGCTCAGGGTTGTTCCCAGCGTGTAAGCTGGAACGGGCCAAATTTGTACCAGGGTGCTCAAATAGCTGACGGCACAGTTGTGTACCAGCACCATGGATCACGTCTTCAGATGTCTCTACAGACCTTGCAGCAGTCTGTTTKTCTATCCCAGGAACGTCCTGTGTGGAAGAGTGCAGTGTGCTAACATTAAAAGAGTACCAGTCAGGCAAGACGGTGAGACCGTGGTTCAGACTACTGTGAACGATCAGCTCTGCTGGGGACTCGAGTTTCACCTGGCTTCAGACACTCCTGACGAGGGATCAGTGAAAGATGGCACATCGTGCGGTAGAAACAAGGTACCCTTAGAAAGCTAGGAGGATAGTACAGGACGGAGATTAAATGGAAGGATTTTGTTCCTAAAGGAGATGTTCTTGATCTCTGATATAAGCCCCATAGTGCCTTCCGTTAAAGCCTCCTTCAGTGGCTGAAAAATAGCAACATCTTGTATTGGTTTTGTGGATTTTTTCCCCCTGAGACTGAGTGGCTAACACAACAGCTGCTATTTTTTCCATTGGAAGGGAAAAGCAATAGGTTGTACTCTTCTTTTGAAGCTACTAACCAAAGTCAAAGTTTATTTGTTGTACGTACAAAAGAATTTGAAGTGTTGTTCCAAGAATAGGACCCACTTCGTCCCTTTGACCCAGAAGACCAAATTCCTGTCAAGCTGGTGACATACAAAAGGATGAGTTTCCTGCCATTACACGGCAAGGAAAATATTTCTAAGAAAAACAGTGGCACCGAGTTCCACCAAAAGGGAAGGAGCTGTTCAGTGTTGGCTTCAGCAGAGTTTTCCTTTCAGGAGGCATGGGTTTCACACCACCAAATGCAAACATTAATTCCAAAAATAACTAATTTGCAAGGCAAAAAGTTGAACTTCATTCTCCTTCTGCACAGAGGAGATGCATTTGTGTCTCCTAGATCCARGAAGATGCTCCAAGTTCTTCACTAAGCAAACAAAACATTTTCTGTAGTTCCAAGGTCTTGTTCTTGTCATGTGGACTGGACAGGACAAGACAGGAGTTCCTGAGCCACAAACTGCTGGGAGCTGGAGAGAATGCTGGGGAAATAGTGTTGCATATATGCACAAGTATCAGGATGGTTGTGCAGGGTCAGTCCAAGAGTCCATCCAGCCCAGAATCCTCCACCAGTCTCAGGCTGGTACCTAGGGAAGGGTATGAACAGACCAGGCACATATGGTACTTCCTACTAATACTGGCACTACCTGCAATTATTTTTTGCTCTTCATTACTCAGTTCCTGAGGCAGAAGTGGTTTCTGTGCATTTTGTAACCCTCAGTGGGTTTGTTCATTCTCCCCTTTGGTTTGTCTTGAACCTGGAACACAAGATCTTCATTTTATGCTCCCCTAGTGCTTGTTTGGAGAAAGAAAAGTCTTGAATGAAATTAAATGAATGACTGAAAAGACTTGGCCCGCTGTTTCTCACTACTTTTATCCCTATTCACCAGTCAGTGCCCTTTCCTAGTATCTGTCATTTTATCATTTCACTAATATAAATCTGCCTCTTTCTGCAGATATGTATGAACAGGACATGTGTCAGTGCAGCTTTTCTCAACAATGATTGTAGGGAGAAAACATGCAATGGCAGAGGGGTAAGTAGAAAACATCTACYAGTATCTAAGTATCCTTTGAATCCTTTGAATAGCGAAGTATATGAAGTGTAAATTTGCCTCTCAAAAGCAGTATTAGAAGGCCAGAATCATTCCTGGTTCAGCAGCACAGAGATTATTTTGGTTTTCACCCATGACTGTCCTCCCAGATTCTGCTCTGGCCATCCACAGCTCTTCACAGCAGTGTTTGTTGGTTACTTTTACCATTTTTCTTCTTTGTTCCTYCAAATATTGTGAAAACCAACTTCCACATCATAACGCTTCATCCTTCATTGCGTCTGTCAGTGCTACTGAATTTAAATTAGGTGGAGTTGGAGAGATCTTCTAAAAAATGCATGCTCAGTTCTATAACTTCGCTTTCCTTACAAATACCACAGAAATGGCACATTTTGTACATTGGCTGCACTTAGTCTTATGTAAAACCTAGATTTCAGACATTAATACTGGCAGAATTATTTCACATGTGGATTTTTTTTGACATCACTTCCAAGGTACCTGTCCCTTTACAGACAGATATTTTGTAGATGAGCAGATTTGTCTGGGTGTTAGTGTGGATGCTAAGGGAGAATACTGGGAAGATTTACTATCATCTGTCCTTTATCTGTAATATTGCTGAGGACCAGTAAGAAAAGTTACTGGCAGTCTGCCAACCTGTAATTGGAAGGGTCTGAGGTCTGCTTTTCTTCCGCTCTGTCACCAGCTGTAGGTGGCTGAGTCCATCAGAAGTTATGTTCTTGGCAACAGTGTTCTCAAAGTAGTTGGAATAATCATGTCTTTTTGCTGTCTCCAGAGAGAAAGGTTATAACCCAAAAAATGCACGCTGTTTTCTTGCAAAGCAGTTCTCCAAACTAAACACACATCCTTGAAAATTAATAATTATTGCTCTATATGGTTTGGGCTGCACAAATGAGTGAAGAAAGCTAGCCTCAACCCTGTCTCTCCAGAAGAGAGAAAAATGTTACTTGAAGCGGAGCCGCTATGTTTGGGTGGGAAACTGTCACTACCTACATGAGTGTGCAAATCTGAGATGTGGGGGAGCAGAGTCGTGGGTCCATACTACCAAACCATAACACAAACCTGGACTAATAACGTATAGTAGGAAATCAGCCAACGAGCATCTAAAGAGGGTTAGAGAGGCTCACTTCTGCATCACCTCAGTGTGTGCAACTGACACAGGCTGACTGCAGACCCACACTGCAGCACAACCCACAATCAGGGCGACAGTCCCAGGGGAGCTCTTCCCTCTACTCCTGGTCCACAGCGAGGATACTCAGGCTGTTTGGCAGCCCTCGCTGCACCCCGTCGGGCGTTCAGCTGTTACGGACCGTGAGTGAGAACCGAGGAACGCAGGAGCTGAGTAATCCAGCCTGGACAGGACAAATAAATGTGCAACCAAGGGAGTCACGGTCCTATCTTGCAGGAAAACCCGTAATTTTTTAATCACATGAAGGTAACAAATTCATTTTGGACATATTTGTGAAATATGTTGTCACGACGTAAATAGTCAAAGCATTAACAAGTGCAGGGTAGCTCTGCAACTAACAAAGACTGCAAAAACGCTTTCCAACTTTGAGATTAAAAATGGCTTCAGAAATGCAAAAAGCACTCCTACTACGTTGGAAAAAGGCAAATACAACCATCTTTCACCTTCTATATGCTGTCATCTCCCTCCTGTGTTTGCAGCACCTCTTCCAGCAGGATCATCACCTCAGTGATGGATCAGGAACTCCCACCGCCCTCACTTCGCCAATGTATCAGACACCTAATGATCGGTACAAGCCACACAGCCCAGGACCAGAGGCACCAGTCTATCACCTTTGCACAAAACAGGTCGAATATTTCCACAGTGGCAGCTAAAGCAGAGTAACAAATTTATCTTAGGACACGGATTTCATCCAGCCTGTCTCTGCTGTGCCTGCCAATAGGCTGTGCTAGCAGCCTATTCCCCGGAGAAATCCAAGGCCACCTCATGATTTCTTCATTTTTCATGCCATAAAATATTTGGTTTCTTTTAGGTGTGCAACAATAAGAAAAATTGTCACTGCGATTTTGGATGGGCCCCTCCAGACTGCAAACTGGAAGGATTCGGAGGCAGTGTTGACAGTGGACCACCTCCTTTTAACAGTAAGCGCGGTGGGGTGGGACCGCTCTGCACATCACATTACCTGTCTTAGCTTTATTTTTTTCTTGAACAAATTCAACAGTTCTCCATCTATACTTTCAGATCATTTCAGGCTTTGTTCAGGCATCTCTTTGTCCCTTGCCATTTAGCCATGTCAGATTTTTTTTCCTCTTCTCTCACCTTTTTTATCATTCCAGTTGTGCTTGCCTTGCCTGACTCTATCAGACTATTCTCAGGGGGCACTCGTGAACTGCAGATCGATTCCATTAAGCACAGGGGCCAAGCAGCCAGCACACAGTTCATTAAGATGGTTTATGAGGGGTGTCGTTCTGAGCTCATCAAAACCCTCTTAGAGGAATCTTCCTCTCCTCTTAACAGAGATCTCCAGCAGAGCTTCAATCCTGAGGGGCCAGGACATAAATAAATATGATCCTGGCATGTACCTCCGAGAAGTATACTTTTGCCTTCCTATACATTAGGTGTTCTAACTTGCTGATAAAGAAATACCACACAGTCACTCAGCAGTACTCCACAAACCCATCAGCACCCGACAGCTGATAGCCTTCAAGCTCTTCCCCAACCCTCTTTGCTCATTAGTTCTGCTACTGACAAAGAGCTATTAGATCTTTCTGCTGTTTATTTGACCAGGCAAATGGCAAGTTGCTCAGGCAGTAACGGGTCCACTGGCACTGCAGAAATATAACTCTTTTGAGCAGATAACAGTTTATATGTCAAATCAGCTGTTCTTCAAATATCAACTCATTGTGATATTTCACATGCTTGCATGGAGGGGAAGGTACCCAAGTGGCAATGTTCTGCTCCTCTCAATTCACGGAGAAAGGCCAATGCCAAGTTTTAGGCTTCTGCTAGGGTCTCCTTAGTGGTTGCTTAGGTGTGCTGGGAGGAGTCAACCCTTTTACACTTCCAGTATGAAAAACCTCTCATACTTATTTATCCATATGCTAACTACACACTGAAGCCTCAGCTGTTAGCTGAAGTAGGTGTTCAGCTCACATTACTTATCCTTCAGCGCTAGATTTGGATATTTCTTCACCTGCATGTCCTTACCAGGGAACCACAAGGGAAGCCTTCCTGCGTGTTCATTAGGTCCTCAAACTCCTTACCATACTTTAGTCTCTACACTGTATACCCCAAGGCTTTTTATCGTTTCTCAGAAAGGTAAGAACGCTGGTAGGTCCTAAGTAGGGAGTGGTGGAGGTGCCTTGGAGACCCAGCCCAAGAGCAGAAGGGAGGGAGCATGCCAGTGAGCATCTGCTTGTTTGGGGTTGAGCGTGTGCACTCATGAATATCTGAATATATATGACAAACTGTCATCCCTACTAGCATTTTGTTGTGCCAGAAATGTCTGATGTGCACAGAGCGTGATGTTCTCTCTTTCTCTCTTCCAAGTGTTGAGAGCTGCAAGGAATATGGGAAAAGCTGCTGGAATGCTTTTACTCTTCTTGATTTGGGCCTTTTTGCTGTACAAGAGGGTTGCCATTGCTCAGCAGATCCGAAGGTAGGTAAAGCTCCACTAATCTTTTACATCATCTGGCAAAAATAAGGCACATTTAACAATTTCTAACCAAGGTTCTCGGCATCCGTTTCCATGAAGGGCCTAACTGTGAGTTCACGGTGCAATGCTGGCCACCAAGTTCCTCTTGCTTCAAAGACAACCTGCAGGGTAATGCAACCAAACRTGCTCTGATCTGTGAATAGGTCTTTGTCACAATTGCCTCTTAACCAGAAATGGCAGCTAGAGCTTAATAGTTTTTAATCCTTTCTGSCACTTTTAAAAAGTTTTCCATAGAAATTTTGAAATGAAAATTGTTGTCTAACTTCAGGATAATGTTTCATAAAGTTTGGCTTTTTCTAAATGGCTCTTCCTTTTTTCTCTTTTGGAATGTTTAATCACTTTTTTTTTATGTTTTCCTTTGATTTTCACTTTTTTCATTCACTGAAAAATGCAAACAAAAGTTGAAAAAAATAAAGATTTTAAAATAGTGTGCGGAGGATAAATGCTCTCTTATCCTTCTTACTGTTTTGCACATTTTTCCCAGGTCAAATGGGTTTATAAGCTTAACTGAAAGAATATGGGAATGTGACTGCAGACAGGGAGAATGTTCAAAATCCCAAAACAGAAAATGAATGATGACATTTCCCTCGATGATCTCTGCACATCCACATGCTTCAGATTTGCTGGGCTAATTTATTCTGCCAAGAAGTAGGAAAAACCACACAGAGGTTTGTTCTGCCCTTTGCAGCAAGACTGTCTAGTACCCACTACCTCATGTACTGCCAATTTAGGTATCTCTACCCTCTTATAGTCTCCAGAGAAGATATAATAAATGCTTTCCCCTTACCACAGTGATCTATGCTATCTCTGGATCTCAGGTAAGAGACAGGATTTAACTTACTTCATAGTTCTTTTTCCTGTCATCTTACATATCCATGTCAGAGAACACAGTTTCCAAAAAACACCCAGCATTTCTCGTAAGGTACTTGTCCATAAACTAGAGCATCTTATTCTGCGTGGAATCACTGTCCAAAGTTCATGTTCACTGAGCACTTTATGTTATAGGTGGCGACTTAGAAGACAGGAAAAAAAACATAATAGCACTCCTCCTCCTCCAAAAGAAGTAAGTGTGTTCTCCCATCCCCAGTTTAAAAACGACATTCTCAAAGGGGTTTGGAAAACTGTAACTTCTCAGTACTTTCCAAATATCTTTTGCTTTTCTCAGTAATTCTTGCTCCCCCAGTTCAGTGCAAGTCAAAAGCTGCCAGTGAGGACGCACCCACGGAGCGTGTGCAGCATACCTGCAGAAAATTGTTTTGGTTTATGGCAAAAGACAGTTTAGGGTAAAAATACCAAGTTCCTATAAACAGAAGTGCATTCAGACTGACTGCTTCACGAGCTGGCATTAGCATGATGACACAGCTGAAGAAAGCACAAACAAAACACTAGCCCTTGTCACAAAATAAGAATTTTGTCTACTTTGGGACAAATATGASATCTGTCCCAAAATGAGCAATATGAGGTGGCAGACATCATAGTGTCTTGGCAGGGAGCTGTCAGGCAGGAGGGTGAAGTTCAAGCCTCTGCTCTGGTCCTGGCCATGGGGCTTTTCTGCGGTGCCTGTCGCTATTCAGCAAGGCTGCTCTATCCTCCAGGAATTTGGCTAATCTAAACTACGTCAAAGCTGATGCAGTTTTCAGATCAACTTTTCCAAGGAAAAGCTCCCTGGAAAAAGAAAATCCTGCCTCTTCTCGTTAGAAAAGCAGAAGAAAACAGATAAGGAACCAGAAAACAGAAAATACACTAAGAAAGAAGAGCAGCTAAGGTCTCACCTCGCACCACGTGTGCAGGGATCACCCATCCAGGAGGCCCAGAGAAGAGCCCTGGGGTCAGAAACTCACGGTCTTCAGGGAAAAACTGGAAGACGTGGGTTCTATAATTTGAAGAGGTGACTGAGGGGATATTGGATAATAACCCCCAAATACATTCAAGGCAACCACAGCTGAGACCTTGCTTTTTAGGTTTATTCTGGGCGGAACAAAAAATGATGAGACTAAACTGCGATGCAAGAGATTTTGGCTAGGAAGAAGTGAAAAAATGCTGTGTTTCCCTTTATATAGCACTGAGGAGGTCCACCACATCTCATAGAACAAGTGAACCTAAAGAGACAGATGGGGAAAGTTACTTTTTTCTGTCAATAGTTAATTAAATTATGGCAGTCATTGTCACAAGATGCTGATGAAATCAAGCACTGAACATAATGCAAAGATTAGTCACATGGATAGATAACAAGATTAATCAAAATTTTAACAAAGCATTAACATAACCCACAAAATAAGTAAGAGGAGAGCAGAAGAGGTAGTCTAGGAAAGGTATGCCAAGTCTGACATCTTTGTATTAGATGTCGTCTAATACATCATGTGTGGTCTCTAAATGCCACAGGAGTCTAGAAATGACAGATTTGATAAAATGCATGTAAATTAATTCCGTTGAGGCGATGCAATTTAAGAATTACACTACAATTTTGCAAACATTATAAATGAGAAAAGCCATTGAAGACAGAAAACATACATTAATTAAGAATACCAGGGAAGCACTGAGACACCAGGGCAGAGGTTAGAAACTCCAGCCCAGGGAACAGGAGCAAACAGAGGAGGTGCCTTGGTTACATTTGCAGGTAATATACCTAGAAATATAATATACCATGACAACTAAAGGAGTTATAAACAGAACATGAACTGGCCCAGATCAAGACCCGTCCAAAGCAGCATCTCATCTCCACCATGCAGTAACAGCCTGGGGAAAGCATCATCACCAGGACACGGTGAGCTGATCCTTGTCTCCTGAAGTTCTGCTGATGGCCACAGCTTGCATCCAGACCACTGTATTTAAAGGTCCTTTTGGACTCACCCTCCACAAATGCATCTAATCCCTCTGAACCTGCTTATCCTACTGCCTCCCCAGGATCCTGTGGCTGTGAATTTCACCAAAAAAAAGTCTTCACCCTCTGGAGGTGCATCCTTCCAAACAGTTCCACTGTTACAGTATATATTCCTTAAAATTGTAAACACTGGACTCTGTACCACCAGCATGCTAACAAAATAACCTCTATTTAAGTATAATATGCTGTACTAACCTTAACATTTTATTTTTCAGGAGAACCTAGCAGAGGAAGAGGAAAGTCCTAAGGATTAAGCCAGAGCAGTGCTTCTTTGCAGGACACAAGACCCCAGAGGGTTGAAAGTAGCCTAGGCATGCCTCYGAGAGCAGCCTCATGCATTGCTGGCTCTGCAGGAACTGCAGGAAGCCATGCTTCCCATATCTGTCACATTAGTTTTGGTTTTGTTCAGCTTTAAACAGCAACATTACCTTCACCGAAATAAACAGGTTTTCTTCCTATTTCTGTTTACAGCAAATATCTTGTTATCTAGGAGGAAGCTGGACTCCACGCTCCTCCAAGGGTTTCCATCTCTGCTTCCTAGGCATTTTATGTCTGCTGTGGCAGCAGTCCAGATCATCACTTTGTGGGCCTTGCAAACTCTGTAGGCAGGCACATGGCAGGCCGTATCTCGACCTTTTGAATTTTTTAGGCTGAGTGTTGTGATTTGTGAGTCCAGAGCGACTGACTGCAAACACACAACCCTAAGAACACAGACCTTGCCTGTGGCCAGGGCAAGCTCACTGCTACATGCCAGTGTGTACCTGAAAGGATGCACGGATTGCCAGGATGAGTGGCTCAGAGTCCTTAGGACTCCTCAGCCTCCTCTTTTAGACCGGCTGATGGGAAGTCCACCTCCCAGTTCCGTACTGTCTACTTGGTAGACCAAAGAGCAGCCACATCATTACTTTGACTTCTCAGAAAAAGAAGAAAAAAAGATAATTGCATTTCGGTTTGAAATACTCATCCCTGAACACACTGAGCCATGCGGTTGCCTTTTATGGGTCTGGATTTGAGTGTCACAGCAGAGGATGGGACTGGATGGGCTCTGTGGCCATAGAAATGTCCACAAGGTCTGCTGCATTCAAAAACTGAATGAGAACAAAGAATGAGAAAAAATATTGTATCAGTGTGTTTGCCACAAATTATCTGGCACCAATTCTGCGCAGCCATTCCTGTTCTATCAGCTGATCTTCCCCCAAAGAGCACAGGAGATCCCTGTGGCTCAAAACAGCTAACTCCAAGACACAGTCTTGAAGAAATGGCTTTCCCACCTCTATCTGAAGATAAGCAATGACTACAAGGGAAATGCAATAGTCCCAAAATTACATTTTGCTTGCAGGGAGGTCCTGAAAACACCACTGCCCACCACCTTCTCCCTGATTTTCATCAACATGTCACAGTGAGTGGCACTGTTTTGGCCTGAGAGAAATACTCTTTAATTTGGTCCAAAAGGCAGGCTCTTCAGGGCAACCGGCCTGCAAGAAAGGCAGGTCTACCAAACTTTCCAAGAATTCATCTACATCACTTTGAAGTTTACTATGAATGTACAAGGGGTGATCACTCTTGGTGTGCAGCCCACAGAAACATGAAAGAATGCTGAGTATCTGCAGCCTGAGGCACAGCTCATTTCAGCACATATCTCATCATACCTGTCAGAGAAGGAGCACTGACCATCACCTCTACTGTGCCCAAGACAATAATGCACTCAGGAACTTCTTCACCAAATAAGGGATGTTCTTAAGATACCTGCACAGGGCAAAATTCTTTAAGTGTTTGATAAATTGTATCGGCATCCAAAAAATCAGTTTTCTCTTACTATAAGGCATTGGAGCCGGTAAAACAATGGTGTCTTCAAAAAAGCAAATACTAGGTACCTTCACCTACATTCAGAGGAGTCACACACATCTTGTCCCAGAAGCCTTCGTAAAAGCTCCTCAGATCATTTTGTCTTAGAGACCATCTCTGTGAGGCACGGCAGGTTGCCTCAAAACCTTCTCACTTCCCATTCTCCTTCCCCACATGCCTGCAGGGATTCTGTGGTGACAAATCATCATAGAATAAAAAAGATTCACTTCTGCGTCTTGGAGAAATACAAATGTCATCTTTATATAGAGCAAATGGATTGTTTCCACATGGGGGCTAAATGAACAGATAAGTGCCTTCAGCCATGAACGAGGAATGRTAACATCAGCCTTCACTAATTTCATTCTTAGACCTTCAGGGCTGAGCAGTACATTTTCATGGATAAGCTCACCCTTCATACAAAGTCTCTGAAAATCCACCTAGTAAAATTTTTTTGATTAATACAGTCTTTCCTCTAGTCTTTCATCAGCTCTAAGCTTTCAGCAGTGATAGTCACTCATCCCTGAAGACTGCAATATGCCCATACCTCAATAACTGATTAACTGAAGAAAAACCATGACAGCAGCCAAAGGGCTCTGCCAGATTTTACAGATCCTCCCTACATGACAATTAAGGATCACAAAGGAGGTTATTTCTCTCGTGAGTTCAGAGAACAGAGCTGAAAAGAGCAGGGCCAGATTTCACAAAAACAAGGACTTGGCACTTCAGGCCCAGGTTCAAGAACAGCAGCCAGGTTCATGCTCCCAGCAGTGGAGCTGGTCCACCTTGGCCTTCGAGGTCCCCTGGCATCCTGCAYGTATATTATGGTTTGCTAAAATTCATCCGTGTGTGATAAAAATGAGGATCTGCCCACAGATATCACCTGTATATGAGAGTAAAGATCCTCAGGGAACTCTTCTTGTTAAACCGTTGTGAGGATTTTTCAGACTCAGGCTATCTTGAACTCTGGAATTTTCCCACAAATAGGTAGACCTCAAGAGCTGCTCGGTTTGCTTTGGTACTGTTCCTTCCTAGCCGTGAGAGCTGATGATCTAGCCCTTTGCTATTCCACTTCTGAGGAAGAGGCGATACGCAGATTTGCACAGCAGACTCGAAGTCTTCAGGTGGCACTGCCAGCGTTCCTACCCACAGAGTCATTGCTTCAGCGCCACCAAAGCTGGAACACAAGAGGACCACGCTTCTGTAACTAGACGAAAGGGTAACTCGCCTTGCGACAACAGAGTATTCTGAGGATTGCCACCCATGGCTATTTGAGTAACTTCTGGGGTACAGCAACAGCACGGGTCTGTGTGGGGCTGCACATACGCATACGTCCACTCCATATGGGGACAGATTTCAGTTTGTGCAGAAAAGCTACAGAGAAGTAAGTCCAAATAATGTCCTGAACCTCTTCCCAAGCTTCTGAGGGGTGCTCAGCTATAGAAATAGCAACTGGAAATATTATTTTTATCCTTGGGAGTAACTACTGTGTAACATTCAGACTGAAGACTGCTCAGATATCCAGTAGGCAAGCACCATTTCACCTTATTTAAAGGGTGTATCAGTTCTCAAAGTGACTATTTCCGTTGCTAGCTCCTTCACAGTTTCCTTTCCCAACATACAYGTCTCCAAGGCTGCCCAAAAACAGATACAGTGCAAAGCCAGCGGGCAGAGAGAAGCAACTAAGGCTGTAGTACTCTGAGTCTCCTTCACTTTGCCAGGCTCTTTGCATGCACAGAACCTGCTGAAAAAACCCCCACCCTACCACAAACAAATTTTTTTTTTTTTTTTTTTAATTTTCTTTATATGGCAAAGTCACATGCTGAGGCATAACAAAACAGCTTAGCCTGTTCCTATTATTCTAACTCTGTCACAAATGTTCCCATTTTTTACTTATTCCTCTTCCAAATTCTGAGATTAAAATATTTCTTTTCTGGAGAGATTTTGAAAAAGCCTTAAAATGTTTATTTTGTTTCAACTTAAATGGTCATTTCAGTTGTTATCTTCATTCCGGCCTTGGTACTTCAAAAACACCCTGTGTTATCTGTAGTACTGGAGGGTGTTCTCTGTTCCCCCACTTACCCACTTTGCTCCCTTAGTACATTGGAAAGATAAAGAGAAGATAAAATAAAAGGCGAGAATGTGCAGAGAAAACCRTTTTCGGGCTCTCTGCTCTCCCCACCTGGGATCCACAGCATCCAGCACTGTTCTGCCTCATGCTCCTTCTCCTCAAACACTGGCCACCAGGAGATAATTTCCAAAGTTATTACCACCCCTAAACCAGTCTCTGGAGTTCAGGGGAGACACAACCTGTTCCTTTGTGGATTATAAGTGAGGCAGGGCAGTATGAGAGCAAGGTTGCACCACAGCTCACAGCCGAACGTCTGGCTCCCAGCCCTTCCTTTGGTATTTATCCTTCTCTCTGTTCTCACCCCGTGCTGGAGGAGCACCTTGTGCTGACTTGGCCACTTGTCTGCCTCAGGCTAAGCTCATGTCCTGCAATTAATGCACGCAGATGAGAAAAGAGTTAACAGGAGAAGGTGACAAAAGGCTGACATAGCTCTGAGCTCACAGAGTGCCACACAGCTGTGTTCTCATGGGTAGCTGGTACTGTCATGCCTTTACTTCCCGGCTCGCTCCAACATCCCTCACAGGCTTCTATCCAAGGTATTGTAACAATCATATTCTTTACTTAAAAAAAAACAAAAAACAAAAAACAAAAAAAAAACGACTACAGAGCAGCAAGTTTGTTTCAGATTCTTCACAAGATGTTTACTCAACACTTTCTTTTTGAATCATAGTATGTAGAAAGAATTGCTAAGACAAGGCTTTTAGTGAATTTCAGACTGYTGAGCTATTTTACAAAAATAACATGAATGAAATACCTCTCCATGAGAATTCTTGCCATCCTTTCTCTGAACAGTTCTAATACCAACAGATCTTGAAGCGACAAAGCGGAGGATGTCAGGAAAGYAACCACCGGTGAGAAGTGCTTCTCACATCGACCAGCTCCAGTTACTGCTTCCACAGCAGCGCGCAGCCTCTTGGCTGAAGGAAGGGGTCTGGCTTTCCATCCTTGTTTTCACAGCACTTCTGCCTCTGTACCTGCTTTTGTCCTTGCTTCTTTCTTGCTCACTTCTGTACTGACAGCCCTGAATTAGCCCTGAGCATGGAGTTCAGACAGCACAGCCCAAGTTTGAACCTGTCATGTCACCCAGAATGTCCTACCACCTCTCCACGCACTGCTTGGGTGCCCAGGAAACTACCCTACAAAACCACCCAAAGCATCTCCCTCTCTGACAACTTCTGCAGGACTGACATTGACAGCATGCCAAAATGTGAGAGAAAAATAAACAGTACAAGATGTCAGATAACATAGGAGACACTGCACAGACTAAAAGATTCACATTCAGATATATTTCTGTAAAAACAAGTCGTTTTTCTGATTACTCCAGAGCCGCCTCAGAAGCTGTAGGCTGCCACCTTGCAGTGTTACAGAAAATAGACACAGCTTGCTTCACAACACTGTGCATGCCAGCTAAAACCCAGCCAGAAGACAGAAAAAGCACAATAATCTGCAATAAACTCCTAATTATCACTACTGATCCTGAAGCGTCACTGTTAACAGGCAGTGAGCTCACAGCTGGAAGCAAGTTAGCTGCTCTGATCCTTCAGCACCTGGTGTGAGCCTATCCTGGAGAGAAACAGAGAGCAACGTATCGCTGAGAGCGTGATCATCTTCTGCGAACGTGGGCTCATAGCGAGGGCCAGCCCTGCAATCTCGGTTTGAGCAGCACCCTCCTGGCAGAGAGGACCGGAGTTGATGCGATGATACACAGCACTTGTCAGGAAAATAGTAAAGTACCTAAGAACGACACAGGTTTAATTGTCAAAAATGAGAAAGCAAAGCCTATGTAAGGGTTAGTTGGGAACCAGCACATAACCACCACATTATACAGAGGCGCTGGCATAAAGGGCAGAGGTTAGCCTGGCTTTTACAAAGATCTGGGAGGTTTCTGAATTCACCACCGCACCTGCACACAGATATTCGTGTATATTTGACAAGATGCGCAGACCCGCGCTGCATTATTACCTGTATCATACTTACAAATCCGCACGTAACCCTGCACTGCTACCTACGTTTTCGTGTTCTGACTGTTAAAATAAGATGTGCCATTCAAGACAACACCGCGACCTGACCGTGCTTCCCCGGCCTTCCACCGCCCCGCCCGCAGCAACGCGCTGCCTGGCGGCCACGGTCACCCCCAACCCCCCCACGCAGGGCTCACCCCGCGGGAATAACGCGGTTTCTCCCCCCCCCCCCCCGCAACCTTTTCCCTCAGGGAGGCGACCGCGACCCGCGCTTCCCTCACAACCGCCGCCGCCTTCAACCGGCCCTGACCGGTTTTGAGCCGCCCCGCCCCGCCCGGTAGCGTCACTGCTGCGCGCCGCCGCGTGACGTCACGGGCGCGCCGGGCGGGCGTTGCCATGGAGGCGGCGGGCGCCGGGGAGGAGGAGGCGGACGAGTGGCTGCTGCAGTCCCTGCGCCTGTGAGGGAGCCCCGGCCTCGGTCCCCCGGCCCCGGTCCCCCGGCCCCGCCAACCTCCCCTCCCTCCTTCTCCCCGCAGGTACGAGGACCTGCACACCTTCGAGCTCCAGGCGCCCACCCGCGTTATCGAATGGGCCCAGGGGAACCGTGAGTGCGGCTGAGGAGAGGAGAGGGGCTGGGCCGGGCCTCCGGGGCGGGGGTTAGGGTGGTTGGGCCGAGCCGGGGAACCGGGGGAAAGAAGGAGGGGGGGTCAAGGGGCTGGGCTGGGGCTACCGGGGTAGGGAAAATGGCGATGGGGCCATGGAGGGGGGGAGAAGGGGGGCTACGGGGTCGGGCCGGGCCAGGGCCCCAGAGGGGAGGCCAAGGGGCAGGGCCAGGACCCCAGGAGTGTGGCCAAGTGGCTGGGGCTGTAGCGGGGCTCTGGGTCCAGGGTTGAGGATGGACCATACTATGACTCGGGGGTCTGGCTCAGGGAGGGTGGGCCAGGAGGGCTGGGGCATCCCTCACCGTGTCCCTGGTTCTTCATCCCCACCTCCAAGGTGTCTGTGTAGCCGGGTACGGACAGTCTGGTGGGAATGAGATCCTGCAGCTGCTCCCACCACCGACGCTGCAGGCGAAGGAGACCCAGGTGGGTGTTGCAGCCAGGGTGGCACCAGGTTGCTCTGTCCTCCTTGGCCTGGTGTCTTCAGAGAACGGGCTAGGGCTGTGCTGCGCTGCGCTGGGCTTCACAAGCTGTTACCTGGTCTCAGTTGCTCTGACAAGGACTTGGCCAGGTTTTGGGCAGCTTTGGTCAAAAGGTAAAGCATGTAATTCACCCGGCTGCTGTCCAGTTGAGGTAGCGCAGGTTGGTGGTCCAGTCATGTAATCCTGCGGCTCTCCGGGCAGCTTGTGCCATGAAAACTTCATCTCCAGATGTGTGAATGAAAGCGTTTCATGGGGAAATAGGACAGATGAGGACACCAAGGCAAATGAAGAAGTGACTGGCTGAGATGGCTGAGCCTGGGGCACCACGCTGCTGAAGAGCAGTGTTGGCCCTTGGGTGGGTGACCTCTACGCTAAAGTGGAAGGTGGTGTTTGATCACTGGGTAAGCAGAAAGCTCCTGAGCCAGACGTGCATGGATGGCAATGAACCCAAGGCAGAGCTCTTGGCAGGAGCTTCCTCCATATGTTTTTTTCCTCTAACTATTTTGGGATCCTTCAGTCCTGTAGCTCCTGTTGGAATAGGCATTACCAGACAGGCAAGAGCTTTACCAAGCAAGAGTGTGTCTCATGTCTCTGTCTTTTTTTTTGTGGTAACACCAAGTTCTAYACCACTAAGTGTGAAGAAATGACTTTGCCTCTGATTTCTAGGGTCTGTGTCCAGAGAGAGATTTCAAGGTGGAATGTGGTGGATTTTCAAACCGCCCGGTGTACAGCCTGAAACATGTGCCTGACACCAGGTACGGCCACAGGGTCCTTCCAGGGTGTACTGGAGATGGAGAAGGGTGCCTGTCCACTGAGAGAGAGCTCCTTTTCCTTGCCTGCTTCCCAACCCAGCTGCTCAATCCTGCCAGCTCTGAGAGCAGTGTGAGTCTGAGTGGGGATTTGCTGGCCAGTGACACGTAGTGGTCCTCCCAGAACCCTGTCATGGTGTTTGGACAGGAGCCATCTATCAGGGTGCTCAGCAAAACACCGCGTTTTGCAGTACCTAAAGCTGCAGTGGTGTGTCTTGTGGGGCAGCTGGCAGGGAAACCGAAGCTGCTGCTGGATAACTTGAATCCTCAGCTTCCAGAAGTCAGCCACAGGAGCCGCTGACATTGATGCTGGCTCACCAGGGATCCCTCCCTACCCCACTTCTGAGCAACGGGGGCCTGTATAGCTTCCTTGCTCTGCCTTTTCCATCCCTTCCTTCTGCATTTGGTGCTGCATGGAGGTGCTCAGCAGGCAGAGCAGGATACTAATGGCTGCGGCCGCCGCTCTGTAAGTCCCTGCGTATGCAGGTTCAGGTTTTTTCCTGCTGTGGATTGTAGACCAAGCAAACACGCTTCCCTCTGGCTGATTCATTTCACTCGTTCCACTCTCTCCTCCTACATAAGCCCCCATTGCTACTTTGGGGCTCTTTGCACTGTTCTTAGTCTAGTGCTTTTGGAAAATGTGCTAATTAAATGCCGTTGCCTGGGACTGTGCCTGGGCTGTGGAGAGCACCCTGGCATGAGGAGTTCTGGCATTACGGTCCTTACGGCCCCTTCTCTGCTCTGAGCAGAGGCAGGAGCTCCTGAGCACAGGAGGAACGGCAGACCAGTTTGTCCCAGGCCAGGGAAAAAAGGCTGTTCTCTGTTCCTAAAGAGTTTTGTGGGGTTATTTTTGTTTCCTCAGCTTGCTGGTGACGAGTGGACCGCCAGACAGCTCCCTCCAGGTCTGGCAGGTGTCAGCAGAGGACTCTGGTAAGGGAAGATGTTTCTGAACTTGAGTAGTTTCCCAATGTAGTCCTTGCATCAAGCATCTCTACCTTCCCCTTCTTCCTGGGCGTAAAATGAGAGGAGTGCCAGTCTCATTCAGTGAGGTCCTGAGTGATTGCCCTTGTGTGGCAGGGGCTGGAGAACGGCAGGAGACAAGTGTCTACACCAATTCTGGTGGCTTAGAAAGAAATGGACTTGATGGCACAAACCTCRTAAGGGAATTAGTAGGTTTTGGCCTGTCAAAGTGGCTTTCCACTTATTTGTGAGCTCTTAGTCATACAAACAAAAACCCTAATCCTATAGCTGCCACAGCGTTCCCTTAATAACTCCAAGGGTTAGAAATAAAGAGCTCCGTACGTCACCTTTCAGGATATACCATAAACCACCTCAGTTCTCCAAGCCTATGTCTGCCTGCTTCTAGAAAAGGATTGCTGTTGCTTTGTCGACTCTTGTGAAATACTTTGAAACCACCAGAAGGGAAGCGCAAAATGTTATTAGAAGTTTTCTGATTCTTCTTCATTGAGAATAAACATCTTGATTCACAACTTTCCATGCATTTTCCTAGATTTTAAATGGCTTGTTGTCAATCCTCGCTGGATGTGTTGGAAAAAGTGGTTTTATTCTGGAGAGGGGGGTTAGTCATAATTGGATTTCTTATTGGTTTAGTAGGTCACTTTTAGCTTTGCGAGGCGTCCCTGTGGAACAGCTTAATCTTGTGGATTACTTGACTCCTGATGTGTTTTACAACTGCTTATATCTCTTTCAAATAGATGTTATTAAATCTGTAAGTGCCATACCTACAGAAAATGGCACTGGGCAACCTTGGGCTAAAATTGCAACCATTTCGGCCAGAGCCCCATGGGTTCTTCACGGCTCAAGACTCAACAGCATCCAAATTACAGAGGTTGAATCGAGGAAAAACGTCTACATGGCAGGTATTCAAACCAAGTCTAATGTCTGATTTTGGAAAGCTGGAGTTTGGATAAAGCAAGGGTAGCTGCTCAGGTGGCAAACATTTCCCTGGGCGGGTACTTTCAGACACATGCCAAAGGGTACAAAGATATTTGCAGAAAGTACGTTGTATTGAGGAAAGAGGTTACAACGCTCTGGTCCACTTCCAGCTTCTCACTACTCCCATGACAGTGATTTCTCAGGCTTCTGCCCCAGATCTGTCTGTGCCCTACGAGAGCTCCGTAGATGGTTTCAGTGCAAAGAATTGGGTTAGCAGAGGGCTGCTCTATCTGTCGTCCCAAACGAGGGAGGTGCTGGCCCCAGAGTCACATCGCTTGGGGTCGTTGAAATCGTCATCAACTTCTGAGCGAGCTCTGTGTTACTCTGTGATCTGTCCATGCGGATGAGAGGAGGGATCATGCCAGCCTCGTTAAACCGGCCCTGCCTTACCTCGAGGTGGTGAATCCAGGTCTGGTTTGTTGGGGGTCCTGGAGGGGTCCTGGAGACCATCTGCCTTCACCTACACAGTAAGACTCAGTCCCCACACACCCTGGTGAGGAAAACATGTGTGTCCAGTGGCTGTAACCCAGTGCGCTGAGCAAAAGGAGGGAAGGGCAAATCTGTTTGTCACTGCAGGGCTCTGCTGTGTCCCTGTGCCACAGAGACTCGTGTGGCTCCCACTGCTGAAGGGTAGTGCTGGAGGAATCTGCTGTCAGAGCCCTCGTCCGTGTCAGGTCCCCCATGGGAACCTCGAACAGAGCTAGTGTTAGTAGTGGGCTTGCCTGTCTCCTCTGCCTGGGTAACATCACCTTTTGAGGGGTACAGACTGTGCCTGCTCCACATGGATCCTGTGCAGAGATAATTCCCAAGCAGGCCATCAGTCTCTGCTGCTGGCTCTGTTGAAGAACTAACTAGCATTGCTTGAAAGCCATTTCCAGTGACAAGGCTAGAAATCTGCTTTCTCAGGCAAGATTGCAGCAGAGAAATCATGCAAATGCTCCTCATGGCATCTGAGATCTGCCTCTCTTTTCTAGCCTCCAGAAACAGCGAGGAGCTCAGTGGCCTGGCGTTCCTGGATTGCAACACGTTGCTCCTCTGCTGTGCCAAGGGGCAGCTGTGCCTGGCTGACGTTCGGCAGCCGCAGAGCCCCTTGGAGCCTGTGTCCGTCCCCTCGGTGCCGTCTGGCGAGTGGTGGTGTGTGGGAGTCAGGCGCGGACCTCAAGGCTCTGACTCAAGCTCCCAGCCCATAGCTTGCCTCTCGAGCGGAGGGCACCTCACCCTGACAGACCTAAGAAAAACCTCAGAGTCCTTGGCCTCGGCAAAGTGCAGAGTTCCCTCTCCCAGCTCAGGTGCGGAGTTCCTGTGCGTCTCCTGGGCTCCTGCTCTGGAAGGCTGCCTTGCCATTTCAGGTATGTGCTTTGGGCAGAGGTCTCCTTTTCTGGATGCTTTTTTTGATCTGTATTTCTGTCGAAGCCCAGTTCACCCCACCTTACTTGAAACACCCCAGTTAGGGGGTGGTTGTTCAGAGCTCCTCCTGGAGCCAGCAGAGATGCGAGCTAATCATCCTCTGCAGCTCCCTCTCTCCAGCAACTACCAAAGGGGCCTGGATGGGTTCTGGGGGTCTCCTGCGTCCCTCCTGGGAGAACAAAGACCCCAAGCTCTTAGCAAACACTGCCCTGATAGTGCCAGTGACAGCCTGACCGCAGGAATACTGCGTTGATAAGACMGGCTGGGCAGCAAGGCTGCCTCTTGGCCAGAGCATTGTAAGTTCAGACTTGTGAATTTGCAGGCTTTTTGGATCTGGCCCGTGTTCTCCCCGGCAGCTGTTAGCTTGAGACAAGCTCCTCGGAGGCTTGGATGCTCTGCTGTCACAGGTTGTCAGTCTGGGCCTTTGTCCTCGTTGCTGTCTCAGCAGCCCTGCTGGGAGGTGAGCGTGAGCCCGATGGGACTAGAACAAACAATTTACTTCTGCGGTCTCTCTGATTTCCCTTTTATTCAAGGTTTTGATGGGACCGTGCACGTGTATGACGCACAGAGCTGGGACAGCTCTGGCAGGGAAGCAGAGCCGATCTTTGTTCACAAAGGCCACGCGTTCGGCGGGTGGGACAGCAGTGGAGGCCCTCCCCTGGTCACAGTGCACACGTGGCATCCGCAGAAACCAAGAACTTTATTGTCAGCAGCAAGTGATGGTTCCCTGCACGTTTGGGACTGGGTTCAGTCTTGTGGGAAGTGTGGGTAGATCATACTTTCGGTGAGATGTGGTGTGTTTCCTGTCTGTGTTCTAGTTTGCGTAGGCTGCGAGGTATCTGTCTGCTTGCAGATACTGTTTTGAGACCRTTGTAGTGAACAGAACCAACTGTAAAGAGTGCTATTTTAATATAGTAAAAATTTTGATTGCGTTACTTGTTCTCCTGTGTACCAGCCTTCAAATGATAGCTGTGACTGTGTAGTAGCCTGTAGTTCTGGTCGCGTCCGCTAGCAGAGAACATCCTGCCATCATTTTATCGTAGACCCATGTCATGTCTGCACCATACTTTTCGGAAGAAAACAGACAAAAAAGCGTGAGTACAGTTCGAGGAGATGGATTATTCTGTGGCATATTTCACCCGCCACTTTCCAGGCCTGAAGCACCAGGGGTGAGGCTGTACACCCCATGGGGTGTTGGCATTTCATCACGTGTGTGTGTCAGGAGTAGCGGCCTCCGCTCAGGAAGTCGTGGTGCAAACGCAGCCCGCTTGCAGCCTGCAAGAGGAACAGGAACAACCCTTTCCGCCCCAGCCTGCTACGAGCTTTGCCCTTTGTGTAACTGGAAAGCACCCAGTCTAGGAAAAGGCCTTGGTATCTTTTGGCTCTTTTCCCACCAACTGAAAGTTTAAATTTGATCGAGCTAATGTGATTTCCTGGGCCTGAGGAAGCCAGGCAATGACTCTTGCAATGCCTACGCTGTTACCAAGGTGTTACTTGGCGGGGAAAAAACTGTCTGCTCCTTATCCCGAACGTGAAAAACAGCGTGTTTCGTCGAGGAGCTGGGGAGGGGGTCAAATGCCTGCGCAGCACCTTCCGGGCTGTGTCCCCTCTGCTCTGCATCCCAGCACCCAGCATTCGCTGTCCCCTTGTGCTTCTGAGTGCCTTTTCACGGTTATTTCTGGGGTCGGGAACTGCTGCTCTGCTTCCCTCAGAGGAGGGATGCAAAGGGCTCCTCGTTTTTCTGGGTGTAAGCTGAGGTGAGAGGGGGGTTGAGGACAGGCGAGGGTGAGCTGGGGTGAAGGTTGTACTTTGGGAGGATGGTGCTTGAAGCAGCTGGGGAAGCCTCAGCACTGGGAATGCGGTGTACCAAACTGCGCCGTGTCATGGCAACAGCTGTTTGCCTGCGGGTGCTAAAGCTGAAACCTGCTCCCATCCACGCGATAACAATAACAGGGGGAAGCTCCACGCTGCCCACCTCGCAGGTCTCCTCCCAGCACAAGCCATGTGGGCTCTTCCACTCCACACCCAAAACTGTCCCTGCCTACGTGGCAGCATGTGAAATGGGGGGAGCGTGTCCTGCCCGAGGCCGGGGGGGTTTGATGCTCTGTCACCTACCAAAGCTGCAGGTCTGTGTCACCACCAGCAGCGGCAGTTGCTGCACCAGCAAATTAAAAAGCCTGTTTGAGCCCAGGAGAATCTGAGCACTCATGAAGGAATGCCTGGTCCTCCTTTCCACCCCTGGAGAGTCCCCAGCAAAACCAATCCAGCTGTGCCAATGTCAGACTGGTGTGAATGGGTTCTGGCCAGAGGCCTGGGAGGATTTCTGCCCTAGTGAGGGGCAGCTGGGAGGGTTCCTGGCTTTCCAGTCTCTACATCTGCTGTTGAGTGTGTTCCTGCCTCCTGCGGGAGAGCACAGCGTGCCCTTCCCCTGCACTGAGACCTCCAGGTTCATGAGTTTAGGAGGTGGCTTTTCTGGCCCAAGATGGGACAAGGTGCAGTCCCTGGAAGGCCAGCGTGTTGGCTGATGGGTACACAGGCATGGAGGGTTCCCAGGGTGGGATCCTGGAGCTCAATGGATTTTTCTCAAGCACCCCTGGGGAGTAGGAGATTTGGCAAACTGAGGTGCACAGCTCAGCTGCTGCAGCTCCTCTCAGCTCCTCCACAACATGCAGCCTTTAGATGGAAACACCCACCAGGGTGAGGGTCTGGCCTTGGAGGAGATGGGCTCTGAGGAGAAGAGATGACCACTGTGGTCTTCCCAGCTTCATCTTCCTCGCTGTCTCCTTTGCAGGGACGTGGTGGAGGAGCTGACAAGCAGAAGCAGCAGAGCCAAGCCTGACTCTGTCCCACGTCACAGTGATGCAGGTAGTGCAGAGAGGACAGGGAAGCAAACTTGCTTGGCTTTCTAGAGGAATGGGGCTTAAGCAATAGCACAGTTTGTACTCATCTAAACTTCCTTTTTTTTTTTCCCAAAATAACTTAAGCCTTCTTGTCCAGCACGAACCAGATTTGACAGGGGACTGGAGATGTCCAAAATATTAAGTACTTGCAGCTGCCATAGAGAGGGATTATGCACAGAGGAGGGATCTCCATTTAAACGTGACGTTGGAGAACTCGCACCGGGTGGTAAGGGCATTTCTCCCAGAAATGCACCACGCGGACCTTCAGGCAACGCTTGAACGTTTGATCAGAGAGTCCGGTTGTGTGACTGTGGGGACCTTGGCTTTGCTGGAGCCAGATTTGCCCTTGGTGGGGAAGGTTGGGATGGMTCCTGCCCCCAGGACAAATGCTGAGGCCCCCGAGATGGACCGACTTAAGGACGGTCTCTCCTTCCCCACAGCGTCAGTGTGGAAAGGGGCAGCTCGCAGCTGTGTTGGACCTGCACGTGTCCAACCTCTGCTCTCCATGGGACCACGGAAGGGTCCTCCAGGGCCCCTGTCTTCACTGAAGCAGGGTGGCCACAGAGCTTTCCTCTCTGGTTTAACCCCAGGGCAAGGCATTGCAGCTGGGGAGAGCGAGCAGGCTGGACACGCAGGGCTGGAGAGATGCTTCCCAGCAGGGAGCGGATCCAGAATGGTGCTGTGGATGCTGGCCAGAGCAAGCTGTGCTCTGGGTTTCTCCTTCCTTGCCTGGGAGGGGAGTGCTTCCCTGAGGAGCTGTCCCCCAGTTCAGGCCCAGAAATGGGGGGGGTTATTTGGTTCATCCCCCAGTCCTGGCTCCTCCTGCTCCCAGGAGGGATGTGAAGCTCACTGCAGCATCAGTCCCCGCTGCCTGCGTGCACCAAGGCGGAGTGGTCCAGCCCTGGAGCTGCCGTCACGCTGCTCCATGGACATCTCCACCCCCCCTCAGCGGGATACCCACCCAGTGCAGTGCTGGCCTTGGGATTTGAATCACCTAGAGAGACGTGCAGGCATTGCTGCATCCTTCGGAGGAGAAGCCTCCAGCCTCACTGCTCTCCCTGGCTCCTCCTCAGCCCCTGGCTGGGAAGATGTGATTTCAAACCGAGTGCGAGTCTGGGTTTTATTCTGCAGCGTGAGGCTGTGTGCTGCAGCGATGAGGGGAGCTACGGCGAGAGCAGCAGCTCAGTCTCCTGCACCCAAACAGAGATTGTGAGAGCAGAGGCAAACTTAAGGCAACTATTTTGTGCAACACCAGGGGCTGAGAAGAGGCTGATGCTTGCAGCGCTGCTGCTGACAGTGCTTTTGGAGGGTGCCTGGATGTTTTTAAGGACTGGGGACTTCTGCTTTGAGACCTTGTGTTGCTCTCTAAAACTGCTAGGCCATATTTGTGGGGAGAAGATTGGCACAGGCTGGCCTTGGCTGGATTTAACAGGGCACCGCCTGTGTGTGCCCGTTCCCCTGGCAGCTGGAGCATCCTCTGCTCCTTGAGAGGCCAGGACATCTCCGTTTGCACCAAGGGCCATCCAAATTGCCCTATCCCACCTGACAATGACACAGGCCTGGTATCAGCTCTCAGCATCGTCCCTGGGAATTGTTCCTCCCTTCTGCAACCGTGGGTATGAACGCACAGCAGCACAGCACTGGAGAGACCTCAGCTTTTACAGCTGTCTGGCTGCTGCAGGAGGTTGGGTTTTATGATCAACACTATGATGGTCGGTCTTCCTCCATGCTTGTGGGCACCAGCTGCTGGCTGTATGGAGCCCTGCAGTGTCAGCCCTTAGGGCACAACTTCTTAAACCATCAGCTGTTCCTCAGCAGGACGCAGACTGGACATTGCTCATTTAACAAGTAGCTTGTTAATCCACCGTGCTCGCCAGGTACCGCGTGGCCTTGCATTTTGTTTCCTAAATCATGCCCAGTCCCTGCTGCGGGATACAGAAACCTTCATCTCTTCACTGGCTCCCATTGAAACATCTGCGTGTCCCTGTGCCCAGGGAAAGGCTGTCATTGGAGAGGGACGGGGTGGCTCGGTGGAGCAGCCGCGAGCAGGGCAGGTGCTGCTGCTCAACCCTGGTCCTTGGCAGGAGGAGCGGGATCCCCTGCAGTGGCCGTGTCCATCTGTGCTGGTCTTCTAGGACGGCGTCCCAGCTGATGGAGAGACGCCGGCATTTCTGGGGCAGGGCATAGCCCATCGTGAGAGCGACATGTTGGTTCGATGCCTTGCCCTGGATGTCTGTCTCTGCTGGCAGGGAGCCCAGGCAGTGCAGGCTGAAGCTGCGTTAGTCATTTCTCACCCAAATCACCAAGATTTCAGATGTTAGCCGMGAGCGACGAGGGTAGTGGGGTGGTGGGAGCTGTATGGGTCGTGACAGGGCAGGTGGCTCTCCTGTGCTCCCCCCCACCGTAAGAGACAGCTTGCTGCGAGTCCTGTGGCATTTCAGCATCGATTTGTGTGGTTTCTCCTACAGCCTGAAGCTTGCAGAGTGCATGCACACACGTGGACATTTGGTGTGAGCCGAGGACAGGAGCCAAGCTGGCATTTACCCGCTGCGTCTGTGTGAGCTTGGAAGCCAGGACACACTGGGGAGCAGGGAAACACAATGGCCAAAGTCTCCTACAGCCAGATAAGGGGGTTTTGGAGGGGCAGCTGAGGCAGACACCGAGTCCCAGAGACCAGGCAGGGGTGTCCCAGCACCGACATATGGGCAGGCAGCAGCCACAGGGGTGCTGGAAACACCGGGGCTGGAGATGGGGTGCTGCTGGAGACTTACTTGCATGTTAATGCATGAATAAATTAATTTGCTAGTGAGGAAACGTGCAGCTGAGGACAGTAGCAGCGGGACCGTGAGATGCTGTGACAAGGAAATCTGCTCTTGTGTGTTTGCATTTGACTTGCTGGGGTGGGACCGAGCAGCAGAGAGGGGGGCGAGAGCCTCCGTACCTCCCCAGCACCGCGATTGGGTGCCACGTTGTAGAAGACCCCAGGACTGCGCCAGCTCCCCTGTCCTGAGCCAACAAAAGTGTCCAGGCGCTGGGACTCTTTTTTTTTTTTTTTTTCTGAGTTTAATAAACTAGAATAATTTATTTGACAGAACACAGAAACATCACAGATATGGTGGAGAAACCAAAGAAGCAGGTATCAATGAACAGTACAAAGTAACCACTTTACAAAAAGAAGTACCACGCTGCCCATCAGCTTTACCCAAAAATAACGGGGGGGGGGGCTCAGCTCTGCACGCCCCCGGACAGTGGGGGGACACGGCTATCCCCACGGGTTGCTCTCAGATGACAACGCTGACTGCAACGGCACAATAAATAGAGAGAACKGCCTCTTCGTTGGTGGTGGGAGACCCGAGACCCCTGCAGACCCCGAYGGGGGTCCGTGGGGAGGGATGGGTCCCTGGGCACCCAGCAAGGGAGGCCCAGGACGGGCACCGCCAAGCTGGGAGGCACAAGCGTCTGGTGAAACACTGGTTAGGGTGGCAAATGCTGTGTTCCCCTTCCCCCCCTACCCCCAAACAGGTGCTTGACCCCATGCAGGCACAGATAAGAGGATAAACATCAACCAGGGGAGCTTTGCAGCTCATGGGGGGCCAAAGCATCCCTGGTGTAACCCCACTGGGAACAAGGCAGTTACGCCGTGACCCTGCTGGGCTGAGAAGAGGCATTTGCAGCCTCTGCCAGAGCAAGCATCGTGCGGCTGATGGCACGGACCCACGGGGGCTGCGCTTCCCCGCTGCCAGCCCCATCCCCGCGTGCCGGCTCTAAGTCCGCTGGCCTTACCTGGCCCCGGCAACTCACAGCTCTGAGCTCGCTTCCTCCAGGGAGGTTATAGTGGTGTAAAAAACGATGCAGCTGAAGAATAAACCCCCGGGGTTGGCCGGGATTTGGGGGTAAGAGCAGGGGGAGYGATGCCCACCCGTCTTGCTGGCTCCAAACCCCAGTGCCGGGTTGAGCCTTTGCCGGGGAGCAGCTGGGCTCAGGTCTCGGGTAGGGTCTAAGGGTCAAAGCCAGGCTCGTGCATCCCGGGGAGGGAACACATGCAGCAGGGCCAGGCAGGAGGGGACAGGCGGTGGGCGAGTGTGCGGGTGCCCTTTCCCATGAGCGGGCTGCCTAGAAAAGACCCCCCCCCGTTCTGCTGCACCCCCCCCTCCCCGTAGCAAACTGGTGTTGAGACTGGACTTATATAAAATGCATAAAAGAGGCAGCTCATAGGAAAGGGCTCTGAGTGCAGGGGTGGGGGGAAGGGGCAGGGGGCTGGATGCGGAAGGGGAGGGCTAAGGCAAGGGGTACTGCGACCCCGCAGCCCCCCCTCCCCACCTCCGGCACCCCTCCAGCCATGCCCTGCACGGGAAACAGCAGCTCTGGCAGCTGGATGAAGAGTGACAACACGGCACAGCTGGAAGGTTATAATTGCTGTCGCCATCGGGYGATCCATAGGCTCCCGGTACAGGTAGAAAACAAAATTAATAATTATACAAAAGAGAAGAAGCCTAATGCATGGGTGTTACTGGCGCACGCTGGCCCGGCGAGCTGGGGGGGGCTCGCTTATCTGTCGTTGAGCTGCGGGGAGTTTGTCCGCTCCTCCTCGTCCTCCTTGTCATCCTTCATGCCTTTGAGTCGCTGGCGGGCGAAGTCTTCGAACACGATGTCGTCGTCACTAGCGGAGACACAAGGGAGAGAGGCTTTACGGGGGGACGGGGTGTGCGGCGAGCCCGGGATTTGGGGGCACCCACCGCAAAGCTGTCCTGGCTCGCACGGCGAAGGCAGGCGTGCTCCCACATGCTTAACCTGCACCGTGGTATTTCAGCAGCTCGGGGGGAGGCTCTTAAACCCCCATCCTTCAGCAAACAGCCTCGTTTTTCAAAGCTTTAGCAATGCTTGCCCTCTGTGCCCCCCAAAAAGCCCCCAAATGGGTGGCTGCCTCGGTGCTTGCTTGGTGAGCAAGCTGAGCAGCCCAGGAGTGATGAGCGGTGGGCGCAGCTCTGCATCGGCAGCCACGGCATCGCCAGGGCTGTCTGCACCGTTTACTCCGCTCATCGGGGACCACAGCCCCGCAGAGAGCGGCTGGGTTGGCGGAGCACTGCAAAAACCTCCCAAAACCACTTATTCCAGCACAAACGCAGAGTTGGGGATTAACCTGGTCGGTGCCACGCGGCCGCGGCATTGCCAGCCCCGGGGCATGCACCCCCATCCCCGGGGACACCGTGGGGACACCCCACCACCAACGCGTGATCCCGGTGGGCGCTTTCTTACTGTGGTTTCTCCTGTTTTTTTGGAAAGCCATGCAGGGAGATGGTGAGAGAGGAGAGAAGAGAGATGGGCACGGCATGCGTTATGGGTTACGTGCGCGGGGTTAGTCATCGTGTGCCGATCCCACGGCACGGCACAGCACGGCACGGCAGGCGTTAGTGGGTTAGGGGGGTGCCATGCAACCTCTGTAAATGCTTCGTATTCCCACACAGACCCCGGGGGGGAGGTTTTTTTGTCTCTTACTTTGTGTCAAGCTCTATCAGATTTGTATCTATGGGCGCTTCGTTCTCTGGAACTGAAGAGAGGGAAGTACGGCACAGGGTTAGTCATGGTAGATGCCACGGTCATCACCGCTGTCCCACCGGGTAGGTGCGACCCCCCCCCCGGGGTTTGGCCACACCGAGGTGATGGGGGCACCCCCATGGACTTGCTGCCCTGCAAACGGGGCGCCGCGGGCTCGATGGGAGCTGAAATCTCCATCGGGCACCGCGCAGCCTCGCCGGCACGGATAGGGGAGTGGGCTGAGCCYTCTGCCCTGCCCACACCACCCCAAAGAGGGGCTGCCCCACATCCAGGGCCGGACACTCACCATCCCGGTGTGCCGGTTCCTCCTTGGGTTTAGGATGCATCAGCGTGAAGGGCAGCTCCACTGCGACGTCGCTGCAAGAGATGCCGAGGTAAAGCATGGGGCTGCCTGCGCTTTGCAGGCAGAGGGGGGACAAATTTGGGGTGGGGGCAGAGCAGCGTCCCACATTTCAGCTGCCGGGGAGACCACAAAGCCGGGCAAAAACCTGTATTATCCTCTGCATAGCCTCTTTACAGCTATCACGCTTCTTGCTTGAGCTTGACCCTGTGGTTTGGGATCAGCACAAAACCCCCCCGCCTGCGGGGCCGGCAGCCGGGCCAGCCAGAGGGCACGAGGGAGGGGATCAGCGCAGCAAAAACCTGCCTTTTAGCAGCTTATCAGCATCTGGGGATCCAAATCCCCCGGGTTTAGGCTCCGTGCTTTGTGAACGGCAGCGGGGGTCTGAGCACCCCCGGCGCTGCGGGAGGGATGGAGGAGGTGCACCGAGTTTCCCAGTGCTCAGCAGGCACAGTGATGGCAGGGTGGGACGGCCCGAACACGGCTCCTCCGGGGATGCGGTAGGATGGAGCTCTGCCTCTTCCACCCGCAAGCGTGTTGCGGTGGTGGGGAAAAGCGTGTTGTGTGTGTCAGCTACAGCCCCAGCCTCCCCCGGGAACAGCGAGCAGGCACGGGCGGGTGTGGGGAGCCGTGGTCCCTGTGGGACTCCGTGGGAGGGGAGCGATGTGAGGATGGAGACCAGGAAAGCCCTGGAGACTCTCCTCCCCACGGCCGGAGACGCTCAGCCCCAAGGAGCCACCTCCATGCTCTGCTCACTGTCCCCAGCAGCACCCATGGGCCCTTCTTGCACTGGCTCCGCTGCTCCGGCACAGGGTGGGGGGCCGCAGGATCCGACCCCCGCCGGCATCCCCAGCCCCACAACTCATCAGCCCCACCACCCCAGCCCCATCTCTGCAGGCTGCCTGGCTTTTGGCTTCGGGTTAGCYGGTGACCCCAGTGGCAGTGGCATCCCGAGGACAAGCGTGGGGTCAGGGTGGCAGCGGAGGGGACCGAGGGGACGAGGGGGGGTGCGATGGYGATTTGGGGGTGTTCGGGGGGAGCGGTGCGGGCGTTACCTGGAGGCGAGGTCTCCCAGCAGGCTGGCGTGGGTCAAAGGAGACAACACGTTAGTCACCGC
The DNA here is from genome assembly GCA_035582835.1 of Phoebastria nigripes. Classification (NCBI taxonomy): domain Eukaryota; kingdom Metazoa; phylum Chordata; class Aves; order Procellariiformes; family Diomedeidae; genus Phoebastria; species Phoebastria nigripes. The sequence continues at coordinate 3,048,102 of JAYKAV010003021.1, forward strand.
TCCCCAAGGACACGCGACCCCCCCACCTTGTGTCCCCCCCATGCTGCTGAGTCCCAGGAGGGGTTTGGGGGGGTGACGGGCCCCATCTGCGGCACAGGAGGGCTGCAAGCGGGGCCCCATCCTGCAAAAGGTGCTGCAGCACAGAGGAGGGGGGGAGCGGGGTTGTTGTAAGGATTAATGACCCCCCCACCCTGGCAAYGGCCACGCCGGTGTCCCCAGAAAGGGCCACCTTGTCCAGAGCTGGGCTTTGCCGCAGCTTCGCTATCCCCACCCCGGGAACCACGCAGCGTCCCGGGGGGGACGTGCCGAGGCTGGTCCCGAGCCCAGAGAAGAGGGAAGAGAGGGGGTGCAGCGCGGGGGGGTCCCCGACACTCACCCTCCTCGGGACACCACCAGCTTCACCTTCACCTTGTAGGAGACGATAATGCCCAGGATCTCCTTGTTGGCTCCGTCTCTTAACCTGGAGGAAGGGGCAGGTGGGGATCAGCGAGGGGGTGCCCATGGGGACCAGCCCCCCGTTCTCTTGAAGGTCCCCCCACCGGGTCTCCTCCAGCCTGAGCATCACCCCTGGAGCAGAGCTGGATGCCCACGAGGGCTCAGTCCTCCCCCAAGTCCCCCCGCGCTGCCGGAGAGAGCAGGAGCCCCGGGGGTGGTCGGGGGGGCTCACAGTGTGCTGGAGGCCAGGTTGGTGTCCTCGTGCTTGAGTTTGCCATCCAGCGCCAGCCCCCGCTTCTCCCGGTTGTTGGCAAGGAAGGGGGTCAGGGTGTAGACTTTGCAGAACGTCGAGCTCGGGGCCACCATGTCGCTGGGGATGACAGTCACCATCAGCCAGAGCCCCAGCTCCCCCCCATCTCCGACAACGCCACGGGCCACCCTGGACATCTCCAGCCCAGCCCCAGCCTGAGGAACATCTCTGTCCCAGCCTCAGCCTGGAGGACATCTCCATCCCAGCCCCAGCCTGGTGAACATCTCCATCCCAGCTCAAGACCTAGCCCAGACATTTCCATCCCAGCCCCAGCCTGGAGGACATCACCATCCCAACTCCAGACCTAGCCCAGACATCCCCATCCCTGCCCCAGCCTGGTGAACATCTCCATCCCAACTCCAGACCTAGCCCAGACATCTCCATCCCAGCCCCAGCCTGAGGAACATCTCTGTCCCAGCCCCAGCCTAGAGGACATCTCTGTCCCAAGCCCAGCCTAGACGACATCTCCATCCCAGGCCCAGCCTAGAGGACATCTCTATCCCAACTCCCGACCCAATGCAGCAGACATCTCTGTCCCAGCCCCAGCCTGGAGGACATCACCATTCCAACTCCAGACCCAGCCCAGACATCTCCATCCCTGCCCCAGCCTGGTGAACATCTCCACCCCAAGTCCAGACCCAGCCCAGACATCTCCATCCCAGCCCCCGCCTGGTGAATATCTCCATTCCAACTCCAGACCCAACGCAGCAGACATCTCCATCCCTGCCCCAGCCTGGAGTTCATCTCCGGCCGGGGGGACACAGAAGGTGACGTCCCCCAGGATACCATCAAAAAAAAGGGTCTCCATCTCCCCGCTCCTCCCACCAGGACGTGCTTGCTGAACACAACATCCCAGTGCTTTGAAGGTGCTGCATTGGACAGGAGTCCTCCAAGGCTCCTCCGAGATCCCCAGGGCCCCTCGCGATGTCCCCGCGCAGCCGGTACTCACTCGGCGTCCTCCACAGCCACCGGGCACTTGTACTGGGCGGTGTTGAAGAGGCAGATGTCGGCGTACTGGCGCACTGGGGCGAGAGATGGAGAGATGGGGGTCGGGGAAGGCCCCCRCGGGGACGGGGACAGCAGCCGGGGGGGACCAAGCCCTGCTCCTCACCTGAGATTTTGATCTTCTTCACTGTCTTGTTGGTGTTGTTGGTGACATGAACGTTGACGCTGATGGGCTCTCCATGGTAGTAGATCTGCAGGGAGCAAAGGAGGAGGGACGGTGAGGTCCACGTCCTCACCGGGGTCACCCCACCGGTGTCCCCTCCCCAGTCCTCACCCACCTCCTTGTCCAGGGACGCCTCGAGGTGCAGCGGTTTGTCYGACATGAGGAACTGCCGGGTGGTCTCTGCCATGGGCTGCGGGCCGGGTCGCTCCGGCGCGTACTGGACCTTACGGATCACCAAGCGCACCGAGTTCCTGGGGGGAGATGGCGAGAGGAGAACCCAGGCGTCCAGCTGCCTGCAGGCAGCTCTGCCCGCAGGCTGCCCTCTTTCTTGGCCCGGTTTGGGTCAAATCCCTCTTTTCTTCTGGTCTGCTGGGTTAGGAGAAGGATGGCGTGGGAGGTCTTGGCTGGATGCCCAGCTCGGCTGGGCTGCGAGGGGGCAGCCCCACGGCCGTTCCAGGCTGCCTGCGTGGCCCCACGCCATGGGAGGGTTGGGCTCCTTGCCTGCAGTGCAGCGGTACATGTCTCCATCCCAACCCCTAGATCATCTCTCACCCATCCCCACCCTGGAAAGCATCTTCATCCCAGCTCCGTCCTGGGGAACACCTCTGTCCTGGAGAGCATCCCCATCCCAGTCCCAGCCTGGAGAAAGTCTCTGTCCCAGCCCCAGCCTAGAGGACATCTCTGCCCCAGCTCCATCCTGGTGAACATCATCATCCCAACTCCAGCCCCAGCCTAGCAAACATCTTCATCCCAGTCCCAGCTTGGAGGACATCTCCATCCCAGTCCCAGCCTGGAGGACATCTCCAACCCAGTCCCAGCCTGGAGGACATCTCCATGCCAGCCCTGGCCTGGAGGACATCTCCAACCCAGCCCCAGCCTGGAGGACATCTCCATCCCAACTCCAGACCCAGCCCAGACATCTCTGTCCCTGCCCCAGCCTGGAGTTCATCTCCATTCCAGCCCCATCCTGGAGGACACCTGCATCCCAACCCCATCCTGGAAGACACCTCCATCCCATCCCCATCTCACCCACTGTGGGTAGCAAAACAGGGTGCTCCTTCCCCGCTGCTGGGTCGCAGCCCCTGCCAGCMCCCCGAGGATGCTGCTCCCACCCGGGCTGGATGGATCTTCTCCACTCACCTCTTGTGGATTTTCTCCTCCAGGTTCTCYGCGCAGAAAGCTTTGACCTCGTAGTCCACACCACAGGCCTGGAAACCAGGAGGGGGCAGAGAAGGAGGCAGAGAAACCCCTTTGCACCCCCTCAAGAGGTGACCCCAACCAACGGCCGGTCGCCACTGCCCGGTAGCACAAGGATGGGTGGACCTTACCTTCCCCGTGTCCTCCGGGCCCGGCTGCAGCGTGACAGAGCAAGGCAGGTTGGGGGGGATCTGAAGGGGAAAGTGGGGTCAGGAGCGGGGCTGGGACCCCCATCCCTGGGCTGGCTTTTTGTCCYGGAGACCCACGGCATCACCCGCTCGGCTGCGGAGCCGGGCGCCGCATCCCCTCCCGGTGCTGCCCCGGCTCTTCCCGCTGCTGCCGGCATTTCCCCTTCCTGCCCGCAGCGGGGGCGGGGACAGCCAGGAAGGATTTCCTCATTTTCCTAATTGCGTTTCCTAATTGCACGGTGCCCTTTTCCTTCTGGCCGTATTTCAACCCAAGTCCCGCTCTCTATCCATCCTGGGCAGCAGCTCAGTCTCCTCAGACCCAAAACCCAAAGGGTTACAAAAAAATACATGATTTTGGAAGGGGTTTTTTGTTAATCTGGGGGATTTGGAGGAATTAAGATTGTTTCGCAGGGGGTCAGGGCCGTTTGCGAGCCCGCGGGGCTCAAGCCTGGAAAATGCCACCAGTGGCTCCGGGGTGGGGGGCGGCTGCCGTCGCCAAAGCTGCGACGGGGAAATTTGGGGGTGCAGGTGCACGAAGCAAGGGGGGGGGTCTACCCCCACCCCGTTCCCCGACGGAGCTGCCTAGGCTCTGCTTCGCGTTGGGGAAGCACCCCAGGTTGGTGTCACTGCTCAGGGCATGGACCCCCTGTGCCGGCATGCACCCCGTGCCTCAGTTTCCCCACTGGTGGCTGCTTTTTGCTCTCGAGTTTCCATAAGATCCACTGCATTTTCCATAAGATCCACTGCATTTTCATCATGGGTGGCAGCATCTCACCCCCAGCCATGACCTTACGGAGCTGGAGGGGACCTCAGTGTCCCCGGGGTGGACGCAACGTCCCCTCCAGCAGCAAGGGAAGAGCACCCAGGAGCATCACCACCCGCTGCCACCCTACCTCGAAGGTGAAGGGGTAGGCATGCTCGCCCAGCTTCTTGATCAGCCGCTCCTGCAGCCGCGTCAGGGGTTTCTTCTCCTCGGGGACCGGGGGGAAGGCCTGGGCGTTGGCCACGAAGAGGTCCTTGCGGAAGGTCAGCCCCAGCACGTCCAGGTCCTCGCGGCCGTAGCGGAAGGCRCAGGTCAACGTCACGAAGACTGGGGAGGGTGGCAAGGGGTGGAGGTTGGTGGCAGGGTGGCATCATGGTATGGTGGCATCATGGCGTGGTGGTATCATGGCATGGTGGCATCATGGTATGGTGGCATCRTGGCATGGTGGCATCATGGTAGGTTGTATTACGGTGTGGCGGCATCATGGTATGGTGGCATCATGGCTCATCCCGGTCCCACCAGCACCAGGAAGCGGTGGTGGCTCCCAGGAGGTGCCATGGTGGGAAGATGGGGACGCAGCCCGGGGACCAGCCAGGTGCGCCTTGGGGTGCCCACCACAGGACCCCCATCCTCTGCAGGACAGGGGACCCACCATGGGGACAGGCGGCTGGAAAACGTCACCCGAGGGCCCAGAGATGCCAACGCCAAGGCAAGACCACGCRGGGACACCGGCTGTCCCCTGCGGTGGTGCCACCTCCATGGCCCCAGGCACGAGGGACCCCGCAGGGAGCCGTTACCTTTTCTCTCCTTCAGGTACTCGGGATCCACCAGCACCACTCCGTCTGCAAGGGAACACCGCGGGGTCAGGGGA
>JAYKAV010003021.1:3053303-3063772 GCA_035582835.1 Phoebastria nigripes
GGGGGGGACGTGCCCCCCTTCACACAGAGAGGCATCGCCCCAGAGCTGCCAGCCGGGGCTGGGGGGGGGACACGGGGACAGGCTGCACCCGCCGCACACAGGGGACAAGCAATGACACRGAGCCGGGGGGGCCGCGCCGGGGACCCCGGGAGGCCCGTGGTGCCCAGCTCCTCCTGTGCAACCAGCCACGCGGCTGCCACTGAAGATGGATATGTCTCAGTTTTGTTTTGTTTTGTTTTTTTTAATTTATATATCTTTTTAAAGCCTTCTCTCTGCAGGATGAGAGACGGGGGGGATTCGGGCTCTGCCTCCCTGGGGTAATTAATCCTCGGAAGCTCCAGGCATCTTAAATGAGTAATAAAACACGAATATTATTCAAAACGGGCTGTTTTCTGACTCCTCTGGCACGGGGGCTTCTCCAGCGGCTGCCCCTTAGGGATGCCACCGGATGGGGACATCCCCAGGGCATCTCCCGGGGGGTCCCTGCTCCCCAAAAACCTTTCCTCCCACTCACGCAGGCTCAAGCGAGCCCAGCCCACCCCAGCGCGTCCCCCCACCCAACCTGAGTTCCCCCCCGCCCCGGCCCCACGTACCCACGGGGTCCACCACGTCGATGTGATCCACGAAATCCCTCTTCCCCAGGTAGACGGTGAGCTGCGGGGAGGGATGGGGGGGTCAGGGATGCCCAGAGCAGCCCCCCCGGGCTCCTGTGGCTGGCTCCGTGCCAGCGGAGCTCCGGGGGTGTCCTGGGGTCCCCCCCTCCATCTGGTCACCACCCGCTGGGGTCCATCACCCCCATGGTCCCCACGTGCCACCCTGTCACTGCGGCACCCAAAAGCCACCCCCCACCCTGCCCCAGGCAAAGCCTGGAAGCCCTCCAGATGTCCCCAGACCTGGTGGCATCTGGAGGCACTTGGCATCTGGGGACATTTGGGTCAAGGTCAAGCCTCAGCTGGCACCCCACGGGCTTGTCCCCATGGGTCTTGCCGATGGGGTAGGGCTGAGCCCCACGGCATCACGCTCCCGGCTTTCTCCTGATGGGGAAACTGAGGCACGGGGCCCAGGYGCATCACCCGAGTGTCAGCAGGAGCATCCTCCCCGGGGAACGCCGGGGGATGCTGGCCATGATGGAGAGGAACACCAGCTCCAAGCGAGGAGCGAGCCCCGCTGCCGGTGCACGTCGCCACCGGCTCGGACAGTCCCTGGCTCACCGGCTCGGCATCCCCGGCACCGAATCCAATTTCCCTCCTGCCGTGCGGCCCTGGCAATCCCAACCGCATCCCGGCTGGAGCCGGTTAGCTCCCCACCCCAGCCTCATCCCGTTAGGTGATTGAATAAATAAGCCTTTCCCTCCAGCGCAGGGCAGGCAGGAGCAGGCAGGAGCCGGCAGCCCCGGGCGGCTGCCAGGCAGGGGGTTACGCTGCCAGACCCATGCTGGGTGCTGCCTAAAAACCCCACGGGCAGGGCTGCCTGCACCCCGGCACCCGTCTGCTCAACCCCATGGAGCTGCAGGCAGCTCCACCACCGACTGAACCCCCCGACCTTGGGCAAGCCCCCCCCCCAACCCTGCTGTGCCTCAGTTTCCCTTCCTGGGGATCCCTGCAGGATGCCCAGGCAGCAAGCAGCTTGCAGGGCATCTTTGGGGGTCTGGGTACGTCCCCCTCCCCCCACTCCTGGCTGTGCTCGAAGGATTTGGAGGGGGGTCACCCCAGAAAGCACCAGCTCTCCCCGCTTCCCCCCCACCTCCCCGGGGAGCCCCCGGCCTCCCGCTTACCTTCCCGTTGGGACTGGCTTTCTTAAACACCCTGCAAAAGAGCAAAGGTGGGGGGGGTGTTAGCGGCTGGGGCACCCATGGGTGCTGCGGGATGCGTTTGCATCACGCCAGGGGCAAGGTGCAGGTGATGGTACCCGCCTTGGCACGGGACCCACGATGCCCGGCCCCATACAGCGTTGTGGGGCACAGACTGACCCTATATATACCGTAAGGGGGCACAGCCAGTCGATTCCTGAGCCCATACAGCACTGGGGCATCCCGGCAGCCTCCTGCCTGGGGGGTCCTCGTCCTTGGTGGGGGGTCCCTGCATGGGTCTGCCCGGAGCGGGACGGGACGCCCAGGGGCTGCACGGCTCTGCTGTTGGGCGAGGGGCTGGGCGAGGTGCAACGCAATGTGCAATGCAACGGAGGTGCAGTTGCAAGGGGCCGTGCAAGGTGCTGTGCAAAGGTCCTGCCGTGCAGGGTACCATGCAAGATGCCATGCAAAGCCCCCGCCGTGCAAGGTGCTGTGCAAAGCCCCTGCCATACAAGGTGCAGTGCAGGGTAGCGTGCAAGGTGCCATGCAAAGGCCCTGCTGCGTGAAGCCAGGCTTCCTGCAAGCCGGGGAACAGCATGGCAGAGGGGCAGTCCCCGGCAAGCAGCACAGCCCCCCGCTCACGGCACCCCGACACGCGGAGCTGCTCAGCCCACCCCAGGAGACGGATGTCATTTCTCCAGCCCAGGCCGAGCGGTGCGGGGAAGGGTCCCTGGGGGGGAGAAGCACCCGCCAGCGCAGCCCCGCTGGGTGCCAGGATCCGGCCAACCCTCGGCATCCTGATGAAGGAGCAGCCGCAGCCGCTGCCAGCATCCTGCTCCGGAAAACCGAGGTGTTGGGCAGCCAGCACGGCACATCGCACGGGGAAGGCGCCCAGAGACCACCACGATGGGCAGCAGCCTGAAACCTGCAGGCAGCAGAGCCGCATCCCAGCACCCAGCCGCCTTCCAGCACTTTCATCTCGGCTTATGGCTTTAATTTGTTTCTAATTACTTGAAAGTAAATTAAAAATAAGGTTTGCGTCGCACACACGGATATTAAAAAGGGGGTTGGGGTGAGGCTGCAGCACTGCGGCACGGCAGCTCCCCCAGGGACGGGGACGAGCCCTGTGGGTGCCCGGGGAGCTGGCAGCAGCGCGGGACCACAGGGACACGTCACCCAGGACGGGGGCACCCCGATGGATGAACCCCCACCCCGGTATGTTCGCACCCATCGTGGCTGTGGGGTGACGGTCCCCACCGTCACCTCTGCCCCACGGGACGTGGAACACACAGATGGATCCACTGGAAAGGCGAGGAGAGACCGGGGTGCTCCTGTCCCCGGGGCTTTCCATCCATCCTCCATCCCGGGGGATGCCCTGCACCGCGGGAACAGCCCCCAGGCACCCCCAAAAATCCCTCTGCAAGACCCCACGGAGCCGTGGGGGAAGGACGTGGGTCCACCGTGCCACCGCGGTGTTGCAAGTGCCGGGAAAGCCGGAGCATCCCCGATCCGCCCACTGCAGGCAGGGAGCGGGCAGGGGCAGGCAGGGCTCCCTCGCCCGGTGCTGCCTGATTTCGGAGGCTGTTCAGAGCCTGCCCTGGCACGAAGCCACCTGTAAATGGGTTCTCCTCGGATAATCCCTCCTCACCTTTAAATTCCATTAAAGCCATCCGGGAAGATTAGCGACGGCGGTTCGGGCTAGGAAAAACAATTCCCGGGGGGGGCTGCTCAGCTCTGCCGAAATACCAGGGGCTCCTCCAGGCGCTGCCGGGATGGACCCTCGCCCCACGGCCGAGGAGAGCTGCCGGCATCCCGCTGCCTGCATTTGCCCGCACCTCGCCGAGGGCCAGGCAGGGAAAGCGGCAGCCGGTGGCTTTGCACAGCACAAGCAGGGAAGGAAAACAGAGCCGGTAGCGGTTTGGGCCAGGTCAAATGCCCGGTGCCTGAGCCGGGGGTGAGGCGGCGCGGGGATCATAACCGTGGCAATGGGGTGGGACGCGCCGGGCAGCCACGGGCACCGCGCTGGGGGGGGGGGATGGACACGTGGGCACACGCCGGGGAGGGTCCTCGCACGGCCGAGCGCCGGTGGCTCGGTCCCCATGCCGAGCGCAGCCTTGATAGGAGCATCCGTGGACCTGCTGCGTGTGCCCCTCGCCCCCGCGCCCACGTGTTGGCCCGTGCAGGAGGGACAGCAGTGCCAGGAGCGCTCCTGAGTGCCAGCAAACCCCAACATCAGCCTCACTGGCCCGGCACAGCGCCGGCGCTCGGCACGGCACAGTCCCGGGCTACCAGGGACATTCATTCCCCTGCTCCCATCGTGCCCGGTGGCACTGTCACCCAGCGGGCATCACCCCCAGGTCCCCGGGGACCGGAGCACCCGGCAGGGCATCGCTCGGCTCTGCGGGGAGCAGGATGTGGCGTTGCTCCGTCAGGGAGCAAATTTCCACCATCCCTGAAATCCCAGGGAGATTCCAGCTGGGATTCCCGGGACCGGAGTCACTCTCCCCACCCCTGATGGGGAAGGGGCTCAGCACGGAGGAGATTTCTTCTGCTGGAGGTTCAGCAACTGGGAAAAGGGGGGAAAAAAGGGGATTGCTGAAATTCACCCACCCCAGAGGCAGGAGGATGCTCTTATGCTGTGCATCAACCCCCTCGCCTCGTTGTGCCTCAGTTTCCCCACGTCCCCTGCCCTCGTGCGCCTGCAGAAAGAGCGGGGAGTTACCGCCTGGGGTGGGGTACGGCCCTTGATCCGGGGAAAGCGGAGAGCGCAGGGTCACCCCGGCACGGAAAACCAGCGAGAAGAGGAGCTCAACGGGGCGGCTTCGCCCCCGCGCAGGCTGTCAGCAGGGCCCATGGTGGGGAGGGGCAGCACAAGTGTCCCTGCGTGCCTGCGTCCCAACGGCCCCTGCGTCCCCGTGTCTCTGTGTCCCAGCATCCCTGCATCCTCATATCCCTGCATCCCTGCTTCCCCACATCCCCGTGCCCCTGCATCCCACATCTCTGCATCCCCTGCATCCCTGCATCCCCATATCCCTGCATCCCTGCTTCCCCACATCCCTGTATCCCTGTGTCTCTGCATCCCCAATCCCTGCATCCCTGTGCCCCTGCATCCCACATCCCTGCATCCCTGTGTCCCTGTGTCCCCATATCCCTGCATCCCTGTGTCCCTGTGTCCCCACATCCCTGCATCCCTGCGTCCCCGCATCCCACCCCCTCGAGAGCCATGGGGCCCAGCATGGCCTGGCCGAGCTCTGGCAGGGGCTGGGGGGGCGGGGGGGGGGCCAGCCCGTGCCCCCGCACTTATTCCCTTGATCCCAAATGAGCCCTGGGAGACGACGGGGGCTGCTGGTAAATCCTCTGCCAGGCACATAAACACTCGGGACAACCCGCAGGCCTGTCCCAAAGCCACCGGCAACGTCGGGAATGTCAGGAGCATCCCACCGGCCCTTCCCGGGCGGCCTCTCCGCAGGAGGGGGGGTTGAGTTTTCCCAGCCGAGGTGGGAGAGCTTTTCCACGGGCGGGATGCTCGGCACGAGGGTTTGCCGGCACCGCGGTCCCCGGCATGCAGGGCGAGGGCCGGATCCTGCGCCGGCGCGAGCAAAGCTGGCGTTAACGGGAACGCTGCTGCAGTTAAATAAATGGAGGGGGGGGATAAAGGGCCTGGGCTCGGCGGGGAAGGGCGGCAGCGCCGTTACTCAGCATTTCCCCTTCCCCATGATTAATTAATTAATTGTTTTTTACAGCCAAGGGGTGATCAGAGCACCCAGCCTCGAGAGCCGGGGTGACGCCATCCCCCTGAGAGCCCGGAGCAGCGAACAGGGGGATTTTTCTGGGTAATTAATGAGGCGTTACATAAAAGCAGGGTGGGGAGCATCCTCTGCCAGGCTGCCACCCCCCTGTCACCCCACATCCCCCCGCCCGGGGACCAGCCCCCAGGGGAGACCCCAGAGAGGGCTCGCACCGGGGTCAGCGCGGTGATGTTTTGGCGTGCCGGATCCTGACCCGGAGCCGTGCCGGGAAGCCCTGGGAAACGCAGCCAAGGGATGGAGGCTCAGCCGGTCCCGCTGCCAGGACCCCCCCGGGGACATTGTGGGAGGGAGGGGGGGGGAGCGGTGATGCCTCCTGCCCATCCCTCGTTACACAAACGAAGCCGCTAATGAACCCCGGCGAAGGCGAGATCGATGGCGGGCGCTGCAGAAGTGCCGAGCAGGAAACAATTACTCACCGCTCCTCCCCGGCACCCGCCCGCCCCGGCCCCACGGCGGGGGCAGGAGCCCCATGCTATGGGGGGCAGGAGTCTGGGGTGGCCCCATGCCGTGGGTGCGGGAGCCCCACACGACCCCACGCTATGGGTGCAGGAGCCTCACGCTATGGGTGCAGGAGCCCTGCACAGCCCCACATTATGGGTGCAGGAGCCCCACAGAGCCCAAGACCCGCATGGCCCCATGCGATGGGTGCAGGAGACCAGGCTGGCCCCACACTATGGGTGCAAGAGCCTGGAGTGGTCCCACGCTATGGGTGCAGGAGCCCCACACAGCCCTAAGTTATGGGTGCAGGAGTCATGCATGGCCCCATGCCACTGTTGCACAAGCCTGGGCTGGCCCCACGCCATGGGTGCGGGAGCCCCACAGAGCCCCCACGCCATGGGCGCAGGAGCCCGGGCTGCCCCCCCAAAAGACTTCCATGGATGCACATCCCGGCGGCCAGCTCCATCCGAAAGCACCCGTGGGAGCAGGGAAGGGGCACGCGGGGACACGGTGGCCTCTCGCACTTCAGCAGCTGCTGGATGCCGGGGGGGGGGGGGGGGGCCCCCCCCCCCCCCCCCCCCCGCGGGGGGGGGGGGGGGGGGGGGGGGGGGGGGGACCCTCACCCGCCGCCGCTGCCGGATCCGGAGGGAGGGAAGGAGGAAGCGCGGAGCCTTCCCTCCCCCTCCAGCCCTTCCTGGTGTCGAAACGCCGGAGACATGAGGCAGGAAGCCGCCGCTGCCCATCGGTGATTTCCAACCCCGGGGGCCCCACGCCATGGGCTGGCAGCCCCGGTGCCCCCCGAGCCCCCCAGCACGCTGCCCCAAGGCCGGATCCTGCTCTCCTGCCCACCCTGCCCTCTCCCTACCATTGATCCGGTACCTTAATGAGCTCGTTAGGCACACGTCCGGGGCTAACAATCGCTTTATTTGGTGGCTGATAATTGAGTGGGGTCCGTTTGATCTCTGTTGGGAAGATTTACGAGGATTTGAATCCCCTGGGCACGGGAGCGGGGTCTGACGGCAACGCCATCGATTGCCTTTGAACTTGGGGCAGAGGAGCCGGGGTTTTCACGGGCTCTCACGCTAATGGGGCCGGCGGGCAGATCTAATTAGCCAGCACCGCGTTAGAAGGGACCTCCGGGGATAACGGAGCCGCCAGCAACCACATCACACGCCCCGGCATAACCCCAGCGGCAGCGGCCGGTGGCTCCGTGCCAGCCGTGCCGGGATGAGCCCCGAGCACCGTGCCAGCCGATCCCAAAGCAAGAGCATCCCACGGGCCAAACGCTGCATCCCGCATCCCACATCCCTGCTGCATCCCTGCATCCCCGCTGCATCCCCGCATCCCCGCTGCATCCCCGCATCCCCTGCCAGGCTCGGCGGCAGCATCCCCCAGCCGGGTCGGAGCTTCACTGGCTTCCTTGGCAAGGAAACACCTTGGCTGTGAGATCCGGGATGTGTCTGGATCCTGCTGTTATTACCAGAGTTTGTTCTCCAAACAACATCCAGGAAGCAGGAGTCTCCCCTCCCGGGCCACCTTCCAGGGCTCCTTCTCTTCCCAGTGGAGATCCCTGTCCCACTCCCGGACCCTACGGCTTCATCCGGGGGGATGCACAGGATGCCGGCACTGCAAAGCACCCCCGGGGACCGGTCGGCCCCGGCGTGGTTTGATGCTGCAGAGGGGCAGGAGGGGACCGTGGGGCCAGGGGAAGGGTGCTGAGGGGTGCCCGGTGCCAACCGAGGTGGGCTCTGCCGCGCCGGGACCACCGCGGTGCTTCCCCGGCTCCAGCCTTGTCTCCGCTGACCACTCCGCCGCGGCTCAAACCACAGGCCRCCGGCCCAGCATCCCACTAGCCCACGGAGGCCAGCGGGTGCCCGTGGGGCTGCAGCCGCCCTGGCTGGGTGCTGGGTGCTGGATGGGAGGAGCCGGAGAGGGGGGGGATGCGTGTTTTTGGAGAAGCTGCAAATAATTAGGCGATGTGTTTGGCGGCGGCCGGGGCTGGCCCGGTCCCCGGCAGTGCCAGCAGCCACAAACTCGCCTGTTTACTCCGCCGAGCCGCTTCCTCCGGCTCTTCCCACCGCAGGGCTTTGAAGGGGGCTCGGCAGGAGGCTGGGAACGGCAGCACGATGACGCACGGAGCCGCACCGGCCGAACCCCCGAGCACCCCACAAAACCCGGGGACAGCTCCTGCGCCCCGGCGCTGGGGGTTCGCCTGCACCCTGGATGTGCTCCTCACCCTGCGTGGAGCAGCCGGGGCCATGGCGGGAGCAGGGTGACCCCAAACCTCGTGGCACCGAGGCCGGTCACCCACAGATGTGGAACGCTGGGACCCCCAAGAAAAGCGGGGTGGCCCCACGCTGGCACCGGAGGCATCAGCAAAAATGATGCTTTTGGGGTATCTGAGGGTTAATCAGCTCCCATGGCCCAAACCCCCTGACCCTTCTCTGGCGGCTTTGGGATGAATCCGAGCAGATTTGGGGCTCCGAACTGGAGTCGAAAGAGAGATGGGGGGGGGAGATTTGTCAGCCTAATTTCCACCCTCCCCGGCTCCCTCCGTACGCGCTGCGTGGGCAGGGAGAAGATCAGCTCATGCCTCTCCTGCCTGCACGCCTGCCCGCGGTCGCTGCCAGCCTATGGCAACACCGCTCGCCCGCACTCCCCCGGGCACCCGAAAAWCTCCCCGGGGCTGAACCGGCTGCGTCCCGGGGATCGCACCCAGAGCGGGGGGAACCCAATGGGTGCTCCAGCCCCACTGCTCCAAAAGCGGGGCTCCCCCCCGGCCCCCCGACTCTGGGGGGCTGCTCGCCTGTTCCGGGGGTGCAACGCACCGGTGCTCGAGAATTAGGGATGCTGAGCCGGGGGGATGCGGATGCTGTCGGCCACGGCCGGGGCAGCAGCACCCGGGCAGCCTGTCTGGGAGCGACGGCCCCCCCCAATGCTGGGGAGGGTCAGTGGGAGCCCCCACATCCCATCCTGCCACCCCAAAACACTGCAGCGTTTCTGGAAGGTTCTGCCAAAGCAGGGCCGGACCCCCTCGTCCTTCCCTCCTGCCGTGGGGTACGGCGGTGGCATCGGCTGCACTGGAGCCACCCGGTCCTGACACCCAGGTGCCATGGGGGGGGACCGAGGGGAGGGCAATGCCACCCCCCCGCCTGCCATAAATAATTAATGATGGGACCATAAATAATTAATGATGGGGAGGCCCAGGGGACCGGGGTGACGGGTAGCACCGAGCCGGAGCGTTAACCCCGCAACAGCCAGAGCCAGCTGGGGAGGGGGTATCACGGGAGACACCCCCAGACCCCCAATGCATGGGCTGGCGGGGGTCACCGGGCTCCCGAAATCCCAAAGTCCCTTTCCCGGGGTGGGCACCCCCGTGGGTCCGTGCATTCGCCGCAACCCTCTCTGCCGCACCCTGCACCCCGGGGGGCCGGAGGGTCCCCCGTCCCCGTCGGCACAGGGGTCCCCGGAGGATGACAGCCATCGCGGCGGCTCCCCTGGGACCAAAGCGTCGCGCGCCGTCATGGTCCCTGCGCCTCCAGGCCTGGCACGTGCTCCCTAACCCCCCCCCGAATGGCGCGGCGGGGACCAGGACCAGGCTCCCCGGGGTCGCTCCAGGCTTCCCACGGGTGGGAAGAGCCGGGGTGACACCACTCCCCCTCCCCCCCAAAAAAAACATCCAAATCAGTCGGGAAGAGAGCAATAACGCCTCCGAGCACCGGCCTCAGACCCACGGCGGGGCTGGGGTGCGGGCAGGGGTGCGGGACCCGCTCCCCAAGCCTCCGGGTGTCCCCACGTCCCCCTGGACCCCACCGGCCTTCAGCCACCGGCCCTTGGCCGGGATGCAGACGCTGGCTCCCGCCTCACACCCCGGCAACGAGGGGACCCCGGGGGGCGGGGGGACCCAGGGGACCCCCGGGCAGCGGTGGCCAGAGCCCCCGGTGCAGGCAGCCGGGGCGCAGGCAGCGCTGACACGGGCAGCGGAGGCGTTCCGGGATCCCCCCCACCCCCAGCCCCGCCATCCCCGGGGCTGCCACCCCGGGGTGCCCCGCTCCCCCCCACCCCACTCACCGGGTGCCTTTGTCTCCCATGGCCCCGCCGATCCTCCGGGCAGCTCCACCGGGAAGCGCCGACCGGGCTTGGAAAATTACTGGCTGGATGGTGGAACGGGGAGAGGCGGCGGCGGGGCGGGCGCTGGGCTCGGAACGGCTCGGTACGGCTCGGAACGGCCCGGTACAGCTCGCTACGGCCCGGTACAGCTCGCTACGGCCCGGTACGACTCAACCCGGCTCGGTACGGCTCGGTACGGTACGGCTCAGCCCGGCTCGGTACGGCCCGGTACGGCTCAGCCCGGCTCGGTGCGGCTCAGCCCGGCTCGGTGCGGCCCGGTGTAGCTCGGTGCGGCTCGGCCCGGCGCGGCTCCGGTGCGGGCG
>JAYKAV010003021.1:3123728-3138449 GCA_035582835.1 Phoebastria nigripes
AGCCCCAGCCCTAACCCTAACCTTAACCTTAGCACTAACCCCAATTTCCCTCCTGACCAGAACCCCAAGGTGCTGCAGAAGGACCGGGGCGGGGGGGTCCCCGTGTCCCGCAGCTCCCCCAGACGATCGCACCCGGGACCAAAGAGCCTCCCAGCCCCTGCTGAGCCCCGCGTCCCATCGCCGGCGTCCGGCAGCCGCAGCCCCTCCGGCAGCGGGAACTCCCGCAGAGATCTCTTGCCTCGAGTAGCTGACAATAAAATCATTAGGGGATGGATCATCACCCTGCTTGAGCCGGGAGATTAACGACTTTGCTGGTACCGACACCTTTCCCCATTGCCGGAGCCGCCTTGCTCTGGCACTGATTTCTTATTTAATGGCTGCACGGCTTCCACCTGCTTTTTCTACGCGGGAAGGATGCTGCCATCGGCCTGGCTGTGTTATCACTGGTAAAAAAAATGGGGAAAGGCCCTATTTTTTTGGAAAGCAGGGAAAAACAAGGCAGCACCCATGGCTTGTGTCCTTCCAGCTGAGCATCGGCTCAAGGATGGGGCTGTGGACCCATCCTGGCTGCGGGACCAGGGACATGGGGCAGCCCCGGCGTTATCCCCTTGCAGAGAATAAACCCCAGCCTGCAAACCCCTGCAAAGCCGTACGGATGTCCCAGCTCCGCTCGGAGGGGAGCAGAGGCTCCGGCTCGGGATGGTGCATCACCTCCCAGCACCGAGCAGCCGCTGGCCTCGTCCCCAAACACACGCTGGGCTCCATCAGCGTGACATCCTCGCCGGGCTGATCAATCCCACCGCTCGGCAGGGCTTCATGTTGATCCCAGAAACTCCCGTGAAACCTTGGCCTCGGTGTAAGGAGTCTGGCGGTTGAGCTCCCTTGATCGTATCAGAAACTCTGCGTAGCTGAGGTGGGGGAACGTACTCCCACCGCCCGGCCCGGGTGTCATCCCCCAATACCCTGATCTGAGTCGTAGCTCAAGTGGAACCGTATCATTGTTACTGAAACCGTGAGAATTTTAGCAACTMCCACCTCGGACTGTGGCCAGGATGGAAGTTTACGGATGACTAACGCCAATCCTCTCATGACCCTATAAAGAGCGGTCCCAGGTGAGACCCTTTGAGCTCTCCTGGACCGCAGCGGGCTGCGCCCAGCATCTCCCTCTGAGTGGGAGCCTCTCGGAGCTCGCGACCCCTCGGGTCTGCGATAACGGGAGGACCGTCGCCGACAGCTGACGACGGGACCTGGCCCGATACCCTCACTCCTCGAGGCTCAACCCTTCGCCCGSTGAGAAATGCCAAGACATTTGACATTAATATTTCACTGGACTCGAGGGGAATTTTTAACAGGTATACCTTCGTACGTTTATCTGTCTTTGTGTCCGTGTGCGTGTGTGTGTGAATTGATGGAGGTACCCGCTAGCAAATACAGTCTGCTAAAACCTTGTGATCCACCTTAAACTGTGAATGAACCTCAGAYTGCTGCTAAACACWTCTAATCCCTTAGACAGAAACCTTTGAGCAAGTCTGGGACTAGGAGTGGATCCAGCCGCACCTAAGCTCCATCAGGAGTTTAGCAAGCAAGGGGGTCTGCTCTGAACCTCGTCACTCRACAAGAGGGTCTCCCTTACCCTTTTTCATCCTCGGTCTCTGTATAAATCGTTCCAGCTCAATTCTGACTCGATTTCCCTTCGTATGCTTCACCCATGCAGTAAGTGACAGAGTGAACCTTGCCATCGAACTCTGTTAAGTCGCACTTTTATAAATTTCTATTAAAATCACTTTCTGCTAATACCTTTGACGGTGATTCTTTAAGCAACCTCTAAACCACTCATCCACGACAAGGAGCGAGTTCCGGCAGCCCTGCCTGTACCTTGCCCCCGCAGGCAGGAGCATTAGGGCTCTGCTGCAATGGGGTGAGGTTCGGGGTGCCCGTCAGCGAGGAGGGGTTTGCAGGGAGCCTTTGCACGCCAGGCAGAGGGGAGCATCAGCATCTTCACCCCRTAGCAACCAGACCCTGAACCTCAGGGGACGGGGACGGGGACAGGGACGGGGATGGGTCCCCTTCCAGACCCGCCTGCCCCAGGGCCACATCTGCCCGCAGCCAAGGGGAGCGCAGCCGCATTTGGCCGGCGACAGCTCAAGGCAAGAGGTGGGGAAAAAAAGCCCTCCACCGGTCTTAGCCTTTCAAATGCTCATTATAAATAGCTCCTCGGTGTCTTCTGACTCACCCAGAAGCGTGCAAGCTAATAACGAACTGGGAAGGGGCTGGGAAGTGATTACAAGCCAGGGGAGGCTTTCTGGCTAAGTCATCACTTCTGTGACGGGGCTGCACCAGCAGCTGCCGTTTGCTTTTTCCCTCCTCGGGTGCAATGGTCCTCCACCACATCTGGTGAGCAGAGGGCTTTGGGGATGCCGAAAACACGCTGCGAGGCCATCCTCACCGTCCGCAACACCCGGGCCAAGCCCTGAACTCCCCCTAGCCCCAGCCAAAAAATCAGGTTTTAATATTTTCTGTGGGAAATGCACCCATCTGAAACCACCTCCTCTTCCTATTTGATTTATTATAGAAAACGCAAACTGACAAAGACCCAGAAGGTTTGAACCCACCCAAAATGCTCCCCGCAAGATCTCAAGTCATCCTTTCCTCTCTGCCTCCCCACGCTGGCGTTGCAGGCAGGGCTCTGCCAGGCTGTGCCGGGGCAGGCAGGATTTGGGGATGGGAGCAGGACCAAGGGCTGCTGCTGCCAAATAACCAGCCCCCGGGACATCTCTCAGCCAACACTCGGCGAGTCCCACCAGCTGCTGTGCCAGTCCGTCCCTCGAGGATGCTATGTGGGTGACAACGTTTGGGGACACCTTCCTGCTGCCTGCAGATGCCACAACATCGTGGACCACCATCGACCGGGAACGGCTGCCCAAGGACCAGCCGGAGACCCCCGACCCAGGCTCCAACCCCCCCAAAGCAGCAAATCTTGGGGTCATCCCCCACTGCTGCAAGGCAGGAGAGACCCCCACCCACCCTCGACACCTCGGCAGGGGGGTTCCAAGCTGCCAGGCTGCCCGTGTTGCCTGCGCTCTGCCGGCTCTCCGTCGCCTAACCCCCCCCGCTGCCGTGCGGATGGAGCCACAGCAGCAGACAAAGCATCTCCATCCCCCTCGCTCCCCCCTCCAGACAGGCCCATCCATTAACGAGGACAGCTCAGCCCTTTGCAGGAGAAAAGCTGGACAGGCAGAAAGTCCCAGGCAGCTCCGGGCCCTGCCTGCATTTCTGGCTGCAGCCCAGCGCAGCTCTCGGCGAGCCACGTGGGAGCCGGGAAAGAGACAAAAGCAAAAGCAGGGACCTGGGTYGGGGGAGAGTGGGAGGCAGGAGGGATTCCCAGAAAGGGCTGCTGCATCCACCGCTGCCCCGGGGAATCCTGCATGCCCCACGGAGGAGCTGCCGGAGAGCTGCCTGCCCGCCCCGGATGGATGCTCATCCTCCCGGAGCCGACGGAGCAGCGCAGCTCCCAGGGGGATGCATGGGGGCTCGGCTGGAGATGATGGTCAGGGCAGGCTCGGTGCAGCCCCTGGCCGGCAGAGCTGCCGGTGCTGCCGCCCTGGGCCGCGGCCAGCCCCGTGGTGTGCCAGCCTGCGCGGCGGAGCGGAGGCCGGCCTGATTGCCTGCATCTGTGCTAGCATCTGGCTGGCAGCCGGCAAGTACTGGAGGTTAATTCCCTGACACTTTAAAACCACTCGCTGCTCTGAAGCTGAGGATGCTCAGGGGGATGCCCCAGGGTGATGGAGGGGAAGCTCCTGGCTGGGGTCCCTCCCATCCAGGGGACCTCCCCGGGCATGGAGACATGCAGGGTGCCAGGAAGCTCGCAGCCAGGAGCTTCCCCTCCATCCTCTCCGCAAGGCACCTCCGAGCTCCAGGGCGAGGTGCTCGCGTGGGTAGGTGATGCTGAAGTGCCCCAGACACCTCCCGGCTGATGTGCGGGCACCAGGCTGTGTGAAAGGCAGAGGCATGAACAGCCTGAGGCTTTGCAAAAGCCCGGAGAACATCACACGCAGCTGCTTGCAGATCCCGAGGATCCCAGCAATGGGGGACCAGGCTGCCTGCACCCCACTGAACCCCTTGGCCCCCRTAAGCGGGTGCCCGGCAAGGAGCAGAGCCACCCCGGCCACGCTGGACGGGGTGATGGAGTCGGTATTTTCCACGGCACTTTAAATATGCAACCCGGGGGCTGGCAATAACCACGAGGCAGAGGTTCGGGGCGGGCTCCGGTGGGCTTGGCGGCCTGCCCTCGGCTTTGCAGATGTTCAGAGACCTCCAAAAGGCAGCCAAAACGCTTTGCCAGGCAGCTTGTGCCCTCCATGTCCCAGCTGGTGTTGCTCCCTGGGTACCTGCAGAGTTAATGCCACCGGAACAAGCCATAGAATCATAGAATCATAGAATGGTTTGGGTTGGAAGGGACCTTTAAAGGTCATCTAGTCCAACCCCCATGGATGCCACGTCTCTGCCGCCAGCGCTGCCCTTCAGGCCGTGCTCCGGGAGAGAAGTGGGGAGTAACAGCGAGGATGCGCAAGGTGGGGAGAGACCAGGGTTTCCCTCTGATGTGCGCCCGGGCCACAGAGGCCGCAGCAAGTAGGGACATCAGCAGCATCACGAATGCCACCTCATGCCTCCAGCTCCTCCAGCTGCTCCCCTGGGCATCCCTCGGGCTGGGATCCCGGAGGAAGCAGCTCCCAGGTGTCTGCATCAGGGAGGTGACACGGGGATGGTGCATTACACGTCACCCTTGAAGGAGCCTTGATGGGGACACACCGTCCGGGTCCTGGCATTGACCTGGAATAACCGGCACAGAGACTAACGCACCCCTGCAAAGATGCAGAAGAACCATCTTTGTCCCCTCGCGGGACACCGTGCCCTTCCCTCTGCCGGTGCCCACGGGCTCCCGGCCACTCGGCCGGCCGTGCCCCGGGCAGGATGGAGCCCCTCATCCCAGCTGCGGCCGCAGCCACGGTCCCTCCTCCATCACACGCCTSGCACCGACCCCGTCACCAGACCAGCGCTGAGCATGGTGACACTCGGCCAGTTCACACATCCCCGCGTCTGCTCCCGCAGCTGCCAGAAGCGAACCAGGCAGCGGGGAGAGCTGGACGAGGAGCAGGCAGCCCTGCCTGCTCCTCGAAGGAAGCCCTGACCTCTCCCCAGCCTCCGCTGAGCCGGGTCCTTCCCTGCAGGGATGCTCAGAGCATCGTCTCCTCCTCCGTGTTTTCAATCTGCAGAGCTCAGCTGCTTCTCCCCCAGCCCTGGCTGCTGTCGGATGCTGTGAGAGCAGCAGCTCCGGGCACCCTGGCATCCCACCCACCGCTAACCGGGTCAGGAGCCGCCCGCCTGGGAACACGCTTCCCGCCAGGGGAAAAAGAAGGAGGAAATGGGTTAAAACATGACCTGGATAACGCAAAATGGCACTTGACTGGCTGCCACCCGACGCTCCCCTGCAATAAATCAGAGCTCACGTGGGAGACCTGGCCCGCCGACGGATCTCGGCCCCAAGCAGCATCCCCAGCTGGGCAGCAGCGCTCTGCGAGGGCGGGTGCCAGCATTGCTAAGATCTGCCGGCAGCAGACAAGACAAGCCAGCATTAAACAACGCGGGGCTCGAGCGGAGGCAGAGAGCAGGCAGCATCAGCCCGCAGCGCTGGCCTCACCAGGGCACCCGCTCCAGCCGAGTGCTGAAGGGGCAGCCGGCTGCAAGGGCAAGGGCATCGTCTGAAAGCTCTTGGGAAGCTTTTCCATCTCTATATATCCCCTGCAGTACACGGGAACAGGGACAAACATCTCCTAGGAAGGACATGAGGTTATATCCTGGGTAAAAGGGGGAAGCATCTTGGCTGACCACTCCTGCCTCTCCTGCCCTGGGCGGCTCGAGGGGCACAGCCAGTCTGGCTACACTAAGTTTCTATAGCATCTACCTTTCTTAAAAGCCATTAAACAGCAGCTGCAAGTCAGCAGAGGCATTCCAGCCGGAGGAAACATGGGGATAGAGTGGCATTTCAAGACCTTTGTGTGTTTTGCTTAAAGAAAAGGACACGGGCACGTGTTCTGGTGGCAGCGTGAAAGGATCTCTGCAGGGAACAAAGCACACACAGCACCAGAGAGCGAGCCAGGAGAGCTGGGGGGGAAGGACGCTGCCCACAGAGGAGATTGGACCCAGCACCCATGGCAGCGTAGGGGGATCAGCAGCTCTTGGTGCCTCTGGAAGGTGGCTCTAAGCCCCACACCACGTGTAGGCAGGAGAGATGCTGGAGGCTATTTTCTATAGAGAGAGGCAAACTTCTCATCTGAAGGTCACCTCATGGAGGTGCGAAAACCTGGTGATGCCGGAAGGAAACATGTGGGGCTGGGGCAGGAGCAGGCGGCAGCTTCCCTCGCGCCCCGATGGTCCTGGAATCACCTAAAGCACCTGCTCTGGGAGACCTGAGGCTGCTCCTGGGCACATCCCCGTGCGGTGTGGCAGCGCCTGGGAGCGGTGGTCCCGGCGCAGGCTGCCGAGCCAGGCAGTTCGGCTGGTGCCTGAGCACGTGGAGCTGGCACTGCCAGACAAAGGAATCCAAGCACCGAGCAGCCTTCCTCCTCGTCCCCTTACACCCGCATCCCTTCCCCGCCAGATCAGCTCACCCCTCTGGCAAGGCAGGGTCCTGATCCCAGCAACCGCCATGGGGGGGACAAGGGATTGGGAGCACCCAAGATCTCCCGGTACCTGGGAGGCAGAGCACCCACGTACTGCAAATCGCCGTGCACAGCCTGCTACCCAGCAGCTGCGGAGCCTCGTGAGTGCTACACACACGCGCGCGCAGAGCCGGGGGTCTCCGCCATCCCTAGCCGAGCCCGTGGGTGATGGGAATTCGGGCACCGCATGTTTCCCGTTAGCCAGCTCAGCCCCTCTTCCCACGTGGGCTCTCCGGAGCATCACCCTTCACCGCTTCCAGGGAGCACTGTCATCCCTCAGCAAGGTCACCCCACGCTTGCACGCAAAGCCCCTTGTGCCTGCACCACGGAATGAGATCCCCGTGACCCCCGGAGCCCCTTCCCCACCTCGCTGCATGCAAACAGGCACAGCAACACCGGGACCCCCAGACCTGTTGCGTGGGTGGGTGTGCGGGGGCTGGCTTCTCTTGCCCTGTGTGGAGCTGCCGAAACCACGATTCAGAGGCCTGACCTGCATTTCACAAAGTCACCCGGGTCCCCCCCAGCCCACCGCCGGGCCAGGAGCCTTCTGCCCCCACGGGAAACTGCCACAGGGCAAGGGTGGCTCGGGAAACAGGGCGATGCTGTTCACACCATCCCTCCGGCACAGAACCCTTCAGTCAGCAGCCAGCGATGACCTGCCCTGGGCTAACACAGGTGGCTAGTGGGGAAACGGGGGGTGTCGCAGCCGCTTGTCATTCCCCCGCCACCCCCTCCCCACCAGCTGTCAGGCAGGAGGAACTTTTTCCTGCCTCCCCTCTCCCCAATGTCTCCCTCACTCCTTCACCCACCATCACCCTCGGAGCATCCCTCCCTCTCGGCGCGGTCCCCCCATCCCCGGTGCCGGCGGGAGGGGACTCACAGGTCAGACGCGGCCGCCTGGTACGGCTGGCTCCGGCAGAGGATGGAGTGTCCGCAGCCCTGGCCCATGGCTCCGCATGCTTCGGCAGCCCTGCCAGGCGGGCGGCGGGGGCTCGGCGAGGGCTGCCGGAGGCTGCGGGCAGCGAGGAGCCGCCGCCGCGCCCGGTTCTCGGTGCTGGCTGGGAGCGGAGCCTCCCGCCGCGCTCGGCGAGGGTGTCTCCAGCCCGCTGCTGTCACCGAGCCCGATGCAGCGCGCCGAGGCGTGCGGGAGGGGAGGGCGGAGGGGGGGGCGCCGCTGATTGACGGCGCCGCTGCGGCTCAGCGGGGCTGGGCGGGGTGCCGAGCCGCTCCCGCGGAGGGGCCGAAGGGGTCCGCACCTGCCGCCCGCCGCCGTCCTCCGCGGGAGGCGCCCGGCCTCGCCCGCTGCGCCGCGCCGCGCCGAGGGGCCGCCGCCTTTGTCTAGCGAGCCACAGGCTGGCCCTGCCCGCCCCGCGCTCCCCGCGGCGGCAGCCGCCCCGCCGGGCAGCGGGTCCTGCTGGGACCGCAAGCCCGTTCTGCCCGGCTTCTGCCCCGGGGGCATCGGGCAGCACAGAGCAATACTGGGCAGCACTGGTTCTGCAGGCAAGTCCCTGCCCCAGGGGTACTGGGCAGCACCAGACCCACAAGCAGCTTCCTTCCACAGGGGCACTGGGCAGCATCGAGCAATACGGAGCAGCGCTGGCCCACAGGCAGGTCCCCGCTCCAGGGGTACTGGGCAGCACTGGTCTCACTGGTACCTGCCCCAGGGGTACTGGGCAGCACCAGACAGCACCCAACCCGCAGGCAGGTTCCTTTCCCAAGGGCACTGGGCGGCATTGAGCAATATCGGACAGCACTGGCCCACAGGCAGGTCCCTGTCAGGGCAGTACTCCCCTGCAAGCAGGTTCCAGGCCAGGTAATACAGGGCTGGCTGTGACCCCCGACAGCTCCCTGCCCGGGCCATCCAGGTGGTGTGGAGCTACTGGCTGCGGGATGCTGCCCGCTGCATTGCTCAGCTGGGGCCAGGAGCAGGGAGGGGATGCTGAGCCCTTGGCCACCCCCCATGGGTGAGCCCCCAGCTTGAACCTGCCCCCAGGCAGGGCTGCAGTGGAGGAGCTGGAGCCTCCCAGGTGCCTGCAGCACCACTCCATGCCTGCGGCCATGCTGTTATCTCCCGAATTAGCACAGCTTCCCTCTGTGAGTCTTACTGAGCACACAGCCCTTCGCATGTGTGCAGCACCGAGCACCACTGGAGCTTGTCTTGGCTGGGTTGGAGGAGCCGCTGCACTGTCCATTTGAGCTTGCAGGACACAGCCACACCAGGATCTCCTGCTCTGGGCCTCCCTGGGCCGGGGGCTGTCAGGGTGAGCTGTCACYAGGGTGGGACAGTGGCAGAGAGTGGCTGGAGAAGGGCAATAGTTGCTGCAGTGCCAGCCCCGGCCGTGCTCTCCAGTCAGGGCTGATCTGCCGCAGCCGAAGACCTGGTGCACTGGAGCTGTGCTCCCAGGAGGGGCCCTGGGGAAGGGCATTCATCCTACGATGAATCAGGGTCAGAGCAAGCTTTGCCCACTACGAAACCCCACATCTCCTGGCACAAGGGGAGGGGATGAAGAAGGAGCGAGAGCAGCCTGGACTTTTAAAGATATTTAAGCATTTCAGCTCCTTCCAATGCAAGCACTAGAGACATCAAGTGAAGCTAACAGGAACCAGGTCCTGAACAAAGAGCAGGAGGAGATCATCCTGCAGGTGAAGGTGAGGAGCAGAACTTCTTGCCTCAGGTTGTTGTGGATGCTAAAAGTTCACATGGCTTAAGGGCAGCRTTTTCACGGACATGATACAGCAACCACCAGTAGGTTGGGACATCCCTGAGCACCACACGGTCAGAGGCCAAGAGAGACCTCGGGCAAGTTTTGCATATACTTGCCCTGCTCTTACGCTCACCCTTGGCATCTCTTGGCCACTGGCAATGCGGGGCGATGGACCTTTGGTTTGAGCCAGTACAGCCACCCTGATGTTAGTCTGGTGAACCCAGGAGCATCCCTGGGGTTCGCAGGCTTTGCCGCATCCCTCCGCAGGTACCTGCATCCTCCACGCACCCTCCATGTGCTTGCACAGCGGTACCGACCCACACTCCCAAACTGGGAGCTAGGCTTCATGCGATGAGATTTTTGTACCGAAAGGAGCTATTTTGGTTGCTCTTCACTAGCCTTGCGGATCTCCATCCCTCCAGGTCACTTTTTGTGGGGAGAGGGGAGGAACGTGCTTTAAAATCAACGTGGATATGCTGCTATTCCCCTGCTCCATCGTGAACCCACCAGCTGGGACTTTAAGAGCAGCAGCAGACATTAAGAGATTAGCACTCAAATCACATCAGTTGCTGTCAAATTCACAAGGATTAATATCCCCATGGTCTACATAAAAAGGCAGTGTATAGTATCAATTACACGAGATCCTCTGCCTGCGTTGTCCAGAGGGGGAAACTGAGGCCCAGACCTGCAATGACTTGCCCACATTTTATCCCAAGAGCTGATAGTAGAGGCAGTGTTAATTTGAGATTATTTTAAGGACCATCACTTTAATCTAATCCCTACTTCTGTCCTGAGTCTCAGGTTTAATGATGTTTTCATCCTCTGGCTGAGCTCCCCTGGGTTTTTGGGGCATGTCCTGCACTCCTTTGGGGGGGACCTGCTGTGGGACACCATGGGATGCCCTGGGGACTGGGAACCATCCCAGTGCTCACCCATCTTCTCCCAGCAAAGTGGCTGGTGCCAGCCCAAGGCTGGGCAAAGCCTCAGAAGGCTTGAACATTCAGCTCGGTGATTTTATTTATTGCTCTCACTCTTTTTTTTTTTTTTCCCCATGTTGTTATTATTCAATTTCCTCCCAGCAGCCTGGATCTTGGGGGAAAACAGCTGCGCGATGGTTCTCGTTTTGGCCCGGGCAGGTTGAGCAGGCTGTTGCCGCACGTGCACTTAGCGTTGGTATTAATGCATCCAGACTGCAGCGACTTTCAGTTTTTCTCAGTTTCTGGGCTCCGGCGGCGGTGTGGACTACGCAGGAGGACTGGCACTGCCTTGCTTTCTGCTTTTGCTTCTCACAGACTTTCTAGAGCCCAAGACCTCAAGCTGACCTCGAGTCCATGATGCAGGGATGTGCCGCGGGGCTGAACCGGTCCCTGCACCCTGCAGCGGTGGCGATGGGGCGCGGGGAGCAAGGCGGGTGCCACGTATGGGCCATGCAACACCCACCGAGCCTGCTAACCCCCATGTGATGGAACCGCCTTTCCGCATCATCTTGGCATGAAGACATCCACGGGGAGTCCCCTCCTTCCTGGAAAAGCTGGTTCCCATGGTTGTTTATCCCAGCCTCTCTTATTCCCAAGAGGCGTTTTTGTCTGGCAACGGTCCCCAGCCAGAAGCAGCTGGGAAAATCAGAGCAGATGTGGGTGCAAGGCCCACCAGAAGGAACCATCCGTCCCCAGATGCGAGGCAGGGACCACCACGTCTGCGTATTCCCAGCATCCAACCTGCTCTCAATCCCCTGTGAATCCTTCCGTGCGGCCGGCGTGATGCCTGGCTCCCTCCCCTATCCAAATGTTATTCCTGGTATTTAAAACATGTGGTTTTCTCTGCTCCACATCATTCTGTATTATTTTCTCCTCAAGAGAAATCTCAGCCCYGTATCCAAGCAGCTTCTGAGAGTCCTTCTGCAAACGGCAGCGCGGGCGCTGGGGCTCTCTCCCTAGGAGACATGGTTTCTCCTTTCAGCACGTGCAGCCCCGGGAGTTTCACAAATGCTGAGAAATGTAAATACCCTGATGGAATGCTTCCACTGCTGCTGAAATATTTCGAAGCATTTCATTAAAAATGCTCAGTTTGGGTTTGGTTTTTTTTCAGATAAATCCCTGCTGGCTCTTGTTTAGAAGCACCCAGGAGGGCTGGACTGGTGCCTTGAGGACCTGGGGGAATTCTGGCTTTGTTTCATAAGCAACCAAGGACTACAGGATCCCACCCAGAGTGAGGGGCATCACACAGATGTCAGGAGGATGTGACCTTCTTGTGGATGCCATGAAAACGGGGGGCTGGTTCGGAGATGCTGTAGGCAGAGGATCCTGAAGCACCGAGCTTTGGCTTTCATGCCATGTCTTGAGGAGGTTTCTCCACCAGCCTCAAGCAAGGAGGTCTCTGCCTCTGCTGCAGCTCCCCATCATCATGATGGAGACATCCACCCGGCTCCGGCATCACCTCTGCACCCATCAAAGCTTCTTTTCCTCCGAGTGCTGCACTTTGTGGGCAGATACTTCTCCACCAAAGCAGCCGGTCCCTACCTGCTCCTTTCAGGTGGTGTTGATCCATCGCCTGCCAGCCCGCGCCTCCCCAGGGGATGTGCCTGGGCGAGGGGGTGCGGGTGCTGGCYGCGGTGGCCCATCCCCTCCCATGGCTGTGATGTCCCCGGTCTAGCGGGGTTGCTGCAGGGCAGGGACTTCAGGTCTCTGGTCCAACCTCCTGCTCAAAGGTGGGTCAGGCCAGGGCTTCATCTCATCCATCTCCGAGGATGGAGACCACACAACCTCTTTGGGCCRCCTCTTCCACCGCTCTACGGTGGAAAGGTTTCTCCATACACCCCGTGTGAACCTCTGTGCTCGCTGTGGACACCCACCTGAGCTGCTCTGTGGGTTGCTCGCGGCGCCCAGCCCACATTAGGACCCCATCATTAGGAACGCAGCACCCTCCAAGCCCTCCAACACCCGACAAGCTCCAAGGCCACCTCCACCTCCTCCTCCACCAAGGTCCCACAGGGCTCGTACCCCCACAGAGCTGGTGCTGAGCCTGGCTGCTGGAGCTCCGTGGGGTGGGCACCCTGAGGGTAGACAGGGACGTTAGACCTGGGCCGTGGTGCAGGAGCGAGGCCCTGGTGATGGCCAGCAAGATCCAGCGAGAAACCTTCTCCAGGTGCATCCAAAGGGTGCACCTTACCCCGAGGTCGGAGAGGGTCCCAGGAGGGTCCAACACGGCGTTTCCTACAAACCCCTCTTGTTCCTCCGCACGATTCTGCGTTAGATGCAGCAAACACCCTTTAAACGGAGTTCACGGCAATCCCCCGCTCTCGGCGCTGACACGGGCTGTATATCTTTATTTATTGTCAGGAAGGCGAAGCGCTGCCAGTGTTTCAAAGGCATCGTTACAGTTACATGCCCTCGTACCAATATTTGTGGCGTGAATACGAAACAAGCCTTGCTTTCGACTTCTGCGGAGCCTCCTTAGCTACAGGATTGAATTTTTTGAGCTCTGAATAGCCGTGCATTGTCCTCGAGTGCTCATTGTGCAGGATACCAATTCCACCGCTAATGTAGACGTATTTGCTGATACAAAGCAATTTGCTCTGCAGATACTTTCCCTACAAAAGGGCTCGGCATCGCTGCCACGCTGTGCTCGGAGCTGCGGGCTTCCAGAGGGCGATTTGCTCCCTTGCTGTGCACGCAAGCGTTGCTTCCTCCAGAGATACCCCGGCAACTCAGCCCAGCATCCCGGGATAATCCCGGGGACCGAGCCGCACTCTACTTTCCTACTTCCAGGGTTTCCTTATGGCTTTCGCTCAAGCATCCCTCTGCGTGCATCCACCGCCCCGTGCACCCCGAATAAATGCCAGGCAGCCACGGCCGGGCAGGGAGGAGGTGGGAGCTGAATGCTGGGTGCTGCCGGCGGCGTGAGGGCAGCTGCTGCTGCAGGGTGCTGGGGGTGCTGGGGGTGAGGGACAGTCCCCACGGGCAGGAGAGCAGAGCATCGGGCTTGGGAGCTCCATGCAGGTCAGTTTGCAGCCCCGGCTTTTGCTCCCRCACTGAAATGCATCCTCCCTGCGAGCCTCCAGCGCGCCCGGGTGAGGCTGGGGAGAAAGCCAGGGCAGGCGCTAGCTGCAAGGTGCCTCCTCCACAGCCCCCRGCAGATCCGACTGCCCCAACATCTGCTTTTTCACGGCCTGAGCCCCCAGCCTGGGCAGGAGGGAGGAATTTGGGGAAGCCCCAGCGCTTTTTGCATGCATGTGCATGCAAGCCCCGCCACCCGCCCGGGATGGATGCAGCCCTGCGGGACGTGGCCAATATCGTCGGCGTTTCCACCGAAGGAAGCGCTGGTCCTGTCGCGGCTGTAGAAATATCTGTGAGAAAGTTCAATTTCAACAAGTTGGGGTTTTTTTTCCCCTCTCTGATTTTTCCGCCGTTTTCCCCAGCACACTCGAAAACCTGAGGAGTCTTTCAGGGAGGGAAGAAAACGGCAAAACGGAGAAAAGCTTTTCCATTTTCACTGACATTTATCCTGGGAACAGAAAAAGAACAGAAAACAACACCCAGAGGAACCGGGAGCCTTGTTTTTATTGCAAGGTCGGTACAAGCTGTTCTCAAAAAAAAAAAAAAAAAAGAAATCCTCGATGATCGGAAAATGATTTCCCACGTCTGCAGGTACCACAGCTCTGCCGCGGCACGGGCAGAGCGGGGAGAAGCCCCCCCCAGGTATTTTGGCATCCCCTGCCCCTTCGGCACGGGGGCAATCRGAGCAGCGTGGCGGCCGGCAGCCGAGGAAGCTGCTGATGAAAAGATCCTCTGACCAGATTAGGGAAGGGAAATGAAACCCAGCGTCGCGGGGAGAAGCGATCTGCTTGCCGGCTCACATCGAATAAGGACAAGGCGTTGGTGGGAGCATCCTTGGTGGGGGGGCTCCGATCGGCGCCCCGGTCGCGGCCAGCAGCCCTGTTCCCCTCCCAGCAACCCCTCGGTAAATACCCCACCTTTATTTTATATTTTTTTCCCCATTTTTTGCTCTCATTCTGTTCCCCAGCAGCAGAAATGAGAGCAGATGGCCACGCTCGCTTGGCCATCCAGAACTGCCACCGCATTTGCCACCTCCTGCCCTCGGCCAGGTCCCGGCTCGGTGCCGCGTGCCAGGATGGTGCCGGGGCTCTGCCGCCGCGGCAGCGGCCCTGGGCCAGCCCACAAGCGCTGGGATCCGGCCGGCTCGGCTGGGGATGGAGAGCTCCAACGGCCCCAGGAAGGGGCTCGGGCAGCCCAGAGCGGGCAAGGACTTTCCCTGGCTTTGTGAGAGTGGTTTGGAGA
>JAYKAV010003021.1:3183155-3194109 GCA_035582835.1 Phoebastria nigripes
TGGGCAAGCATCTCCGTGACGTGGGCAAGCATCATCCAGACGTGGGCAAGCATCTCCGTGACATGGGCAAGCATCATCCAGACGTGGGTAAGCATCACCCCAGACGTGGGCAAGCATCACTCAGAGGTGGGCAAGCATCACCCAGACGTGGGCAAGCATCTCCATGATGTGGGCAAGCATCTCCGTGACGTGGGCAAGCATCATCCAGACGTGGGCAAGCATCTCCATGACATGGGCAAGCATCATCCAGACGTGGGCAAGCATCTCCATGACATGGGCAAGCATCATCCAGACGTGGGCAAGCATCACCCAGAGGTAGGCAAGCATCACCCAGACATGGGCAAGCATCACCCCCAACACGGGCAAGCATCACCCAGATGTGGGCAAGCATCACCCCCAACACGGGCAAGCATCACYCTGACGTGGGCAAGCATCACCCCGCTGCTTTAGGTCCCTGGGCAGCCCGGCCGCGTCCCACCCCCGGGACCCCCGTGCTCACCAGCCGCGGGCAGCCCGGGGCAGGCCCCCCCCGTCGGGGCAGGGGGAGGTGTCTCGGGGCCGGCAGCAGCAGCCCTGGGCTGTGGGGGTCCTTGGGTCCCAGCCAGCCGGCACGCCGGTGCACGTCACCGAGGCTGGGCACCCCGTTACCCCCGGGCGCAGGCGGCTCCCGGAGCTCCCCGGCACGTGCCGCCCCGCACGCGGAGCTGGGACCGCGGCTCGCCGGTGGCTGAGCCTGCACCAAACAGCCGCCGCGGGGTGACTCACGCCCRCGCCCGCCTGAATGCACCCCTTGTCTGCGCCGGCTCCCCTGCGCCACGGCACCTCCTCCGTTGCCGGGCCTGGCACCAGCACCGGCACCAGCACCGTCCCCGTCCCCAAACAGACCCGGTGCCTGCGCACGCACCCATCACCGAGGCCCAGCACAAGGCCATACCCTGCTGTATACATCCACTATAGGAACCAAGCACCAGCTTATACATGCCCTGCTGTATACATCCACTATAGGAACCCAGTATGTACCTGCTATAGGAACCAAGCACCACCACGCACACAGCGTACTGAATATATACACTAGAGTAACCAATCAACTTATCCATACCCTACTGTATGTATCCACAACAGTAATCAAGCACCAGCACATATACACCCTACTGTATATAGCCACTGTAGTAGCAAGGTATACATGCTCCTGTATACGCCCACCGCAGTTACCAAGCGTCAGTGCATACGTACCCTGCATACGTAGCCAAGCACCAGCACCTGCACTCTAGGATATGCTTATGCATCATTTATATGCATAACGTATACGCTACACGTGCATCAGTGCACACAGAGTGCCGGGGCCCCCRGCCGCCACTGTCCCCTCTCGTGTCGGGGGCCGGGGGCCATCCCACCGCCCCGCTCTGGCACAGGCTGTGGGGCTCCACCGCGGTGTCCCCAGAGTCCCCCGGGAGCCACAGCGGAGCCCGACGAGGACAAGCTGCTGGCGAGGTCACCCACAGCCACCCCTCCGCCCCGGGGAAAACAGCTCCCGCCATTCCGGGAGGTGCTGCTCGGCCGCCGGCACCCGGCAAGGACACRTCCCCGTCCCCGTCCCCTCCGGCGCTGGGCACATCGCCGCCAGCTTGAGCCGGGCTGAGTCAGTGCCTGGCCGGGTGCCCACCAGCCCCGGCACGCAGCTCGCAGGGTCCTGTGCGGACCCCGCAGCCGGTGGGCACGGCTGTGCCATCACCAAAACCCCTGGGAGCAGCTCCRGTGGCGAATCCCAGCCCCAGAGCTTGCCGAGCCGGGCAGGAGGGAGCAAACCCCCCTGCTGAGCCCTGGGGGCAGCCCCCGGGGAGCAGGGACCGGGGGGGGGCATTGATGCCCACGGCGCGATCCAGCTGCTGTTTGAGCCACCCAAACTTTCAGCATCTGCAAAACCCTGCGGCAAGGAGCTCCCCGGCCCAGCTGCCCCCGGAATGGCTCCTGGCCCCCCCAGCCCCCCCCTGCCCAGTCACCCATCGGGGCTGGGAGGAGAGGGGCCAGCCGGGGTGCTCAGCCCCGGGGTGGGGGGGGCGGCTCCCCAGGTGGAAGGAAATGTCCGTGCAGAGGAAGGGGAYGCTGGCGGGGGGCCAGCAGGCGCAGCGGGGTCCCGGCCACCCTCCACGGTGGCATTACGGAAAGTGCCGAGACGTCACGGCTTCCCTCTCTGGGGAAGCCAGGGCTGCCGGGGACCTGCTCTGCAAACCATTCCTTTCCCGGCAAAGCCTCTGTGCCGTGCCGTGCCACCACCGCAGCCGGTGACCCGCAGCCCTGCAGCGCCTTACGGGCAGCAGCTYTCCCCGCTCGGCCCCTGCTCGATCCACCGGCCCCGAAGCGCAGGCAGGGGCAGGAAACACCCGACTGAGCARGAGGAGGCGAGACTCGCGCCTCGCCGCACGGGCAGCACTTGTTTCCCGTGCAAAACGCCCACCAGCCCCGGCCGCTGCCGTYCTGCCAACGCTGCGTTGCACCCAGCGCGGCGGCGGTGACATCCCTACCTGGGCAGGCAGCGGGGACCCCCGGCAGGGCCGGATCCGGCAGCACAGGGAAATGTCCGGCGAGGCCGGCCGGCGAGGCTGGCGATGCCGGCGGGGAGCGGAGCTCGTCACCCCGAGCACTTCCTGCGCCGCGCTCGCCCGCAAGCAAAACTTCCTGAGCTGGCCGAAGCGGCGGCATGGCCCATACCAAACCGGCAGCCACCGGCCTCGCCGGGCACCGGCGTCCTCCCGGCCAGGGCAGGATGGAGGGCGGCTCTGGGGGGATTTTGGGGACCACCTCGGTGCAAAATGCAGTGATGGGGACAGTCCCCGGGGCTGCCGGGACGGACACTGCATTGGCGGTCGTCCCCCCCCAGGGACCAGGGCTATGCCTCCCCTCGGGGACCAGCCGGACCCCCCCGGCTCCAGCAGCACGTCCCCTGGAGCACCGGGGGTGCGGGGGTCCAGGGGTCCTGGGGAGGGGCGGGGGGGGGGGCCCATGCAGCCTTGCTCAGCATCCCGGCTGTGCCGCAGCAAAACCAGCCCAGCCCGGGTGCAGCAAAGCCTGCGCTTGCAGGGAGGTGCTGCGGCTCAGCGAGGCGGGGGGGTGCCGGGGGGGGACATCAAGGGAGGGCTGCGAGCGCTGCTCTCACCAAACCCCGGCCTGCTCTCCTGTCATCCGGCCGCAGCAGCCGGCAGCTGCCTGCTCCCCCCTTCCCCTCCCACTGCGCTGCGGTTTGCTGCCTGCCCCCCCCCAGGGTGTGACGAGTTCCTCGGGCCTCAGCGCTGCCTGCGCAGCAGGCACGGGCAAGACAGGGCTCTGCATGCCCACACACTGCCAGGTACTGGGGGGGTGGGCAGAAGCACAGGCTGGGGTGACTGGGGTGACCGGGGTGACTGGGGTGGCCGCATCCAGCCAATATATCGGCCCCCAAGAGGCGCATCGAGCCCGGGAGAGGAAAGAGCCGCAGACCCCAGCACTCACGGAGCCCACGGTCAGGATTCAGCCACCCCACGCTGGGCCCTGCATCCCCACCCYCACCACCCCGAAAGGGGATGGGGACAAAGCTGGGGTGTCCCTGGGGGTGACACCCCCMCACCGGGACAGCGTGGCACTAGAGGGCACCGCTGCCCTGGGCAAGAGCCGCCACAGCTCCTCTCCTGACCCCCCCGCCTGCTTGGGCCCCCCAGGAGATGTGCTGGGGCTGGGGGGGTACCCCAGGAGACGTGCTGGGGGCTGGGGGCTGGGGGCACCCCAGGAGATGTGCTGGGGGCTGGGGGCTGGGGGCTGGGGGCTGGGGGCACCCCAGGAGATGTGCTGGGGGCTGGGGGCTGGGGGCACCCCAGGAGATGTGCTGGGGGCTGGGGGGCTGGGGGGGTGGGGGGGCCCCAGGAGATGTGCTGGGGCTGGGGGGGTACCCCAGGAGATGTGCTGGGGGCTGGGGGCTGGGGGTACCCCCGGGCAACCCACGCCATCACCACGTGCACCCGCCCGAGGGTCCCACCCACATCACAGCAGCTCCCGATGGGGACCCTGCTGCCTCGGGGCACCCCCCGGCTCAGACCCCCCCTTACCTCCGGTGGGACACGGCCCTCGGGGGCAGCACCGGCGGGCGGCTGGGCGGTGGGGGGGCCCTCAGGGACTGGCACTTGCCTTCCAGCTGGTGACGCTTGGCCGGCAGCGGTGGCAGGGGGGGTCTCACCCTGCTTTCAGCCGGGGGCTTCTCGGTGAGGGCTGGCRGCGAGGGCCCCTCCAGGGCCGGGGGGCGGCTGCGGGGCACAGGGGGGGGCTCGGGGCTTCCACCCATTAGCAATGGGGAGAATTTGAGGGGGGGGCGGCAGCCCACCCTGGGTGGGATGGGTGGGGGCAGCTGGGCAAAGCTGGCATCCCCCTCCGGCTCCAGCCGTGGGGACTCCCCGGGCACCGCTGGGCACCGGGGCTCCGGCTGCTCCGGTTGCTCCAGCTGCCCCGGCTGCTCCAGCTGCCCCGGCACTGTCGCGGTGCTCAGGCGGAAGATGTGGCGTTTCAGGGGCACAGGTTTCCTGGCAGGGGGCTGGGGGGTCCGGGCGGGCAGGGTCGCCTCAGCGAAGGCTTTCTGCAGCCCCAGGAGGATGCGGCGGCGGTGGCCGGGCAGCACCACGCCGAGGCGGGTGAGCGCCTCGTCCGTCAGCGCCCGGCAGTCCCACACCGTCTGCAGCTCGCTCCGCTGGAAGCTCTCCACGTACTGGTCGAGGTGGAGGGCCGCCAGCCAGTCGGCCACCAGCAAAGAGCCCCCCTCCTCCATGGYGGGGGCCTGGCCGCAGAGACCTCGTGCCGCTCAGTGCATCTCCTGCGCCCGGCGAGACTCAGGACGGCATCAGGACCTGGGGATGGAGAGAAGCAGGGATGAGCTCAGGGTCAGGATCAGTCCTGAACTACATGCCAGCTGAAGCCCAGGGTCGCAAAATGAATACTTCCCATTAAGCAGTGTGGTTTTCGGATGGGCTCCTCACCTCCGACCACCCTGTGTCCCCAGCAGGATCGGGCACCCGGACGCCGGCACCTCCCCTGAACCGAGGGGGCTGCAGGGATCCGGGGACACCAGAGGGTCCCGGTTTGGGCGTCTAAATGTAGATGCCATCCCCACCAAGGCTCGCCGGACGACGGCACCACGTGGCCCCGGCACGCTCCCCGGCTGCAGCATCGCGCCGCGCRCCGGGGGTGACGTGGGCTGGGGGACAGGGCAGGGTGTGGGGTCCCACGCTGGCCATGAAGCCCCTGCAGCCGGACCCCAGAGCAAGAAGGAGCCGGCAGAAGCCACCGGGACGCAGTGGTGACAGTGCCGAGGGGCGGCGGGGTGTCCCAGGTGGGACTGATACCCAATTCTGGGTGGGTGACCCCCAGGGCTGTCACCCCCCAGGCGCAGCTCCCTGTCACAGCCCCCGCTTACACCGGCACCAGGATCCGACCCGGCGCAGGAGGGCACGCGGTCTCCCGGATGCTCAGGCAATTATGGGCTAATCGATGGGGAGCGGAGGCGACGCATCRATGGCTGCAGAGCTCCTGCAGACGGGCAGGCAGCCGCCCCGAGAGCCCCCCGCTCTCCCTGCCCCCAGCCTCTGCCCAAGCAAGGATGGATGGGGGGAGGACACGGACGGATGGACGGGACGGAACCTTTGCATGTYGATGGGATGCTGAGAGGAGCCCCCGTCCCCTCTCCCGGGCTGTCCCCAGCCCCGTCAAACCCACAGGTCCCAAAATGTCGTCTCCCAAAGCCCCGAGAGAGCAAGCACAAGCTCGCGCTGGCTCGCAGCCTGCCTGGTCGGTCGGTCTTAAATCTGGTTCGGGGACGAGCTCACGGCTTTAGGAGAGGGGCCAGATCCTGCTCTCTGCGCACAAACACGGTCCTTGCTGCCCGCTGCCCCCAGCCCGGGCGGTGGTGGCAGGGTGCTGCTGCTGGAGACCCCAACCCGAACCCCACCGAACCCCGGCTCCCAGCTTGGCCCCCCACGGCATCACCCCCGGCCGCCCTCGGCAGCTCCGGCACAGCACCCTGGGGTGCACCCAGCTGGCAGAGCACCCTCTGGACACCCAGGGATTGGGTGGAGGGGGGACGCGGGGGCTCGCTCAGTGTCCCAGGTCCTGCCGGACGCCGGGCGGGCGGCAGAGCACCCGTGCCATGCCATAGCCGCCGGCGGGGCCGAGYCCCGTTATCTCGCCGAGCAGCGGGGACGGGATACCCTGCCCCTTCCACCTGGGTGGGCACAGCCGCGCAGTCGGGGCAGGCACACGAGCCGGGGCAGGATGCATCCCCCCGCCGTGCCGGCACATGGGCTGCACTCCTCGCGGCACTGCCGGTGACCCCGGCACACATCTTATTTTGGGTTTGCCGGAGGCTTTTTTAGACCTGCTAAATAGGAGCCAGAGGATTTCCTGGTGCTGTAAATATGCCGATCACGAAATCTGCCCGTCAGAGTCACATTTTCTCTGACTCAGGCAGCTCCGACCCCTCCGGCCGGCGCTTGCGGTTTCGGCAGCGGGGACGGTGCTTGCAGTTTCAGCAGCGGGCAAAGTGCGCAGCAGGGCAAGGCTCATCCTCTTCCCAGCGCTAACCGGGCACAGCCGAGCCTGGCAGACCCCCGTGGCGGTGTGAGGTCCGGGCTGGCAGCGGGGGTCACCCGGCAGCCCCCACACCTCCAGACACGGGCATCCCGGCGTTGCCGCAGGGCTCCGGCCGCGGTGCCCCTTCCCCGGCACTGCTTGGCTTTGCTTCAGGCTCCTGCTGAGGAAGGAGCAATGGGGACCCTGGGGCCGGCTGCCCCCTGCAGCTCCTTGCCGGCTGCACCAGAGAAACCAGCAGCACCCAGGACCTTCCCACTGGTCCCAGCAGACCCAACCAGCAGCACAAAAATCCCTGAAGCAGCATAAAACCCGAGGGGCCGCGCACACGCAGACCGGCCCTTTCCCTCTCCCACCTCCACAGCTAAAAAAAAATCCCCATTTACTATTAAAAATAGACAAGTGACAGCGCTGGGTGACATCGCAGTCACAGGACGTCCGGTGCTGCCTGCGCAAGCAGGCTCGTCCCCGGCCGGTCGCTGCCTGCAACGCGTTTCTTGCGGAGGCAAAACCCTGCGGCGGAGCAGAGGGAAAGACGGTGGCACCGGCGGGGGGTCCCACATGTGTCCCCTCCCGGCAGGAGCCAAGGAGTCACCGCGAGCGTCGCCCATTGCCACGGGTGACGGCAGCCCCAGCTCTGTGCCGGGGCCATCGAAGCTGCGACGGGACAGACCCCTCTCCGGCAGCCAGGAATTTGGGGTGGGCACACACCCATGAGCCCCCCCGGGCGCAGCCTTGCCGGGAGGAGGAGAGTGCGCAGCGGTGTCACCGGTGTCACCGCCGGTTCTGCTTTTGCACTGCGTGGGAAGCAGATGGGTTTGTGCCGCGCTGCTGGCGTGGGACACCTCTCCCCGTCACCCCCGGGACGAGGCCTGTGCCGCTGCGAGGGGAGAGCTGCACCCGCCGGACGCTCACCATGCACGTGCCAGCGGAGCGCCGGGGCAGCCGCGGGGCCTCGCTGCTGCTCGCCGGGGACGGGGACCGGGGACAAAGCTCCGCCGAGGAACCCACCGGGTCCCTGGCGTGCCGGACAGGCGGCTCACCGTTGCTCTCCGGCCCTTTGCCCTCGCCAAGTAAATCATTCATCAGGACCTTGCTGGGTTCCCTCCTCCGGCCATTAATCATTTAACCTCTGCCCAAAAAGAGACGGGGTAATTCCAGAAACAAAATCAACCCAGCCGGCTGCCGGGGACCAGGGGGGTCACCCCAGCCCTGGCCCCCCCCGGCCCTTTCAGTTCTCAAATCCTCGCCGTGCTTACCCACCGCATTCCTCCCCGGGATTAGGCAACTCCGCCAAGGCTGTTTTGTAAGAGACTTAAAGGCTGTAAGAGCAGCGTGATGAGGGGCAGGCGGGGGCTGCAAACCGCCCCTGGCACCGGGGCAGGGATGGGCGGCTGCCGGCAAACCGGGAGGATGAGCCGGGAYGCCGAAACGCGCCGCGGGCTTGCAGCAGCCGGGGACAGACCCCGCCAGCCCCATCCCAAGCCCACGCTGCCCTCAGTCTCCCCGTGCTGGGGATGGAGGACTTGGGGGTGACCGGGGATGGTCCCCATTGTCCCCCTAGTCTGGACCGAGGGGCTCAGCCATCCCCTCTGCTCTCAAACCAGGGCGCTGGCTGCTTTCCCGGCAGGCTCCCGCAGCCGCCCCATCCTCACCGGCCCCGCTCGGATGCCACCACCTCAGCAGCGGGGTTTTGGATGCTCTTGTTCCCTGGCCACCCGCACATGAGCCCTGGGGAGGGCCGAGCATCGCGCTGGGCTCCTGGGGCTCAGCCTCCACCCAGGGCACCAGGGCCCATCCCTCCCCCAGCCTCGGGGGACCCCCTGTGCCCGGGCTCCCTTTCCGAAGCGGAGTTAAGCAAGAAAACAGCCGTGCTCTCTGCTTTGCAGCCACCCCACCTGGGTTCCCAGCCCGCCCCAAAGCCTTGCCCTGGCTTTGCTTGCCGGCGGTGCCGGATGGTGCATCAGCCGCCGAGCAGCACCGAGCAGCACCACCAGCCCGCAGAAGTGGCCCTGGCACACACCGCCACAAACCAGCTGCTCCATTTAAGGCTCCCCCGGCACCGTTCCCCACCTGAGGGTCTGCTCCGGGGTTACCCACGCCCAGGTGCCGCAGGCAGGCACAGGCAAGAGACCCCGAGCCCCTCCGTGCCGCGGGGACGTGCCCGTCCTCCTCCCACCGCTGCTGTTGGAGCTGCGGGTTTCCCATCCTGCAAACCGGAGTACAAACGGCTACGGGCAGCAGGAGCGTGCACAGCGGTAATGAGGGCCCGGCTCATTAGATTAACGAGTTGTGTGTGCGATGGGAAGGGCGGTGGGCTCTGATCAGGGGTGGGCAAGCACGCTGCCTTCACCGGCTCCAGCAAAGCCCCGATCACTGCAGAGGCRACCACACGCAGCCCCCTGCACCCTGGCAGCCCTGCGGCACCCGGCTAAACCATCATTACCCCTAACGAGGCAGCGGGGAGTCAAGCGGTTTGACCAGGACCAGTCAGTGCGTCAGCGGCAGAGCTGCACTGAGCGGCTCTGGTGACAGCCAGGCTCGCGGCAGCACCGTCCCCGGGCACCGGCAGCCGGACCGCAGCCGCCCCACAGCTCTTCCCTGCCCATCCCTTCGAGGGCACCCGGGCGAGATGGAGGAAAACAGGCGCAGGAGCCAGTCGGGCATGCATCACCCGTTTGTCCCACCCCGATTCCTCCTCCAGCACCGGCAAGCCGGCAGGCAGGGCAGGCAGACCCTGCCTACACCCCGGCGTTCCCCTTTCCCAGGCCCTTGGGCTCCTTAATCAAGGAGAGCTAATTAAAGCGGGCGAAGCACGGTACCTTGGCTCAGCTGCGGGAGGTGGATGGGGCGAGGTGGCCGGCGTGCCCGCAGCCCATGCCCAGCTCCCCGGCTGACGCGGYGGAGGCTTGCGGCGCGGTCTCTGCCCGCCCAAGGACTTCCTCAAACGCCGCCTTGGCGATCGGGAACTTGCCGAAAAGCCGAGACGCGCGTTACGAGCCCCGCGCGCGGGGGGACGTGTTGCAATAACCGCCGCTCGCTCGCAGCTCGCCGCCGCGCTGCAAGAGCTCTCCGGCCCTGGCAAAACCCACGGTATCTTGGCTTGGCAGAGAAGCGCCAACCACAGCCGCCATGGGAGAGGAGGAAGCCGGACCTCGGTGCCGGACGAGCCCCGGCTGATGGCAGGATGGGGCAGGGCCTTCGGCAAGAGAGGAAGGAAGAAACAGGGAGGGTGGTCTCCAGAAAGCCGCATGGCGCGGCACGGCTCCCCGGCACCGCGGCGGGGACCGGGGCACTGAGGACAGGGTGTCCTGGGGCCAGCAGGACAAACCGAGCCCCGGCCACTGGCAAGGAAGGGATGAGCAGCCAGATGGCTGCCGCGTCCCCACCACCCTGGGACCCCCGCAGACCCCCCGGGAGGGCAGCGAGCCCTCACCCACGGGGGTCCTGGTGGGCACCGGGGACACGGAGCCAGGGCGTGGGGGGACCTGTGGGAACGGGGATGGCTGTCAGTGGGAAGGGGGTCACTCAGCCGCCACGCTCCCAGCTGCATTGGGCAACCAGCCTCGCACGAAGGTGATTTTTACCCCTTTCTGCCTAAATTAAGAAAGGATCCTCAGCCGGGGCCGTCCGGGATGGGGCCGATGTCCCCAGCGTCCCTGCAGGACCCGGGGGATGGACCCAGCCTGGCAGAGGAGCCCAGGACCGACTTGCCTGGGGCTGCCGCAGCCACYGCCGCTCTCGGCCGGGAATCGAAAGCGCCGCATCCTCGCACTGAAACTGGCTGACACAAATCCTCGGCGAGCAGAAAATGCCCAAAAGCAGAAGCAGGGTCCTGGGATCATACCGAGCCTTGGCTCCCGGCAGCACCGCACCCCACAGACCTCCCACCGAAACTACTCCGGCGCTTCACCTCGGCAGGGTCCCATCAGTTCAGCAGCTGCAAAGGTCTCACTTTGGGAAGTTGAAGCTGTTTCATCTTCAAGATCTCACAGTGGAGCACAGGCCAGTAAATACAGCATGCAAATAATATTCAAACACACCAGGCCCCAGGCAGCGTTCAGAAATCAAGTTAAATCTTGCAAAGTCATCAAAATCTAGGGGTGGAAAAGGTTCTTCAGAGCCTCTTCCTGCTGCCAGTGATTCAAATCTCAAAGTGCTTCATGTTTAAGCAGCCGGGATGGTACCCCAGCCTCGCTGCAGGCTGCTCGGGTTGCTTTATAGCTCCTACACACCCTGCCTTCCTCCAAGGGTGTCTCCGCCTGCCAAGCTCCCCGCGGTGGGAACTGCCCGAAGGCAGCTGGGCATGGGGGTGCGGGGCGTGCACGGGGGTGCGGGGCGTGCATGGGGGTGC
>JAYKAV010003021.1:3212552-3312822 GCA_035582835.1 Phoebastria nigripes
CGCGCTCACAGCGCCCTGCACCGCACCCCAGGGCCCCGGGGGCTGCCGGGAGAGGGCCCCAGCCGAGCCTCGTCCCCCCCCGCGCCCCGTCCTCCCTGGTTTGGAAGGGGACCGGGACCCACGGCCCCTCGCCAGGCGGCTGCGCCGCGACACCGTCTCCGTGATTCCGTGACTCCGTGACCGCCATGTCCCCGTGCAGCACACGAGCACCGTCCCTCCCGCGTGGCCGGGGACAGAGAGGGTCGGTGCCCGGTGAGCGTGTCCCCACGTGCCGGTGCCAGGCCCTGCTGCGGCAGCGCGGCGGTGCAGCTGGCCGGCAGCAGGAGGGCACGCTGCCATCGGCAGTGCTGACTAGGAGGCAATTTTTGGAAGGGCTGGGGCTTCCCAGCCGGCTCTGGAAATGCTGCAGACTCAGGATTTCTTTCTCTCCGCTTGGAAACGCGAAGGAAGCCTCTTCCAGCTCCCRCTGCCGTGAATAACCATTTAAAGGCGGACGGAGCAGCACGGCGTTTGCTGAGCGCAGCAAAGCAAAGCCCTTCTCAGCAGCCTGGGACCCGCAGCGGGGAGGGTGGGTGGCACAGAGCCCCTTCCCGGGCTGCGTGTCCAAGGACGGGGCCCTTCCCTGGGACGTGGTAACCGGAGGAGAAGGGGGGCAGGGGGGTGTCACCGTGCTCGGCGCCTGCGGTGCGGGGACCTTGCATCGCTGGGACCTTGCRTCGCTGGGGCTCAATGCACCGCACGGCCGCTCCCGCCGGTCCTGACCCAGGAGAAAGAACCTCTGATCACCACGTCCCAGCCCAACGCGGAGAAGCYGCCTGTGGGAACCCCGCTGCCGTGGCCGGTGGGTGATGGCGGGGCTGGGGACAAGGTGGGCGCCCGGCCGCAGGCTCTCCGGCAGCCGCTGGGCTTTGCTGCGGCTTGGTGCAGGGGGGACCCCCCCTCCCCTCGTCCCCCTCGCCCCAGCGCTTCCAGACAGCCCCGTGTCTGCTCCGCTCTTGAAACCTGGTTTTTTTCCCACCCTGTCCCCAGGCAAGCGGAGCGGGTGCTGGCATCCCGTAGCCTTTCCCAGCCCGGCTTTGCCCCCCCCGGGGCAATTCCAGCTCAAACTCGGGAGCAGGAACACCCACGTCCCCAGACAGGGCCAGCCGTGCGCCCGGYGGCGTGCAGAACCCGAGCCTAAAATAGGACAGACGTCATCCGCAGGCCTGGAAATCCTGCCTGCGTGCGGGGCACGGCGCGAGGGAGCCGGCTGCCTGCGGGAGCCGGGCTGGGGGGGCTGGGGGAACTGGGCTGGGGGGGCTGGGGAAGCTGGGATGGGGAACTGGGATGGGGAACTGGGATGGGGAACTGGGATGGGGAACTGGGGGAACTGGGCTGCCTGCACCCCTGGCAGCTCCTGTGACACAACTCACGACGCAGCTGAACCCCCGCGCTCGGTGCAGAAATGCCGATTTCTGGCTGCTCCCAGCACCCGGCGGTGGGAACGGGGAGGGGAGCGAGGGGCCCAGCTCCCTCCCCTCCTCCCCAGCGCCGTCCCGCTTCCATTTGCCCCGTGCTCTCCCCAAACCCCGTCCTTCCGCCCTGCTGTCGCCCCGTGCACCCCGGCAGCGCTCGGGAGAGGTCACGGCACAGCCAGGCTGCGCAGTGCTGAGCTCGCTGCGTGGCGAGCCTTAACCCTGCCCCTCCATTCCGCATCTCCCTGACAGGCTTTAATTAGCAGAGCGCACAGCTAAATTAGCCGTGCAGATGTGTCCCACGCTGCCAGGCTGCGCCGAGGGCTGCGGGCATGGGGGGGCGGCCGCTGGGAGCCGGCGGAGAGATGCAAATACTGGGTTATAAAAGTTCATTGCAAAGAAAATGGGTTTCCTGCGGGAGGCTGAGCTGCTGTGATCACCGGCGAGCTCCCGCGCTCTTCCCGGAGCTTTCCGGCACGGCTCGGCACGGCTCGGCATGGCACCTGGCGTGAGCTCTGTGTTCAGCTCCTCTCCCTTCTCCAGGGGCTGGTGGGCAGAAAGCAGATATTTAATAATGTATGCAATAAAACCAGTTCTTCTCAATAAACCTGATTTTTTTTTTTTTTATCAACTTCTCGCTTTTATTTTTCTTGCTAAAATGCAACTTGTTAGCAACCCAGCTTAAACACCCCAGGCACTGAGCCTGTTAGAGCCTATTAACGCGCTGAAGCGCTGGTGCATCACGTCAAACGCCCAGTGGCTGCCGGAACAACCAAGAATCGGGGAGCGCTGGCGGCTGCAGCCCCCCAGCAAATCCCGGGGTGGGAAAGGGCTCTGGGCAGCTGCAGCTGCCCCTGCACGTGGCGTGGTTTCGTATCGTTTTCTTCACCAAACAACAAAGCAGAAACGCCTGTTTTCCTCCCGGAGCTGTAAGTGCATGCGAGAGACGGGGCGAATTCCTCCGGCTCTGAAATATTGATGGAGCTGGAGGAGAGAAACAGGAGACGCAGGCTGCTGACAGCCTGCCTGCCGTCCTCGCGCTCCTCTGGGYGCCAGACATACGAGGGCTGAGAAAAAAGCCTTCCCCACCAGGGCACGAGAATTTGAACGGCCATTGCTTTTGCCTCTGCGGTGAGCCCTTCTCCCAGTGAAACCCCACGCGCCGCTTGCCTCTCCCTAAAATACGCAGTTCTACGTGTTCCTTCCCTTAAGCATCCCGTTATAGGCGTTTTTTATCATCTACCAAGAAGCTTTTCTCGCACAGGGCAGTGATTTACCGTTGGAAACCGTTTGCCTTGCGTAGCGGCTCCGTGGGACGGCAGGGGGTCCCCCGGACCGCCGCCGGAGAGCAGCCGAGGGGCCCGGGGGCTTTTTGGGGTATCTCGATGCCTTTGGGGGGACGGAGGCGTCCAAGGGTGGAGGGGGGGGAGGTGTTTGCTGGATCCGTCCCCGGGTCCCTCGTGTCATGGGATGGGCATGAGAAAGCAAAGCCCTGGCCGCACACGGGTCATTAGCGCAGCGCCAGGCCAGCAGCGGGGATGGAGCCGTCCCTGGGGCTGCACCGCCGGTGCTCGGTGCCTCAGGACACGCGCACGCGCACGCACGCTCAGAGTCATGTACACGCGTGCACACACGGGCACTCGTACACACAGGCACGCGCACGCGTGACTCACACGCATGGATGCACGCACACGCGCACTCGCACARACGCGTGCACGCAGCCGCACTCGCGCACGCGGGTCGCGCGCACGCGGGTCGCGCACACGCGTGCGCACGCGCTGGGGCAGGCCTGGCGGGAGCCCTCCGCGCCCCGGGCTTGCTCCTGGGAGGCCGGGCGTGCAGAGCACAGGGTGGGCTCTCCCAGGGGCCGCGGGTGCCCGGCCAGCTCGGGGGCCGGGGTAGGGACTGGCCCTCGGGGCTGCTCCCCCCCGCGTGGTCCCCGCTCCGCTCCCTTCCCGCTGGGAGGGCTCCGGGCAGGGATGGGCAGAGACGGGGTGCTGCCCGTCCTGCCCGTCCGAGGCGGGACAGAGCCGGCTGCTCCTCTCTGCGACCACGGGGCAGGGTCCCCAGCG
Source organism: Phoebastria nigripes (assembly GCA_035582835.1). Classification (NCBI taxonomy): domain Eukaryota; kingdom Metazoa; phylum Chordata; class Aves; order Procellariiformes; family Diomedeidae; genus Phoebastria; species Phoebastria nigripes. The sequence goes on from JAYKAV010003021.1 coordinate 3,216,079, forward strand.
CGGAGCGGGGACGGCGGCGCGGAGCAGGGATGGGACAAGCGGGAGCAGATCTCCAGCTCCTGCCGCAGCGCAGCGCGAGGCAGGGAGAGGCTCCCCCGCTCCGTGCCCTGCACACAACTCCCGCATCAGCAGCGCCGAGCCCACCTGGGCGTGCAAATCCCCCCGGCCGAGGCTCCCGATGCTGCTCACCCCTGGGTGCACAGCCGGGATTTCCCAGGGCGCAGCAGGGCCGCTGCAGGAGAGGGGAGCGCCTGTGTGCGTGCGAGCCCCACACAGGGGTGCAAAGGGCTCCCACGGGGCCTGCAGCGTGTGCGGGCGTGCGCCCACGTGTGTGCACGGCTGCACGTGGGTGTGCGCACGCACGAGAGGGTGTGCGCGTGCACGAGCGCAGGTGTGTGGACGCAGGCGTGGGTGAGCTCCCACGTGCACGTGCGTGCCTGTGAGTGTGCACGCGAGTGTGTGCAAGCGCCTGTGCGTGCGCACGCGTGTGCGCACACACCCCCCCATGCGTGCGCGCGTGCGTGTGCATGCGTGCGGGCAAGTGCACCCGTGCCTGCACGCGTGTGCGCGCTCTGTGTGCACGCAGGTACGCGCGTGCACCACTGTGTGTGTGCGTGTGCACGCCTGCGAGGGCACGCGTGGGCGCCCACGCGCGTGCAGGCCCGGGCGGGTCTTGAACCCGGGTCCGCCCGGGGGCGGACTCGAACCCGCGGCCCCGCCTCGCCCTCAGCTCCGGCCCCGCGCTGCCCCCTGCCGGGACGGGAGCCGGCGCCGCTTCCCGGCATGCCCCGGGAGGGCGGGCCGTGCCACGGCGCCCCCTGGGGGCTGTAGTTCACGGCGGCCGCGGCAGCGCGGCGAAAGGCGAGGAGGGGACTACAGCTCCCAGCAGGCCTTGCGCGCGGCCCCGCGCCGACGCCCTGGCCGCGCCGGCCTGCCGGCGGCCGCCATCTTGATTCGCCGGCCTCAGCGGCGGGAAGGGGGGGGGGAAGGTGCGAGCGGCGTAGCGCGGGGAGCGAGGGGACGATGCTGGCCTCCCTGGCGTCCCGCCCGCCGCCACCGGGGCTGGCGCGGCTCCTCCGGGCGCAACCGTGGCTGTCGCCCTCACGGGCGGCCTACGGGGCTCCGGCGGCGGCTGAGGGGGCCGGGATCGCCGGGCCGCGGCTGCTCCCGGCTTCGGCCGCCAGGGGGCGCCGCGAGCCCGCGCCGCCGCAGAGCGCGGGGCTGCTATGGCGGGGCGCGGCCTGGGGGGGGCGACAGCCGGGCCCGGGCCCGGGGGGGAGACCCCTGGTAACGGGGCCGGGCCCGGGGGGCTCCCCCTTAGCAGCGGGGCCGGGCCCGGGGGGCTCCCCCTTAGCAGCGGGGCCGGGCCCGGGGGGCACCCCCCTAGCAGTGGGGGGCTCCCCGCTAGCAGTGGGGCCAAGCCCGGGGGGCCCACCCGTAGCAGTGGGGTCAGGCCCCGGGGGTACCCCCCTAGCAGTGGAGCCGGGCCCGGGGGGCACCCCCATAAATATGGGGCCAGGCCCAAAGGGGACCCCGACGGCGGAGGGGCCAAGGCTGCAGATCCCAGGCCTGGCCCTGCTGCGGACCCCCAGGCCGTGCACCACCGGCCTGGCTGGCGCAGGCTGCCCCGTGCCGGGGCCGTCCGGCCTTGTGGCATCCCTTGGAGAGCCGGCGCTGTGGCCCTCGGGTGCTGAGCGGTGCTGTCGTCACGGAGGAGACCCCGGCGGGCGTCGGAGCAGAGATGGGAGCAGCCCCCCGGGAGCTGCGCTGCCTGCCCTCGTCGCTGCGCTGGCGTACTGCTACATCAGGGACCACCTGTCCAAGGGTGACTACTGCCGCTCGCCGACCTGGCTCGGCCAGCCCCGGGGTGGGAGGGGGGCTTCGTGCAGAGCAGGGGAGCTTGTGTCCCTCGGGGAGGGGGGCGTGGGGGTCCCTCCTTGGAGATGGAGCCTGCCTGCTGGCACTGGCCTGGGAAGCCCTCCAGGGAAAGYGTTATCCTTGATCCCTAGCCCAGAGGTGTGCTGGTCTGTGGTGGATACCCAAACTCTTCTGTAGTGTGAAGATAACGATCCTCATGTTTGCCACCAAGATAAAATAGCCAGCGCTCTTGTCAGCTGCACCCCAGACCGTCTCCGTGGACGGTTTTGTGATGTGTGCTGGGAGAGGACCTGGCTCCGAGTCCCTGTGGGTGAGGAAGCTGGCAGGGGAGGGTTTGAGCTGTCGGGGTGCATGTTCTCCGCAGGGCCAGCTCTCTCCAGGCCTCTGCTTTGACGTTAGGATATTTTGGGCAAGTACAAAGGTTTGGGAGTTGGGAAGGGGTTGAGTTACTGCCCTGCTAAGCCCAAGGTTTCTCATGCAGTGGTTGATGTCCACCCCGCTGTGGGAAGAAAGCAGTTGGTGGGTGGCCGCAAGCCCTTGTTGCCACAGCATTAGGTTGGGTCTAGAAAGGCTGACGTGCGTGTCTGAGCTGAAGCACACGGGATAGTCCCAGTGATCTCTTGGGACAAGTTGCATGCTTTTAGGTTGATGTGTAACTGTAGGTTTGCACCGCAGCAAGTCCCATTCTCGGCACTCGTGCAGCGTTTGGTGTTTGGGAGTACTCGGGGTGCAGTCCAACCTGGCCTCTCCATCCCAGGTTGTTGTCACCCCACTTTCCTGCCACAGGACAGGAGATGGAGTGGCCTCGTTCGTGTTACTGGACAAGGTGGTGTTGGAGCTGAGACATGTTTGCTGCTCTGCTGAGTGCCAGGCAACCTTCAGACCTTCAGCTGGATGAGGTCAGGATCCAGGCTCGGTCCGAGCTGCGGGAGAGGAGGTGGTGTGTGCATGAGGGGGGCCTTCCCGGCTCGCTGCGGTGCCTTCGTCATGAACCAGCACTCGCTGCTCACGGGTTCGGGCTTGTTGGCAGCGAGCTCATCACTGGTGTGACACAGGCCTGGGGCAGGAGGGGCTGTGACTTCAGAGCAGGACACTTACTCAGTGGTTTCAGGCAYGTCAGAGGTCGGTTTCCCTTTGAGTAACGCACCGACTGCTGTGCTGGGCTGCCGGGTTGGTTACCCAGGAGGTTTCGCCATCATTATGGGGAGTCTTGTGTAATTAGTGCTTAGGAAAGGTCTGCGAGACGGAGGCCTGGCTTTGTTGCAGGAGCCGGTTTGTGGACCGGTTAGCATTTAGAGCTGGGCAGCCACGTGGCTGTGGCTGCAGGCAGAGGGGACAGAGCCACGAGTGCCCCAAACCCCGCAACCAGGGAGGTGGGAAGCAGGCGGGATGCTTTCCCGGAGAGGGCAGGGATGCAGGGATGTGGCTGCAGAAGGTCAGGCCCGGAGAGCTCAGGGGTCCTGGCAGAGCTCGCTGAGCCGGGCTGCGCGTTGGAGAGCCTTCCCCTCACTCTCGCTTTGCGGGTGGGTTTGGGGAAGCCCCACGTTGTTCTTTACCAGGTACTGTGTCCAGCTCTGGGGTCCTCAGCACGGTACAGACATGGACCTGTTGGAGCGGGTCCAGAGGAGGCCACAAAAATGATCAGGGGGCTGGAACGCCTCTGCTATGAGGACAGGCTGAGAGAGTTGGGGTTGTTCAGCCTGGAGAAGAGAAGGCTTCGGGGACACCTTATTGTGACCTTTCAGTACTTAAAGGGGGCTTAAAAGAAAGATGGGGACAGACTTTTTAGCAGGGCTGTAGCAACAGGACAAGGGGGAATGGTTTTAAACTAAAGGAGGGGAGATTCAGACTAGATATAAGGAAGAAATTCTTTACACTGAGGGTGGTGAAACCCTGGCACAGGTTGCCCAGAGAGGTGGTAGATGCCCCATCCCTGGAAACATTCCAGGTCAGGTTGGACGGGGCTCTGAGCAACCTGATCTGGTTGAAGATGTCCCTGCCCATGGCAGGGGGGTTGGACTGGATGGCCTTTAAAGGTCCCTTCCGACCCAAACCCTTCCGTGATTCTGTGATTGGGAGGAGGACACTGTGCTGGGCCTGAGTCCAGKCTGCGGTGGCTGAACACTCGGTAACTTGGACACCAAAAGTCGTTTGGTCCCAACTGCCTGGAGTTTACCCCGAATCTCGGGCCGGGCTGAGTGGCCCATGCTGCCAGTGCTCTGCTGCGGTACTGGGGCCAGCGAGCAGCCGTCGGCCCCCGGGGGGGGACACAGAAACGCGCCCGCTGCTCCTCTCTGACACGCTCAGCCTGGTGAATTGTCCTTGAGACAGCACACTGCCCAGGTAAACCCGCAGTGCCCTCTGATCTCGGCTTYCCTAATAAGACCACTAAGAGCTGGAACGCACTTAGTTTGGATGCATGTCTGCACCGATGACATCTGTCAGCCAAAACGGCTCCCTGCAGCACGCTGAGTGCCGTTACCTTCAGGGCAGCAGAGGAAACATTGAGGTTTGCGGTGCAGCTCGAACTTCTGCAGAAAGCTGGCTGCTGGGGCGAGCCATAATCGCTGCCTCCGTCCGGTTGTGGCTGTGTGTTCATGCCCTGAGAGAGGGACCCTCACCCCAGGAGCAAGGGATGGGGCACACAGGACAGAGCCCTGTCCGCTGGTGCTGCTCTCCAGGAAGAGAGGTTAAAGGCAAGGCAGGAGGCACAAATGACTTGGAGAAAGGAGGCACAAAATGTTGGGGAGAGAGCAGGAAGCACCTGAAGGCTGGTAAGAATTGGGGAGAATTGTCCCCAAATGCCCTGGGACAGCTCTGCTGGCTGCACAACTCCCGCTCCAGCCGCTCTGTGCATCTCAGAGAGTCAGAGCTGGGGTGCTGTCCTTACCCTCTCTAGCCAGGAGGTGTCATTCTGAGCCTGCAGTAGGAACTCGCTGGCCTTCTTGTGGTGTCTGGAAACCTCTGGCTGAGGCTGTGACTGCCTGGGGTGACAGTGCCAGCTGCCCGGTAATGCCTGCTGCGCCCCGGAGCCCGCCGTTGGCAGGGTTTGCGTTGCAAACACAGGAGAAGTCTTTATTTCTCCAGTTGTTGAGGCAGTTGGTTCCTTGCTGGAGCCGCTGCTGGCTCGCCCCCAGCCCCAGGTGCCCCAGCAGGACCTTTCCCCTCCGCTCCAGCCTTTTACCAGGCCCATCCCGTGGCACCTTTTGAGCCAGAGACTGGCAGCGCCCGCAGTTGTAAGCAGGAGGTAGTTTCCTACAGACATGGGTGATTTCTGGCAGGCTGGGAGAGACTGGTTTCCCAGGGAGGAGCAATTCACATCCCTGGCTGCGTCCGCTGAGGTGCTGCCCAGGGGATATCTCATCTTATAATGCGGCACGCAGGGAGCTGCTGTTTCAGCTGGCTGAACATCTGCGTTTGGGTGAGGAGAGGCGAGGAAGGGACTTGTGCAGCCAGGCCGGGGATTCAGCTTGCACACAGGTTCCCACGTCTCTGCTTGTGACTGCGTTTTGAGAACTGCTGTTCAGTCCTGCCTTCCCCAGAGCCTAGCACCGGGGCTTGCAGGGAGGCTCTGGTAAGTCAGCAAGCAAGGGATTTTGGAGTAACCTGCTCGCAGAAGTAGATCCTGCCTAACCTGTGGTGTTTGATAAGAGCTGTAAGCACAGGCCCTGCCTTCTCTGCTGCAGCGGCCTGTGCCACCTCCGGGTTATTATGTGCGTGTGTGTGTTTTGCTGCTAACTCGCTTTCTCTTCTTTCTCTGTTTTCAGAAGATGCTCTGCTGGAAGCTGCGAGGATCAACAACATTTCGGAAGTCAACAGGTGAGCAGGCTTTAGAGAAGTGTGAGAGAACAGGGCTGCCGAGGGGTGAGAAGGCAGGAAAGCTCCGTCAGCACTTGGGGAAGGGGTGGGCTCATCCTTGTTACCCGCTGTGACTCAGCACTTGTTAGTGTTTGGGTGGGCATCCCAAGGCACAGCTCCTGGGATAGAGCAGCGGGGGCTGGCTGCTCCCACACCCCTTGGGGTGCTCACCTCGCCGTCTTGGATCCAGAGCAGGTCGGAAGGGACGGTGGGCACAGTTACCTGTGAATTGGAAGGTGGATCACAGATCCCTGTGCTGGGAGAGGACAAAGCATGAGGCCATGCAGTGCAGCATGGTGCGGACGAACCCCTCCAGGCCAGAAGCYGCAGAGCCTCGTTTGTGGGGGTCTGTCTCTGAACGAACAGCCGTTACGGGCTCCTCGGCTCGAGCCAGCAGCTCGCCAGCCCAGACAGGGACTTGCGTCCCACAGGGAGCACAGGAGAGAGCTCAGGTCTGCCTGTGCTGCCCAGGCCGACCTGTCAGGGAAGTGGCTGTGGTTGGGTGACCGAGCACATGCCTGTTAGGGAGTGGAGCACCTCCAGAGCTGTCCCGGTGCTCCTGTCCCACAGGCAACGGGCCTCCAGCGCTCTCATTGCTGTTGGCAGTGCCTTCCTCTGTTGGGGTTGTGCCGTGGCATCGTTTGGGGGCTGACTAGCAGCATTTAATTCACTGGGGTGTTAACAAACGAGAGCGTTTCTCAGGCCCAACGTGTGACCAGTCCCCAAGAGGCACGTTTGCTCGCTGCCCCCTGAATCCTCCTGCGGCTGTAGCTCTGGGGATGGACTTGGATTGGCTCGAGCGCTTCCCAGGATGGTTTGCGAGCAGCAGTGCTGCATTAACGAAATATGTCTGCTGGCAGGACAGCGCTGACCTCATCTGCAGCGAGTGCCAGGGACTTAGTCTGGAGCTGTGTGGGGGAAACAAATGTCCTGAAGACACAGGGTGAAGAGAAGTGTCTGAGAACCAGGTGGAGCCGCTTGTCCAGCAGAGCTTGGCTGTCCTGCCTGGTCTCTCTCAGTAACCCAGTGGTGATGAAGCCTCCCGTGCCCCAAGTGCTGCCCTCAATCAGTACAGAATGAAGATTTTTTTGGAAGCCTGGCAGCTTGCGTAGAACGGGAGCAGAGATTGCTGCTCTCCTGCGTTCACCACCCCTGGTGTTTCTCTCTGGCTGAGATCTCCCACCCAGTGCAGGCATCCGGGGAGCTCGGTGTTGCGAGCTGCTGTCCCTGAGTCCTCCAGCGGCAGGGGAGGAGAGCCCTCCTGGCCTGCAGCCAGGGGATGCTCCTTCCAGTCTCCGGGATCTCAGAGGAAGCAGCCTGGCTCTGCTGCACCCCAGGGCTGAGATCTGGTCTAGATCAAGGGCCGAAGAGGATATTGGTGTGCAGCTAATTGGCACATGTGTTCTGCTGCTTGTAATTGCAGGAAGCTGCTGCTTAGGGATGTCTGGGTGATTTGTGAGCGTGGTCAGGCAGAGCAGCAACAGGGATGCTCTGTGCTCCCCCTGATTCGGGAAGGGCTGGGGGCCGTAYACAGCCCAGCTGTGCTGCGTCCACGGCCTCTCCTTTTGTTTCTGTGCCCTTTCCTTCCAGCCCTGTTCCCTGGGGAGCTGCCTCCCCCCTGCAGCACCCCCTGTGTTTGGAGCTCACTGCCTACCTGTGCCTGGCACGTGCCTTCGCCTCCAGGCGCGGGCAGGGGACGGTGAAAACTATTGACTCTCTCCCTGCTGCAGGCAGCTTCGGCCTCTGCTCTACAACAAGCTTCCACAGCCCAGGAACTCCACAGCTGCTGCAGAGCTGACAGAACAGGGTTGCATTAAGGGCTCTTGCTCTTGCCACCTGCGAGGGGTAAAGCCCCAATTCAGCGTTAGCAGGGCAGGAGCGTGACATTCAGCTGAGCACTGTGGGCTGCACCCGGGAGAGGGCAGCGCCATCCACGTAAACACCCTGACGTGACTCGTCCTCCCCCCTGACAGTGCTGTCCCCTGCCTGCTCTTCCCCCGGTCCACACCGCTCGCTGGTAGGTTAGGAGAGGGGAGGCTGGTGTGATAGAGTTTTCTAATATAGCTTTAGACTCGTTTAAACTCTCTCCCATGGCCTAATGTCTTGGTATAATAACTTAAAGGCAGTGAAAAGCCGGTGGTGCGGTAGGGCTGAACTCCTGTGCGCTCAGGCTTCACAGAGCGATTCAAGACATATGTTCTCTGCTGTTCAGCAACCTGCCTCATTAGGCCGTGCCAGGAAAGCTGAGCAGAGACGTGTTGTTGCTCGTGTTGTGGAGCAGTTACTGATGTTGTTCAGTTCTTCAGCCTTTTGGCTCAAAGACTATTAGAAGAAGCAGCCAGATGTTTATAAGACCAGACCACGTTCTCTGGTACGCACTCTCTTCATCTGCTGCTGGGGACTTGTTTTTCCTTGCTGCACAAACTGGGGAGCTGGTGTTTTTCAAGTGCCTTGTTCAGCTGACGGCTTGTCATGGTCCTTTACACATTAAAACATCGCAACTACAATGACTAGGAAATGCAGTCTTTTGGTCTGAAGTGTAGAAAACGGACGTGTGAGAGAGGGTGGTGTGAGATACAAAGAAGATAACTTTGAAACCATGAGTTAAGTCATAGTTGTGCTTAACTGCAGAGGGAAAACAGGGTAGATAGAGGCTCCAGGGCAGTTCGGAGCAGAGGCTGTGCTATAAGCAGAGAACTGAAGAGCTTTTAGGGTCACCCTGTGTCCCTTATCCCAAAAGAGTTCTGTGTTCTCTCTTGGAAGAGAGTGACTCCCTTCATCACCCTAGCAGCCACCGTAGGATGACGGGATCAAGGCTATCATCCTTGTGGAAAACTAGGGAGAATGAGAACCCCCGCAGAGGATTTGAATGCCAGCAAGGATAACTGGTAGCTGGTTCCTAAAATGAATGATAGTCAAAGAACGGGAGGTGTAGACGCCCAGGCATGTGTGGCCATAATCTGCTGCCTGTTGAGGTGTGATGGTGACCTGGTGCAATGAAGAGTGAAGCAATTTTTCCTGTGGAATTAATGTAATGAGGGGGTGGAGGGGTTGTATGTGGGGGCTTCAGAAATACACCTTAAATACAGAGGGACAGGGTGCATGATGTGGAAGATGGAGGGGCAGGAGCAGCATCAGAATCATCAACCGGAGAAGATGCTGGCTTTTTGGAGGCTGGCTCTTCAGAGCAGGTCACCCTTCCAGAAGATCTCAGCTTCCCCATCTTGGACTGTAAATCTTCCAGTGTGGGTCTTCTCACTGCCTCTGTCTGAGTATTTACATCTCATCGTCATATTCCTCATACTAAAGTCAATCACATCAGTTGAGTAGGGAGGTCAGAAAATGGGGTAATGGCAATGGTTAGAGGAGCACGACATCAGGCAGCTACAGGACTCCTAAACGATGTACGGAGAAGCGACAGATAGCAGGGCACTGCTGTATAATAAGTACTTCCACGTGTGTAAGAAGTGGATGACACTCCTCGGATTATGCGGTGCTAAAGAGCTCACGTTTCACGAGGTTGCAGGCAAACATGCTGCTTCGCTCCAGCCGACAGGACGTGAATGGAGGTGGAAAATAAGTGATACAGTTGTACAAAATTAAAAGCATTTGATCCTGGAAGCCACGCTGTCCAGATTTTCTGTCTGGGAACCCAAAGAACCACAGGCACAGGTGAAAATTGGGCTGAAGGAGCCGAAAGGAGGGTTTGTGTCAGGGAGCCATGGGCAGCATGTGAAGGCAGGGTCCGGCTGYGCCTTGGGCCGGTTAACAGCTGTGCCGCTGCGCTAGCGTCTCTCCGAGTTTGGGCTAGGATACTTACATGAGCCAGCCAAGCTCCACTCACAATCAGCGTACAGAGCGCCTTGCTCTGAAAGGCTTTCTCTGGGTCCTTTTTTGCTGTTGAACTGCACACAGGGAGAGYGATGAGACATAGTGAGTGTTAGTTCAGCCAGTAACTAGAAATTTCTCAATCAGGCTTGGAAAGACTAAGGTTATGAGTATCAGGAATGAATGGGAGGCTTATGTTCAGGGGAATTTCGCATTATTCCAACCAGCAACTTCTTCCTTGGTTAAGGATGAACAGGCCTTTCAAACATACCAGGCAGAGCTCACATTAACACACGCGTTAGTATTGCTGCAGGAAGGATCGCATGTCCGAAGGCTGGATCCAGCCCCTGAGCCATAGGCTCTCCTCTCCCCTCTGTCTGCTCTCAGCTCCCAGGCAGCTTTTCTCATCTTTACCCGCTTGTTAAATGCGAGAAACCAGGCTGAATTCTTCATTGAGATCAAGGAACGTGTTAACTTCGGAGACCATTCCCTTCGGAGCGTGTGGCAAACCAGCTATTCCCTTCAAGCCCTTCATGCTGTTAGCCCGTACAGAAGATAACACTTAATTAATGTGGATAGTTTAATTTCCCTCAACCTCAGTTGTTCTGCGCGTTTGGAGGGAAAGCAAGAAGCAAAGCCATAAAGAATTACTGCCTCAATCCCCCTTGTGTTTATATTCAGTATTAATATTGATTCTCTGTGTTCCAGCTTTGTTTCTTAATAAGCCACCCACAAAAGTACAGGCTTACAGCAGAGTTTCCTTGCCAGATAAATATGATAGAACAGTATTCTCATAAGCACTGTACGACTGTGACTCATGGAAACACGGTGCGTATGTCAGACGGCTGTTACCAGGCTCATTCATAACAGCCGGCAGCAACCCAAATCGGCATGGTAATGAGATCTGGAGATGACCAGGCGCTCTCCTGATCTCAGAGGGATCCAGCCAGACACGGTGGTAGGGCAGGAAGCTCCGTGTCAGCTCCTGCAGCTGGTTTTGCTCTCTCCAGGGTGATTTTTAGGTGGAGGGTTGCAGAAACAGCTAAGTCAAGCTTGATCACCCCAAATGGTGATCTCTCCCTTTTGGTCAAGCAGCCGAGCATCGCTCATCTTGTTGTCTCTGGCTCATCATTGCGCTGCCTCCTCCCAGGCTGTGTCTGTCTCTTCTCCCTTATTTTGTAGGCAGCAAAGCTCGTCGAGCAAGAGTTCCCTTCTGCAGCAAGATGGGGTTTGGCCCAGTCTGGGCTGCTGGCCACGGCGGGGTTACACCTGATAAATAGTCCTGATCCCAACAGCAGGAAGACCCCGCTCTGCCCGGTCCTGGTCCGTTACCAGCCTTGCCATCCCCTGCTTCCAGTCCCCTGGTAGCATGACATCTCCCCTTGCTGTCACAGAGAGGATTGCTGCCCGCCAGCATGGTGCTCCGGGGGTGTTCAGTCCCCACATAGTTATAATTCAGATCAGTCGCAGAAACGCTGATGTGGGGTGCGCTCCGGAGCATCTGGCATACGTGGGGTGCATGCTGGCGGGGCCAGCCTTGTTTCCCCACCGTGAAAATACCTCTGGCCCGGGGCATACACTGTCATGCTGTTTTGGCCTGCTAGTGGGAAAAGATTAAACCTGAGGCTGTGGTCAGCTGCAGGAGACTGAGCTGAAGGTTCACGGGCTGTGTTAGTTGCTGCACTCGCTGCACTGTGTAGTCACGGTGGTGATTTGCTTTCCAGTCTGTACCTGGCAYGGTGGTTAGATGTGCTGGAAAACGAGGCTGCTCTTCTAGAAGGCTGTGAGCCCTTTCTGCTCTGGGGCACGTCTGACGCAGCAGGACCTGGACAGCCCTCCCAGCTAGACCAGAGCAGCATTTGTCCTTGTCTTTTATGCCTTTTATATCTTTTTATGTTTAAATGGCTAGGAGGAGCTGAGATAAACTGCCAGGACTGCAGTAGATCCGTGAAGATGAGTCTGTTTCTAGGTAAAACATTGTGCTGAACATTGCACTTGTCTCCCTTTCAGTTCTCTCCAGCTCAGGGGCTGGACTAGGGGTTCAGCAGCACCTACTGTTTGCTTCCCATCTCATGGGTTCGTTAAAGAATTCAGAAACTGCATATAAAATCACAGTCTGGGGCAAAAAATCCCTCTGTAGTGAATCAGGCTTTGGTTACCAACTTGGAACAATACCCTCCTCAGTCCATGGACGGATTTTTGAAAGTCCCTTGTCTGAAACGAGCCCAGATCAGAGCTGAACATGAGCCGTTTGCATCAGAGCTTCCTGGAGCTCAGCCCCGTCAGTGGTTTTTCTCTCCGCTCCTGGCAGCCCCGTTTCTGCCCCCACCAAGCACAAACTGGCAGTCCACGTGGAGCTGTGCTGCCCACGCCGCTGTCCTGAGCTCCGAGCAGAAAGTCATGCCCGCAGCTGGGAAACCATCGGATCATGGGAAGGAACCGTGCGGAGGGTGTGGGCCTTTACGGGAGCAGATATCCCGTCTCGTGCCTGTCAGAGCATCTTCCTGTCTCAGAATAATTAGCAGTACTGTGAATATTGTGCATGGGGCCTTACGCTCGAGGGACACCTGAATGCTTTGTAGGGTAAATGTGGGAGTCGTGTCAACGGCTACCGAAGCACGACTGCCTCTGGCCACCAGCCAGACGTCTACCTTATCTTCTGTCCTAAACAGCTGTGAAACGTCTTCAGCAGTGGCAGTGAGGGAGGGTTGGAGACAGGATTGGAAGATTATTTATAATTACATTTATTTCCATTGCTACACGCTTTATATTATGCTGTCAGTTTACCCTCACCGGCCCTGTATTTGTTAGTATATATCTGAGTTAATGGACACCTGGGTTTTTTAGGATAAACAGATGTTTTTCCTGTAAATGTCCCCTTTAATCTTTTCTCCTAATGCGTGGACCAAATTATACACTACTTTTTTCAGTGAAAGTTTTTGACTGGTTATTGAGTTTGATTTGGCGCGTGGCCTCGGGGACTTGGAGCAGGTAGAACAGCCCAGATTTCTTCATGTTGGCTATGAAATATCGGAGGAGACTTGTGCATGCATTGTGCTTTCCTGTATTGGATAGCTGAGAAACCGAAAGGGGACAGCCTTTACCGGGCAGCACCGCAGAGCAGGCTTCCCAAACAGGGCAGCAAGGGCTGAGGAGGAAAGATGGGAAATAAAGTGRTAACTTCTGCTGTCACTGCTCAGTTTCTCACTGGTTTCACAGGAGAGTTTTGCTGTAACACTTCCTCTGTAGTGACCTTTTTTCATGCTGCTTGTTGTATTTTGTCCTCCCAGGACTGATGGTGTTTGCACACTGAGCCATAAGACCGATCTCTTTGCAGTCGGCCTCCAGCCAGCCACAAGAGACAAAAGATCTCATGCCTCTTTCCAAAACAGCTTTAAACCCTCTACTGTGCCCAGATCCCTCTCTCTGGAAGCAGACACCAACTCATCTGGCATGGCTGGATGCCTGGTAGCTTCTGTACGTGTGGAATACATCTGGTAGCCATCACAGGGTTAATTCCAGTTAATGTAGGTGTTTATCACTCTGGCAGCGGCAGGGCTGAGTGCAGGACAGCCTCCGTGGGAGGGAGACGGCCGAGCGGCTCTGGGTTTGGAGGAGAGGCGGTGGCAGTGCCGGGAAGGGCAGTCGGCCAGTGTGGAAGTGGCCTGCGCAACCACGAGTGATGGGGACGAACGGGAACAATTATTCCGCTTCCCTCACAGCACGGGCGCCAAGGAGCACCCAGGGAGATGTCCAGGCAGCAGGTTTAAAACAAATGCAAATTGCTTTCTTAGGCAGCACGAACTGTGAAACTCAGTGGATGCTACGGAGCCTGAAACTCGAGTTCAGATTCTTAAGCCTAGCAGGTAACGACGTGTCACCTCCAGCTCAGAAACCGGTGTGTTGTGGATTGCCAGAAGTTAGTATACTATGCTCAAATCCCTCTGCAAACAGGGATTACTCACGTTCTTTCCCCAACTATCTGCTGCTGGCTGCTGCCAGAGACAGACTGTCAGGCTGGTGTAGTATTTTTCCAATGCACAACTTCGCTGTTGCATTGCAGCGACTTGGGAAGTCAGCAATGAATCAGGGCTCCTTCAGGTGAGGCTACATTTTCTTTTCCTCCCAAACCCTGGTGATGCCAACTGTAGCACACGTTAGCCAGTAGCGAAGCCAGCACTTCTAAAGTCCTGCCCTCCCCTGTTCCCTGGGCAGTAGCAGGAGGCAGGGTGTGTACATCCCAGTCCTTTTCTCCCTCTTTCAGCCTGTTTTGAAAAGCAGAATCTATTCGTGGTGTTGGAGGATCTCACAGGTGGTGTAGGCATGGGACGAAGACCAAGCATCTCGCTGTGTGTCTGTATCAATCTCTTCATGTTGTGCCACTTCGGCTTTCCCCATCACGTGTGTTCTTGCCTGCGGTGCTTTTGCCCACCCTCTGTGCCCTCAGACAACCCTGCTCTCATCTGGGAGCTCGGTTTCCCTTCTGAAACTCAGATTTATAAGAACTTCCCTCTGATTTTGGAGATTTATTTCCATGTCCTGTTCATGCTGTCTGGGTTAGGGGCACTGTCCCCTCCGGGACCCCCGTGTCCTGGCAGCAGCCTGCCTGCCTCCTCGCCGCCTTGGGACCCGCAGAGGAAATGCTGCTCCTCTCCTCATCCCTTCCCTTCCCTTCCCGAGCCTTGTTTGAACCCTCTGCGCCGACGCTGCCCAACGCCTTGTGGGTTCGTGTGTTTTCACGAAGCACCGTGGTGTCACGAAGCACCCTGAGATGATCATGAGGGGTTGAGAAGCAGACGTGAGCTATCTCGAGGAAGACGGCAGCAAGATCAAAGGCTTTTCAATGGCTCGCCTGGTTCTCCTGACCGGGCAGATCCTTTCCCTGGCCTCTACAGGGGGATTGCGCTTTCATGTTCGGAGATATTGTTGGGTTTGGATGTTTTTCTTCCCTCCCTCTTCTGCAAAGCGGAGGGCAGGCCCCGGGAGGGTGAGCACGTCTGAGGGTGTCCCCCACCCCTGCAGTTAAACAGTGACATATTGGGGAAGGGGTGGGGGAAATGTTTAAGTGGCCGAGAGAAACAGAAGCTATTGTTGTTGCAAAAGTTCAAGTTTCCAGCTTCCTCTTCCTCCACCTGTCAGGAGGGAGCGCTGGGCATGCTGCCGGCGCTGAGCACAAACTCAAACATGCCCTCTGGGCTCGGCTGTGAGCGCGGTGTCACCGAGTTAGTCACCCAGAACCCCGGCAGCGGGGTGAATAGGAGGCACATCTGTCCGGGGGCAGCGGGGGGAGAAGGCTCGTCGCCGCAGCCGACTTGGGTTCTTTTTCTCTTCTGGGTGGATCAAAGTGCTGAAGCTTTGGGAGCTGCTGTCTCGAGGTAAAATAGGCCGTACGCACAAAGCGGCGGGTGCCGCTCTGCCCGGGCTCCTCTGGCAAATTCCAGAGCAGCCGGTGATGTCCCGGTGATGTCCCGCTGGCCAGGCCCCAGGCTCCTCCAGAGCCTCTGCTCCTTTCCAGAGAAGTCTTCAATTCTGCAAAAAGCCCCCATTGCTGCCCTGGCAGCTGAGGCTCTGCAGGGAGAGGGGACGTCTGTCGAAGGCTGGGACCGGGAGCCGTCGCTGCTTGCTCGCAGGCTCTTAACCCTTAGAAACCTGTCAGGAAAATCTGTTCACGCAGAATACCCCGTCTGTCTGGAGAAGCGGCCGAGCTTTCTGCCCTAAAACCCTTAAAAAAAAAAAAAAAAGTTTTTTCTGAAATCCTTAAAATACAAACACGCCACCAAACAGAAAAAGCACCTGCTCTTTTTCAGGGTTCTTCTAGTGACGGGGTCTTGGTGGCACTGCTGCAGCCGAGGGCCAGTTTGTCTTTTGAGAAACACTGAAAATGGTGCTAATAGAGCTATATACGCACGAGAAACTGCTTAGGAGGTAAGAGTGAGTGTCCTGGATCTTATTTGGTTAAACTGTGGATAAACATGCTAAACATTGATCAGAGGATTTTATTTAATTAAAAAAAATACTCCTGCTGGTAAATACATTTGGCTGTCTAGGATCTGAGCAGTGGTCGTCGCTTTATCGATTGCCATATCATTAAATCAGGCGGGGAAAACATTAATGATAGGCTTGAAGACCCTGAACATAAAGTTCAGTTGTCTAGAAAATCTGTTAAGTTGCTGAGCATCTTGCAATGATTTAAAAAAAAAATCCGGCTTCTAAATGAAATGTCAATGCATATTATGCTAGATGATGTGATGCTAGTAATTCTCTCACTAGGCTGGGTCATGTGGCATTCCAGATGCTTACGATTATCTAGATTCCTGAATGGAAAACTACTTGATTAATTCTAATATCTTAGCTCCGAGCCTGTAATCGAATCCCGCAGCAGAGACTCCAGCATCCTTCCTGTTGGATGCACTACGTTTTAACAGGTTTGACTGCTGGACTAGGATCTTATTTCATTATTTTTTTATCTAAGAATGAAGATAATTCATCGTTCAATATGCCCTTCCACTACGTCTGTAGAGAAAAAACAGCCTTCCAGTGAGTTAAAATGTAGTTTTAGCGGCTCCAAAGTGCTTTAATTGAAGGTTGCCATCCTGTCCTCTGTCTCATGAGGAGATGCTAAAGTGTTTAGCTGCAGTTCCCATTCATGAGAAAACAAATGTTAAAATTCACGACGTGTGGAAGTAAGACCAAGCTTTCGCAGCAGAGCGACCCAGTGGCTGGTGGAAGGCGACCCGGACGGTCTGTTTGCACCTTTAACGTTAAATCATATTAATACCGTGGTCAAGTGCAAATGGGGCTAATGCTTTGTGAATTACATTAATTACCCCCTGTTAAAGATGTTAGTAGGCGGTAGGTGTTGGGCTGTGAGGTTTTAGGAGCAGAAGTTCCCAGCCTGAAGGGGTATGGCTGCCTTAATCCTTGCTTAGCTGATGCCTTCGTACCTCAGGAGGTTTCGTGCCTGGCTTCCCCCTGTCAGGCTTCCTCTCCGTGGCAGTAATATTTTCCTTTCTTTTATTTGCTGGATTTTATGTGGCTATTAGACTCTCAAACTGACACACTGTGGAAAGGGGGTGAGGTGAAAGTTACTGCCTTCAAAGTACTTTCAAATGGCCAAGTAAATAAAATGAAATTCAGAAATAACTTGCACACGTCCTTCCATGCCACTCTGAGAGAAGAGTAGAAGGTGACCGGGCGTCGCGATGGCTGTGAAAGGATTTTTCAAAGCACCTGGGGTGGGTCGGAGGGGAGACAGTAAGATCTCAGTGCAGGTTTCCCCTGTCTCTTGCTGGGCTCGGCCTCCCGGCCGCTCTGCTGCAGGTGGGTCCGGCTCCTCCTGGTTTCTGGGGGAGCTGGGGCTGAAGCTGGTCCCTGCAGTGGCAGCAAGCGAGCGGTTTTTCGTCTTGAAGGAGCGGCTTTCTGTGCCTGCGTGGAGGACGCACAGATGGAGTCGCGGTGTGGATTTCTCCTGCAGGCAGCGTCCCTCCAAGCTAGGGCAGGTAATTGCTGTGACCAGCAGTGGCCGTGGATCTGAGTCAGACTTGCTTGTCTCTCTGTTGTGAGTGCAAACACCCTCCGTATGTGTAGCTGCAATGGGAGCTGATCTCTAAAGATAGCAATCTGCCATCATCTGTGCATCTAGGCACGTCCTACCTTACAGGGACAGGAAAGCTTTGTGGCTGCACATGGATATTTCTCCTTTAAGCAATCTGCTGTCTGGGAGTCCTCTTCGGGCAACAGAGCTGGCAGCACGCTCTTATCGTTTGCTTTCAGTGATTAGGTGCTGGAAGAAGGAGAAAGCATAAGGACATATCCTGGGGGGAGCCCAGGCTGGTCCTGTGCAGCACCTCAGACTGTGGGACCATTTGATAATGCAGGAGCTGCAACCTGCCCGGAGTTAGTGATGTGCAGATCTGTGTAGCATGGATCTGGTAAGGATTCTGCATGAAAATGTGTTCCTCTGCTACTGTGTAGTATCAAGTATCAAACTTTCTTGGAGCAAGGACCTATTGTTTACCTGCTGAATAGCTCATGATCATTAAACTTCTAATTGTAACCCTGGTAAAGAGAATATAAATCTTCTGTTGGTGCTGTGGATCATTTACAGAGGTCGTGGCCTCCTGAACCACAGTTGGGAGCTACGAATAAAGGCTACCAGTTACTATTCTATTTTTTTAGCTATTGGATCTCAATCCAAGCGCCTGATGAGCAGTTCAGAGCATCCGGTACCAGGGCACCAGCGCTGGCTACCTCTCCTGTCAAAAAAGGATGGTGAAATTACCCACCTGTACCCGTTATCTACATATCATAGCTCCACTTGAGTCGGAAGAGTTACCCGACATGCTTCTATGTAGGGCTTGGCTGAGTCATCCGCCTGCTGTCTCTCATGCCCCCGCAGTCTCAGTCTAATAGTTCAGCTGGAGTGGGATACAGATCATTTTAGGCATCTAATTCGGGTGACAATTACCTGGCTAGTTTCTCGGGGCAGCGGGGAGAACTGCGTTCAGCTATGTTCAAGACGTGAGCCAAAGCTTAGGCATTGGTATTGCTGGTTGGAAATAACTTTAGGATTACATGAGTATACTTGTTCCTTGGGATAAGTTTTTACTGAAAGCGCTGTGAGGATTTTTGACCAGGTGGAGGAAGGTTTGCAGAGACCTTGTGTACAGCTGTGGGTGTTTGCTAGGCTAGCGTTCGTGCTTTCCTTTATGTTTGTTCCAACTGTAGGAAGAGGAATATGGTGCATTTAGCTCCTTTTCACTAATTCCATCCCAGTGCTCTTTATTAACAATCTGACAGAGTTACCACCACAGCAGGCTGAGGGCAATTAATTTGAAAAGGGTGGCCAAATTCAGATGTGTACCTCTCTAAGTCCTTAAAGAAGTGGTCTGACTTTTTCAGTGCATGCGAGCAGCCGCAGCTGCCGTCGGCTTCCTTATCTGTGGATCTGGGGGGGGGTTAAATACTTCAAGTGTGGTGCTTGCATGTGTGAAACGTGGCCTGTGTTTTCACTTGTCTCTCTCACAGCACGGAGTTTAATGGCAGCTCTTCCCTGTTACGCCCATACGAAGGATGTGCTATGCAGTAACGGCCTCACAGAGAGAACGGCAATTCCAGGCTGTCATCTCATACCATCTGGGTTTGGCACTTGTTTGAGGATGAATTAGCTTCTGCAAGGACCTGTCTCTTGCCATTAGCTGGGGGGGAGTGTAGACAGCTGGGGTAGGCTGGGCTCCCGGCATTCACGTGGGTTTGGCTAGAGGAAGTTGTTTGGATCCCATGGTTGGCCATGAAAGAGAGAAGGGTTGGGTAAGTTTGCCTCTATGAAATATTACTGTTCTAAGGTGCTGCTTGGAATCTGGTGCTAAGAGTAATAGTGTTGCTGCTGCAGGATCAGAGGATGCAGAAAGGGTAGAGAAGCCTTCTGGTGCTTTAGAGCCTGAAGAATATCAAAGTAAAAGCCAGCAGAAGCCATGTAGGAGCAAAGTTGCTAAAAGGTGCCAGGGAGGGATTAGGGAAACAGTGCAAAGGCTGAGAAAGTTTTGCAGAAAAAGCACCAAGGGTAGTTTGATGCCTCATATTTTTTGGGTTTGTCTCATTTGTTCTCATGTCATGCAAGAAAACTGCAAAATATCTCCTGTTGACCTGGGCTTTGGAGATCTGCTGAGCTTCTTCTGAAACCCTAATGGTTGCACTGCAGCCTGAAGATCTGAACCTGTCATCAGATTGTAGGTTAATCAGCTTTGCTCTCTGTCATGCTACTGGTTGGTTCCTCAGGTATTAGACTGTATAAAAGAAAGAAATAAAAATAAAGAGATCGAACCGGTTGACGTTGGGCCATTTGAAAGGATGGTATTGCTATCACCTACCAGTTTGTTTTGGTTTGGTAGCTGATGAGAAACTGGATTGAATCGACTTTCCATGTTGAGTCTTCTAGGCTGCACTGGAGCAGGTGCCTGCCAAGTAAAATATTCCGCTTTCCGTCGTTAGCTCCAGTCTGCTCGGGATGCTTTCTCTGTGTCTTTTTTCCTGAACATGTCTCTCTTCTGTCCAGGTTGTTGCTGGAAGGCACAGACGTGAACGCGAGGCACAAGCTTGGCTGGACTGCTCTCATGGTGGCAGCTATCAGCAGAAACTCCAGGTACGTTTGTCTCGGCATTCACCATCACGTAGTGGGTAAGTCACTTCACAGCTGCCCCACCTTTTCGTAAAGTCATACTGAGCTCCACAGAGGGTTTCCAAAAAGTTTGGGCTGGTTTGGGATGTGTTGTCGAGCTAAACCCGAGGGAGCTTTCCACTCTTCCTTCGTACGTTGTGTGACAGATCGAGGTAGGCTGCTCTACAATCCCGGAGAGGTGACTGCTGAATTGGCAGTAGATTTTGGCCTCTGATGAGTCTGTAACCGTGGGATGTCATTGTGGTAGGTAGTCTAACGCCCCACCATCAGAAATAGCTCCCACAAGAGCTGCCGCGTCCCTCCTAGCTTGTGGGGCCATTGCTGGGTCTTTCATGCTAGGCCTTTATGAAGCAAAAAGGCTGAATGCTGCGCCCTCCCTCCTTAGTTCCCATGATGATCGCTGTGGCTTCTTGTAACCTTTTAAAGACACTCTTAAATATATTCAGTCTACAACTAAATTCAATTAGTTTTTTATTTAAGGAAAAAAGAGAAAAAGAAATCCAATTTTGGAAAACGTGGGACAGACGGGAGAATGAGCTTTGATGTTACAACCTCTCAGGGATGCTTTACTTAGTCACAAGTTCATAAGCAAAAAAGCCTAATTACTTGGGAAAACACAGGATTAAAGCGGTGCACAAAGGCTGAATATCCGCTCTCGGGCGACACGATTCGAATCCATGTGCCGAGTTCGTGTGTGGTGCAAACTTTGATGTGTGCTATGACAAGCTGAAAGTCGTGACCTCCTTGGGGAGCTCCTTAAGATGGGCACAGAGGCGGGGGCTCGGGACTGTTTGTTTAACTTTGATGTCCGAGCAGCAACGGGCCCCGTTATTTGCCCATCCGCGGAGGGACGGGCTTTGGAGCCTCCCACCTTTGCCAGTGGACAATGGTCAGCAATGGAGTGTGACGACTGTTGACCATTCCAAGTGACTGGTGGACCAGAACAGGGCTTCCCGAGTTGCAAAGGCTAAGAGGTGACAGGGAGAAAGGCTGTTCATGGTACAATAATTACCTAAAACCAGGCCTAAAATCGGGTAGAAATGCTAATGAAAACATCTAGGCAGTAAAAGGCGTTCAGCACCCAGGCTCGTCCCTTGTTATAGACTGGCAGAGCGATAACGACGGTGTGTCTTATTTGGGTACCTGGCAAAAAAAAAGCTTTTGGCTGTGTTGGGCAAATGGTGTTTATTTTTCCCACAATTTGGATGAATAATGACTTTAATTGAAAATTAAGAAGTCCTTGAATATCTGAAGCTTGGTATATCTGTCCTTGAATATCTGAAGCTCCTGGGAAGGAGCGGGGTCAGGGCTTCGTGGAGGCAAACATAAACACAAGCCAGACTTACTCCTGGTGTAACAACTCTGTTGATACCGCTGGGGTTGTGCCAGATGTGTTTTTGGCCCTCCGTACCGTTTCTAGCTCCGTAATGTCCACAGAGGGGTCTCGCTGCTGGCTGGGAAATACGTTGAGCTGGAACATGACACGCGGCGTGTTTGAAATTCCCTACAAATCATTTGCTCACAGAYGTTTTAACCCGAACCCGGCAGAACTGGGCGTTGTGTGTGCGGTCGGCTGTGGAAGTGGAGAAGGCAGAGCCTGGGGAGCTGATGGCTTCGACTCGGTGGCAGGGGTTTGCCTGCAGAACTTTAAATGTTTATTAGCTTTTCCCTTCCAAATGCAGAGTGGTTTTCTGGATCTCTTGCAATCCTTTTACGTACATTAGGTAGGAACTAGTCTAAATATGACTTACTCTGCTTTGCAGCAAGATGCAGGGTGATTTTTTTTTAGAGTGTGGTCCCTCTGTAAAGAGCGATGATCTAAAATTGGTTTATCCAGCCACAGCAGCTGATTTGGTGGATTATAAGTTGTTATGACTTTTGGTTCTTAGCCCATCAGCCAAACAGCCTCCGGGGGAGGTGAGCCGGGTCTTTCTCTGGCTTGCGTGTCAGAAGAGAGGTAACGAGTGGCTCAGGGATGGTCAAGGAGAGGTAACGAGTGGCTCAGAGATGGTCAAGTTGCAGCCAGCTGAGCAAGGGTCTGCACGTATTGTTAGCCTGCAACAAGTACAAGGTCATTCGATTTTGTTTAACCTGCCTGCTCCGTGACCACTTCTTTTTTTAAGGTTGTTGATACCTGCACAAGTTACCCAGCGTGGCTTTAGGGGGCTGTGACGTTGGTAACTGGAGTGAGTGTTTTCAGCGTAGAACTGCTAAGAAAAAGTAAGCCTTCAGCCCCAAATTACTGTCTTTCCAAAGTCGTTTTTCAGAGAAGAACTGTGTTTTCAGTCTCTGCTGTGCTGCCGGAGATTTCTGTGACCTGTCCTTTAGCTTTGTAATGTTTCCCAATTTTCACAGCCCTCACTCTTCCAATTAGACAGCTACAGTCCATATGTTTAATTTAATTTCAGAGGCACTGCATTAATGATGTTTGTCAGTTGCCATCAGCTACAAGATAAAATCCCATGTGCCGGCAGGGAAGTTTGGGGTCTGTCTTTCCTTTTTACAGCAAAACAATGATCATTCTCTTCCTCTTGAAAACATCCTGTATCCAAAACATGGCAAGGCACGGAGAAGTGTTCTCGTCCGTTCCTACTAATGGGTTTCAAAGGGGAGATGGTGCATAGCTGGGAAGGAGCGGGGTCAGGGCTTCATGTCACGCTGAAGGACAGCCTTTCTCATGGGCTCCCAAAGGCTCCTAACCCCTAAGGTGAATTTAGCCTCATAGCACCCTGTGAAACTGGGAGAGGTACTGGCACTTCCAGCAGCCCCAGGTCCAGGCAGGGGTTTCTTTCCCATTGCCTGTGCTCCAGGGGATCGCTCTTCTGCAAGCCAGGAGTGTTTCTAGTCCCAGCTGGCGTCTTCCTCTGCAGAGCATCCTGCTCTGAAATGCAGATGCACAGCGTGCAGCGTGATTGCGGCTTAGCTTTGGCACCTCTCAGCCCGGGGGAGTTTGTGATCTAGCGGAGAGGGACCAGGCTACCGGGACGCCTGGGATCCGCTCTGGTCTCTGCTCAGCAGCTTGGAGGAGTTATTCCTTTTTTCTAGTGTCCCTTATGCCCTGTGTCTGTCTTTGCATGCAGCTGGGGCTCTCTCTTGCACTACAAATACCCAGGGCCCCAGCACGTGGTGCCAGCACGTTAAGCCCCCAAGCATTGCTGTGGTGATAGTTATAAAAGTAAAGGGAGGTGGCCAAATACTTCAGTCTGGCATCTAATTTTGGTCTTTGTGTTTTAAAAACACTTCATTACAGTAGTTCAGTTGGTAAAAAAATATTGTTGAAAGAATTGTGTTCCTTTTATTTATTCTTTTAATTAGCTTATTACCTTGTTTCAGACCCTTCCTGAAGTGTGGATAGATTCATTTATGGTTCTTTTTTTATGTGAGAGGGAGTCCAGGTCCAAATTCCTCGGCTCTGTGATAATACGGGTTGTAACCAGGTTGTGGGCTAAGGACAGATCAGCTGCGACCACGTTTACATGAGCAAAGGAAGGTTTTCCGCTGTAATTCCCAGAGCTGGGGGAATTTACCGTAGCTTTAATATAGCTGATGAGGCAATGAGGCTGGTTTTAGTCTAAGCATAACAACATATAACTGTCACTTTATGTAGTCCACAATGCTGTGTCATAACCGTGCGTTTCTGTTAAGGCATGAGGAGTAACGCAGGTGTGCACGTACACACACACCTTCCACCTTACTTTTCATTTATGTTTTTCAGTTGGAGTGACTCCTACTCTGTTTTATTTTTAGTCTTTGTTGAAAGCCTATTGCTTTTCTGGATTTCACCTACTTTAAAGTGGTTTCTTAATTCTCCTGGAAAGACATAAGTTTTAAAAGGGAGGATTTATAGTCTATGTGAAAAACACTGCTAGGGGCTTCTTTCCCTTGGCTGCACCTGCTACCTTTGCACATTTAACATATTTATAGTAATTAAGCTTTAATTAAATGCTTACTGAGAGCTTTGTGGGTTTTGTGCCTTTGTTAGAATAAGCAACAAAGCTATCATAAATTAAAAACCAAAGCAGTTAGGACCTTAGCAGGCTAAGTGTCTACGCATTTGTAGCATAGTGACCTTTTCTGCATACAGCTACTCTGTTTTTCATTGTTTCAGCAGAAATAAAATGACAGTGAAATATTGAGTCATCCTCTCGGCTCCTTATGAGGTGGAGAACTGATTGTGCAGGAGGGGAAACTAAGGCACAGAGCAGCATGGAAACTCGAAGTCCCAGTGGGATGAGTTTGGGCAGTTATAAAACACTGGCACCTGGTTCTGCTTCTGTTCCTTACCATCGATGCCACCCCTGTGCGCCTGTCCAGCGGGGAGGGAGGGGGTCGGAGCATGATTTTAGGGCTTCCAAAGTTATATGCATAGCTCAGGTGGTGGGAGGAGCACCCGGCTGTACTCGGAGGGATGAGCTTCTCAGAGCGGTTCAGGCCTCTGCAAGGCTCGGTAGCGGCTTTCTCAGCAGCAATACCCACGTTTTATAGGTGGAGAGAGAAGATAAAGAGAAAATGACTTGGCTGCAGCTGGGTCTCTGTTTGCTGGGACAGAGACACGTGTGGCTCTGGGGCAGGGGATGTGAGTGAGAGTGACGGGCACGTGGCTGCTTGCTTTAAGTAAGTTTGTGCGTGTTTTCTCAGGTTTAACAGTCAATCCTCTTCTTTCCAGCTTCCCTTTTTCTTCTTTACTAATACATAGCTACAGTACTTCTGTCCATCTTCCTCCCCCCTTTTTTCACACACCCATCTTGTTCTCACCCCAAATGCCGTGAGCGGCTGTGCGTGGATCTCGGCGAGATACCCTCAGTGAGTGCAGGGAAGGCGGGAGGAGGGACAAGAGCGGGGTGCAGCTCCACCTAAAGAGCATTTCTTTGTTTGAACAGGTGCTTTCTCTTGGAAGCTTGTCCCTGTCTCCCCTCGCCCATGGGTGTTCTTCTGTACGGACTGCTTCACGTTCTCTTAGAGCAGGAGGGGACAACCGTAATGCTCTATGCTGGTGAACCATTCCTTCCATGTGCTTGTAAATGAGTCCTGCTTGTTCATCCAGCTCATGGTGTAAGCAACTCCCAGGCATACTTACTCCTGTTTCACCAGGGGCTTTAGCCTCTGATTCCTCTCAGCTGTTCCCAACATCATCTCCTCTCCTCCATTTTCTTTTCGCCTCTTTGCCTTCTTGCACACCCTTTCTCCTTCTCCCTTCATCTTCAGTTCTGGATCTCTTTGCATTTCCTCGCTTTTGCTTCTCAACACCTTCCTGCTGGGAATGACCGACGACAAGTGACTCCTCCCTGTGCCTTGGCTCTCCTTTTCCTTCTCTGTCTTTCTATGTAGATCAAAAGAGCTGTGGGTCAGAGGCTCTCGCATAGAACCAGGACTGGCGGTGCTTGGCCCAGCATGGTCCTGTCCCTTCCCTTGCCCTCCTCCAACCCTCCTTAAGGAGAGGAGTCGGGAAGCAGCTCCTCGGTGTAGATTGCTGGGACTTGTGCCTCTTCCACATGTACCTAGACTTTGTGCATTGAAGGTGCTGTATAGATGTTTTATATTGGCAATAACAGTACATCATGCATAGTAATATTCTAGTGGGTATGTTCTAAGACTTATAGTGAAGGGTGACCTATCTGGAGCTATTTTCTGTCTATAGGCAATGACATGATTAACTGGCGCAGTCTTTTTACCTATATTAGGTACATACATCTGTTCTGTGTGATTTTTTTCACTCCTTTCACTTCAGGCAACTCATTCAGAGCTGTCTGCAGCAGAGCTGGAGAAATATCTGGATGCCTTTGGAAGCACGTATGGCCCATAGTGTTGCCTGTCAAAGGGCTGAGGAGTCGAACGTGGTTTTCAGCTGTGATGACAGCACATTTTGAGGGCTTGATCCTACAAACTGGGGCATTGTCTTCCAGCTGCTCCCTGTCTTTGAGGGACAGTGTCCACATTGTACCTGCCCACCTGAGGACAGAGCAACAGCAACTGTTCCCCACGCTGCTCCTCTGCTGCCTCGGCAGCGTCCCCATCTGAGACCTCTGTGCATGAGCACCCCTCTTCCCAGGATGAACGGCATTCCATGTCCTGCAGGTCACGCACAATTGGGTATCGTCAGTTTAGCAGGTCACTGCACCTCTCCAAGCCACAGAAACTGCCTCTGTGCCCATTTTCTTACCACTGCACACAGGTAACAAGACTTCTTTTAACTCTCCTTCGCTGATGGCTGGGGACATGCAGCAGCAGTGCTGTACCTTGACCATGTCTCTGAAGCATGATTCACCTGAGTCACACTCTCAAGAGAAAGCCGTTGTGAACAGTATAACAATTATCACCCTTCAAGATTTTTTTTTCTTTTTGGATTCCATAATCCCTTTTTATCCCTTTTTTTGGGGGAGGATCATTTTCGTCTGAGTCAATAATAAACCACCGCGGAGTGAGGGAATGCCACGGCTGCCCTGCTTTCTGTGCCACAGGTAGGCGTAAACATGTTCCTGGGAAGGCGCACATCCACATTTAGACCTCATCTGAGAAAAAAAGGAGAGAACAGGGGCTGGAGTGTAAACAGCAGCTCCCTCCGGCCCTCCTGCCCCTGCTGAGTTTTACAGAGAGTTAAGATATAGCCACACAAGGGATCTTCTTTGTGTCCAGGCAGGACCTGTGGCTTCTGCCAGAGCTCGGGGCAGCCGCATATCAAAACGCGTCAAGGCTTTTGCATTGTGCTGATAACTCACGGTCATGGGGATCACTGGACTTCTTGGTTCACCAACCCCAGCTGCCGGCGCGTTGGTCCAAGCACAGCGCCTCTCCTGACGCAGCCCCAGTCACGTCCAGCCATCTCGTCATTGATTTCCCCACCCCCTGTATTGTATGTATGTATTTATTTATTTAACAATATGTTGGTCCAGCCATTAAAAGCAGAAAGCACTTTCTCCAATCGATTGAACTGCCCAGCAAACTTCAGTTAAGCGTTGCCCTCTGAGTCATCACCAGGGTCAATTTAGATTTATATTCACGCTGATGAATAGGCTCTGCCTTTAATCTAATGAAAACTTGATCAGCAAATTAAAACTCGGCTTGTTGAGGCTGTTGAGCACAGGTGAGTTATGGAGGGAAGCCTGCCTCCCTGGACCAGCTCAGCCTGCCGCCGGCATCCCTCTCCCTCTAGGTATCTGGCGCGGAGTCTTGTTCTGCCCCAATACCTGGCAGCAAGAGGAAGAAAACAGGAGGTATACGGGCCAGAGAATCCTGCATTTAAACCCCACTCCTTTGTTAATAACTATTAGCTGAGCTGGTGCAGAAGAGAAAGATGCCTTCTGCCCTCTCCAGCACCTTCACCAGAGCTTCCTTAATAGACCCCCACAACTGCCTTATGAACTGGGAAGTAGTTACACCTCTTCTCCCTGGGAAACCTGAGATTTTTACCCAGGGACTGGATTGTTAGACCATGCTTTGTGACTGTTACCTGATTTTGCAAGTCCCTTGCTTATTCCAATGACATTCACATGCTTTACGCTGATGAGCACAGTTACTCTGTATTTTGATGGCGCCGTTACCTTTCCTAAAGGCTAATTTGCTTGAATGTCCCATTACCCGCAAATTGGATAGGTACGATCAATATTTGTGATTCCAGGAACGTCTGGCTGGTGCAGAAGTGCCTGGAGGGGACGGCACGTCCCAAAAGCAGGAGGTTAGATTGAAAGATGATTGGAGAGGGAGGCTGAATGTGCAACGCGTTGTTATTAGACCAGTGAGTCCTTCCTGTTTAGGGAGCTGGATTGCAGCCCTAAACGGGGCCAGGCTTTTGGAACACCAGATTTTGCCAGTAAGAGATGATATCCGTGCTTATTAAACTTGAGCCTCCCAGCTGTCTTAAGAGCTAAGGAAATGTTTCTTATTGCTGGGGGGAAATGGTGTAGAGGGTCGTTAATAGCGAGAGCGGAGCAGTTCTGACATCATCACCTCCCGCTTTCACTCCTAGACCACCTTGCATCTAGCATTTGTGGTCCTCTGCTGAACTGTTCGTGAAAGGTCATTGCCCAGAGAGAAGCCCTGAAGGTATATGCAACGAATGAAGAGGAAGGGGCTTCCTGAGAGTCGCTCAGAGCACATGAAGGTGATGTCTGATGAACATTCATTTCAACGTAGTCACTAAGAACAGGAAGGGAAGATGGATGGAGTTACCAAGGAAATTACAAGTCATTGTGTGTTACCATATGACTCATTCGGTACCCGTAGCTCACCCCTGGGCTGCGAGGTTGTGCATTAAAGTCTTACACTGGGACTTGGGATCATTTCTCTTAAAATGAGGAAGATGCATGGACCTTAAAAGCCTGTCAGTTAAAATTGAAGTAGAGGGATCTCTTTGGTGTTGACAGCCATGAGGACGGCGTCCAAGAAGGGAGGTTTGACTGTATCAGAACTTGTACTTCTAAGGACTTGAATGATCAGAAAGGCCCGGCTTTCTGGTGTAGGTGCTGGAAGCCCTGATGCAAGAATCACAGTAAGTCAGCTGCTGGGGCAGGATAATCAAAGGCTTAATTGAGGCGCATTGCACTAACGATGGCTTCTGTTCAGTAGCTAGATGTCCATCGCTAGGAGCACGGAGATCATCAACACAGATCCCATAGGGCAACAGGGCAGTGCCTGCCCCACCATCCTCCATCCCGTACCTCCTGCTTTCCGTAGGCACTATCACTTCAAGATCTCTGATGCAGTTCTCTTGATGACTGGGCTGACCGCAGTAGCACCAAGTACTGGAGATGCAGGATGTCTCCAGAGGAATCCAGCACTGGATCTTCCAGAAGGACTGTGCACAGATCAATGACCTGTGCCAGAGCTTTCCCAGGTAGGAGCCTGGCTGTAGCACCTTCACTTCTCCTGTTTCATAGGCTTGGACAGATGGCACACCTCCTGCCCAGCACTGCCAGCCAGGCACCGAAAGCAGGATTGACAGGCCTCCTACCTAACGACCTACCTAATGACCAGAGGTGGAAGAGCCTGGGCTGGTGGGCTTTGACTGTAGCTGTTCTGCACAGCCAAGGCTACGCACTTGGGCTCACGTGGCTTTACTTGTGGCCAAACCTCTCTCTTGCTTTCCATTTTGCTGCAGCCATAGAGGTCAGTGGTAAAGGTTATACAGTGTCCCTTTATATGAGGCAACGCGTTGGAGTTGTGAAGTAGAGGTGAGTCTGGAGCTAGGCATGCTGAAAAGCCCTTGCTAGAGGTGCTGAAGGACTTTTAGGATAGGTTTTGTGCCCCGTGCCTTATTGATGCTCCTAAGGTGGTCCAGAAGGACCTACAGGTTGGTCGTGTGGCTGGAGAGATGGCATGCCTACATAAGATGTCCTCATTGATGAGGCTTTTAGGAGCAATGTAGCAGGGCAGCGTAGACATGGCTTTTCTGAACATGGAGGGGGAGATTTGTATCAGTGTCTTTTCCCTGGCAGCAAATTGTCTGTTCTGAGAGAATTGAGGATGAGACAGGAAGGTTATCTCTCACTGGAACTATGCTGAAGATGGTGGATGATCTTACACACTGACCCTTGCACCAAGACCAAAACTGCTGAACGAACTGAAAGAAAATTCAGGCTAGTTGGAGGGATTTGAGTGGTAGAGAGTGGGCACACCTATGATGGAAGCTTCTTAGGGCTTCACATCCCCCGTTGCTGATGTCTGAAAGTAGGCGAGATGATCCACCCTCCTTAGTGCTGGTCCTAAACCATCATATCTAATTTGATCATGGGTGCGCAACTCAAACCATTGGAGAAAATCTTCAGTGTAACGTGCTCCTGACTACGCTGAAATTGTGAAAGATCATAGTTGGTAGTTGCTGTTTGACGAATAAGATCCAGAGCATCTCAACCCCAATATTTTAGAACTAAGGGCATTGTTAAAATACAGATATAGATGAACTCTGTGTGCTCACACGGGAGATGGCGGCAGGATCTCCTGGTTTCCAGCCTGGTGCTTTGCTCACTAGAAGTAACTTTGTATGTCGTGAAGAGTGTACCAGTGCCAGTAAGGAGCTGTCCTCTGTTGTACCGTATTCAAAGAATAAAATAACCACCTTTTATTCTGCTAATGCATTTATGGGGTAAATGGGAGAGGAGCTTAAGTTAAATTCTAAATGTGACTTGACAAGACACAGCCTGCAGATACGTGTCAGTCAGTCTGCGGTGCACGTCGCTGTCAGCCCGTGAGCCATGTCACCAGTGATGAATGCTAACTAACGAGTTACTGTCTAGTTGTCATGGAAAGCTTGAACCCTGGAAAAAAATTAAGAATTAACTGGCTCCAAGCTGCTTTCAGAGGTGGCGAGAAATCTAATTCTTGCCTGATGATTGTTTGGGTTCGGAAGCAGAGATGGAAGACTTCTACACCAAAACTGCCTGGCCTGTATGCCTCGTGCTAATCTGTCCTGCTGCAACGTGTTGGTAACTTTACAGGTCTGGAGACTGAAAGCCTTGGTCCCAACGCATGGGAGAGCTGTCGTATGGGATGTCCTGCCAGTGTTGCCATGCCGGTCAGCCCTAGGAGGACCTGCCTCTCCAGTGGGCCCTCCAGCTACCACATAAAATAATGGGGAAGTTCTATACAAATTCAGAGGTTAAATCTTTCAAAAGTCCTGGCAACTGCTGGGCTGGTTGCAGATGATCAGGCCGTCTTCGGTGGTGATCTCATACAAATTGTCTGGTTCTCAGAGATGGGGATTTGACTGAACTTCATGCAGCAGTCAAATGCTTTTCTTCCAGAACCCCGTATAATTAATGCAGTTGAAATTTATTTTTGAAATGCTGAGGTCGGTGCTTCATCTTGTGATGGCAGAAGGAGGCAAAGAAAGACTCGCTGTCTCTCATAGCCAATGCGGGTGCAAGAGATGCCCTTCCCAGGGTGGCTTCCATTAGCTGCATCAATGCAGCTCGAGTGAATGCTATAAATTGTAGGGCAGAAGCCTCGGGAGTGAATAGGGCCCTCCCAGCCCCCTGCCTTCTGTCGTGCTTCATACTAAAATGCTGTGTGCTTCTTGTCTTGGTAGGATGGCACCTTTAATAAAAGGAGGCTTAGGCTGTAGTGATTGCAGCCAAAGAGCAGAAGTAACAGCACGACTTAGTTTTGCTTCTCTTAACCTGAGGAGTGTTACAAGAATCTTCCTTTTTGCAGGGGTGGGGATGGCCTTGGAGCCAAGATCTGGCTCCGACTCTGCATTTACTGCAGCTGGGGACAGTTTCCACCCCTGATCCAGACCTAGAAAATTATAGGGACATAACTGATTCCCATGGTGGACTGGGAATATGACTCACGCTAAGAGCGTGTTCTGTGCAGGCCTTCTTGGGAGGGCTGTGTTTCCCTACAGTGTCACCCCTGCCTCAAGAGCCTCCCACATCTAATTGGTTTCAGAATATGCTGGCGTGGTTGTATTTGTTGAAATGCTCAATTATGGTTGTTGGTTTAACTTTCCTTTGCTAGCTGGGAATGTTTGAAGAGGGCTTCCTTCTCAGTCTCTGAAGGACTTTAATTACTCATGTTCTACCTCTGCCTTATTTTTGTTCTAATTTGTAACAGTGTGGTGAAGATCCTGCTCGCAGCTAAAGCAGATCCAAACCTTGGAGATGATTTCAGCAGCGTGTATGAGACTGCCAAGGAAAAAGGCCTCCATTCTTTAGAAGGTAATATTGATTGTGTGCAGCTACCTGCATTTGCTTTTCAGGTCCCAAAATTTTGTTTCCTGGCTTTGAAATGGAAATTTGACCTCAGTTTTTTTTTTTAGAGCTAGCTTCAGCTTTCATTTAAATGCAGAGTAACTGATGGTACGTGGGTGAGTGTACGTCTGAAGATGAGAGAAAACATTATGTAGATGTTTATGAGAAGCAATCCTTCAACGTCCTAGAGATAACCTGTTTTTATATAGCCAGAACATAACACAAAGTTGTAGATAGGAGCGTCATCCCATCGACCCCCGTGCAGCCACTTGCTGGGGAAGGAGAAGGCTTCAAGGCAGTGTATTCCACCAGTAGCCTTACTCTGGATCTTATAAGTAGATATAAAATGAAGTGTCCTGGTTTCGGCTGGGATAGAGTTAATTTTCTTCCTAGTAGTTGGTATAGTGCTATGTTTTGGGTTTAGTATGAGAATAATGTTTGATAACACACTGATGTTTTAGTTGTTGCTAAGCAATGTTTACACTAATCAAGGACTTTTCAGCTTCCCATGCTCTGCCAGGTGCACAAGGGAGCATAGACTTGTCCAATTGAAATAAAGCTGAATGATGTAACTGGCTGCAATTACTGCTGCTGGTTTTTGGGCAGGCGTTAATGCTAGCTTTCAGCCCTTGAAGTCTTTACATGAAAACGAAATTTTCTGCAGCGTAATTTCATCTTGTTATGATTTTTCTTGGCCGACGTCTCAAGTTCCAGTCTCACCCTAACATTATCCCCATTGATGCAGACTTGGAATCACAGAATCACGGAACGGTTTGGGTTGGAAGGGACCTTTAAAGCTCATCTAGTCCAACCCCCCTGCAATGAGCAGGGATATCTTCAACTAGATCAGGTTGCTCAGAGACCTGCTCTGTTTATTCAGACCAATTTAAATTTCCCAGACTGTTTCCACTTTTTATGACGATAAATGGTGGTTAAATTTTCTTGGGTTTGTGATTATCGATAGAATCTCAGCGGGGGGATGTCTGGATTCTCGGTGCCCAGCTGTGCTTCAAAGAGGCCAGCCGCACGTTTCAAGGATGCTTCTGTCCCCCAGGCTCCCAGCTCCCGGCAGGAACGCTGGCGGGACTTGACCCCGCTAAAATGTCCCCGGCTGTTGCCTTCCCCATTCCAGAAGCCTCTTCCCCATCCGAGCGCTGCGCTGACCTGCCGGCCTCGGCTCTGAGCTGACAGACCGCGGAACGTGTCCCAGCCATCCCCGTCGCCCTGCCAGCGCTCAGCCAGCTGCCGGGACTCGCGTGCCCGGGGACTGCTGCATCCACAGTGGCTGCATTTGTGTGCTCTGACCTTCTGCTTTGAAGTTAAACCTTTTCCTAGCTACTGTAAGGAGAAAATTGGAGGAAGCCACACAGGTTGTCCAGAGCCTCTGTTTGCCCTGCACGGTTTGCAGAGCCAAAATCACACGGCAACATTATCCATTGGTCCGTCTGTGCTTTTTGCCTCACCGCTAAGAGCTGAAAGCTATATAAAGTCTAATGAAGGTGTAATATTTGAACCTTTCATAAAACACGGGTTGAGTTAAGAAGATGAATCAGTGAGGGGACAGCTTTGACAGGGCGTTATTTTATTTTTAAAAGCTCTCYGCTCTCATCCCTCACTGTAACCCACCCGTGCAATAGACCTGCTCCTTGATGGAAGTGAGAACACGCATATATCAGATCGCTGTAGCAGTGAATGCAAAATGTATGAAACAACATTAAAAAATGAACAATGGAATGCCAATACATAATGCATGTACATAGACTTTATTTAAGACAAAGTATATCAACCAATAAAGTTAATTGTTTTTGTCTGCATTCATCCCTCTATAATGTTATATATTTTTGGGGTGAAGAAAAGATAAGGCCACTCAGTAAGAAGTTGCATTAATTCTTTGGTTGACATGTTTTATTAAAAAGAATAAATTCAGTTGCATTTTTAAAAAGAGAGGGAGAGAGAGAAACTGCCTTTGTTTTTTACTTTTTTTTACCCATTTACATATTTCGTGTATAAATATTTTTTCATAAAAACATCCAAATCGAGAGGGTATGCTCCACAAACACTGCACAAAATATATTACAGACATTTATATGGATGGCAGGAAGGGAGACAGAGGGCTGAAAATTTCCAGGCACCCAGTGATTGATGGTAGACGAGGCTTCCCCTGACGCTTTATTGAGTTTCCGATGATTATCTCTCTCTGAGACATTTTTTACAGATGACGGCCGAGCTGTCACAACGGACCATGGGGGAAAAAACCCAACAATAATAACACTTTAATCTCTTTACTGCACTGCTCCCTAGTATCTCAGATTCATCTTCCCTGACGCACGCAGTTCATTATCCTGCTCCTCCCTGGGTAGGAAATGACGACAAATAAATAAATATACATACTCACCCTGTATGCTTGGAGAAAAGACCCAGGAAAGGAAAGGAGCCAGGGCATTAATTGATCTTCCTGGAGGTACTGCGGTTCATTAGCGGAGATGCTGGGCTAGGACGGCATCAGGTATTCATTACAGTGTTTTTCTCTTCTGAACTTTTCAAATCTTCTGGAAATCTGTCGGTAGCTCTTAGGAGGGATTGTGGAGACTGCACTGCAGGGGATCCACTGTCTGGGTCTGCTTTGCTGTGACAAGGTATTAGGTGCTCAGAGCCCTTTCAAGTTCTCRATGGCAAGGTCCCTGAACGTGGGCTTAATGAGTTTCGGTTATATACCCACTCACCAAGGAGCTGAACGCACCTCCAGGAGCAGAATTTGGCCCACCAGTTGGGTGGCGTTCATTCAACAGGAGACAGCACTTGCCAGCCCCACCATCACTTAGGCTCCGTGGGGGGG
Organism: Phoebastria nigripes; assembly: GCA_035582835.1. NCBI lineage: Eukaryota > Metazoa > Chordata > Aves > Procellariiformes > Diomedeidae > Phoebastria > Phoebastria nigripes. The sequence continues at coordinate 3,250,340 of JAYKAV010003021.1, forward strand.
CTGTGTGCTTGTGGGGCTTCCTCATCTCCCAGAGTTGGGGAGAAGGGTTGTGGCCAGGCCTGGCCCTATTGCCTGTCCCCCCAGCTGAGTGAGAGGTGGATTAGTCTCCATTAACTCTGGGTGTGACAGCCTCCCTTTCCTCAAAAATCAGATATAAAGTCCAGTAGCTGTCAAAACCTGCAGCCCTGAGTGATAGCATCTCCTTGTTGATAAAAGAGCCAGTGAAGATGGTGAATGCTGAAGTGAGAGAGGGATCTGCCCTCCCTTCAGACATGAGAGTCGTGTTCAAATTGGATTCTTGACCTCTTTGGTGGCTTTGGTTGTCCATCTGGCCAGGCTTTAGATCAGGCTTCTCTCTGGTGTGCTGAATGCTCTCAGGACTGACGCTGTGAAGATGCCGTCTCTGCTCCCCTAAGTCTCCCTTCCCGGCTAATCAGCAGCCTGGTATTGTTATTTCCTTCAACACCTAAAAAGAGCCACTCTTTTCCCCACTGTTCGTTTTTGCTGATGACTAGAGCGAAGGGCTTAAAAACCAGGAGGTTTCCTGAAGCCTGACCCTTASGCCAGCTGCAGAAGAGTATCGGTGCTGCAGACCCTTCCTGCGGACCGGCGCGGGGTGCTGGGCCCCTGGGTGCTGGAGCCCTGCCCAGACACACGGGCTGGTCTGCTGGAGACTCCCAGAATTAGGAATTTGCTTGAAAGCCAAACGATGGTGGGGCAGCGTCTTCTCCTGTCGCAGCTTCCCTCCTGTTTGCTGAAGTCACCACTGCCTTGTAGTAATCAGTCTGAGTATCAGGAGAGAGTTTCTCCTGGCTTGGGAGAATATTCCCTCCCGTTGCAGAAATAGCATCTAGAACTAGGTCTTTGATTAGCACCAGAGCATCAGCAGTGGAGGCACTTTCACCTCTCCCACTGCGTGTCTGAGTCTAAGCTTGCACGTAAATGTGGCAGATGTCATTAAGTCTGGGCTCGGGGACAGGTCGGAGCTGCGCTTGGCAGAGAAGGGTGATGCCTTTCAGTGCCGTCTTAGAGGCGTCCTGTGCCCGTGCGGTAACCGCGCGGCCAGGTCTGCTAGCCACGGTGCACGGCCTGAGCGCCAGCTGGGTTTGCCTACGAATCTGCCACTTCTCCAGCTCCTACCTGCGTGTGTTGTGGAAAGGGGACGGATCGAGCGAGAGCTGGGCTTGGAGCTGGAGTGGTGCTGGCTCCCCTGCGGAGAGCCTTCGCCTCTGTACATCGGTTTGATTTAATGCATTCCTCGATCTTCCAGCTTTGCAGTCCATACTCTGATTTTGCACCTGATCTGGAAGATTTCGTGTTTCAGTGTGCCTGTCTCACCGCACAGTCCTTCTCCTGTCCTCCTGGGAATGCCTTGGCCCAGCTTTGCTCTGGCCTGCAAGCACAAGTCRTTGGGCTTTCCCTTTTGCAGGGTATCCGTGCATGTCAGCAGTCAGTAGAACAGAGCTCAAGGGAAGAAAAAATTGTAATTAATCAGCTTTAGAAAGCATCAGTTTCTGTTCAAAGAAACATCACAATTTCTAGGTCTGATTTCACAAAACCTGCCAGGGCTCGGTGTAATTGCATTTGCTCGGGGGATTCCAGGCTTTCTAGTGAGTTGTAAGATGTGTTATTATGAATTACTCCCATCCCGGTAGCGTCGAGGAATACACCTCATGCAGCACGCTGTACTGGTGGCTAAGCAAACACAGAGTGGAAGCTCCAGATCCCAAAGAACAGCCAGTTTCAACACCAGAGCGAAGACAGCAGGCAGGTAGATATGGACAGGAGCRGAACTGAGTTGACTATCGTGCTCTGCAGCACTTTAACCCATATTGCTTTTCAGTTAACAAAGGAAGTATTTTTAGAAGAGTTCCTGCTTTTAAATGGCTACTTCTTGACGTTTCTGGGAAGTGTGGAATAGCGGAGGCAGCTCCTGGTGGAGATGGGCACATGAGCAATCGGAGCGGTGTGGTGAGGGAAGCTTAGCGTGACTCTGAGGAGATCCACCGGGCATTCCCAGCTGACTGCTGTCCCGAGGGCCTGTAGCGCTGCCATCCCTCAGCCTCTCCGGCTCTTTTCTCTCGGTTATGGCTTGTAGGTTTTGGTGCTTTGTCCTTCCAGCCTTAAGTAGGTGCAGACTGCTGGGATCGTGTTTTGGCTGGGGGAGGAAGGTGGTGTGGAGGAAGCATTGAATGGTTGTTCTCTGGCCCTTCTGGACAGTAAAAGGGGAAAAAAAGGGCAGAAGTCTCTGTATTGCTTGCTTGTGTTGAATCCTGGTTTCACCTTGAAGGTGCAAAGAGGCTGTGGTTGGAACAAGGCTGAGAGGTCTTCTCTCGGGCTTTCTCCAACCACCTCCTCCCTGCCCGGGCGCTGTGAAGGCAGTCACTGGGATTTGTGGAAACCGTGTTGTCTTCATCTCCGCTGCTGCTCGGTGGAGTGGGGACAATAGCCACCAGAAACCCCCACCGGTGTCCTGATTGTCTCCTGGAAAAGGCYGTTATGCCCTTAACGAGCTTCCAGACCGGTGGTGGTGCTCCGTTCTGCTGGTGCATGTTCAGACAAGCAGTTCTTACTTTGTCTCAGTGAGCTGAGCTTTCATTCTTCTTCCCCTGCAGTCCTGGTAACCCGGGAGGACGACTTCAACAACCGCTTGAACATCAGAGCCAATTTCAAGGGCTGCACAGCTCTGCACTACGCAGTGCTGGCTGATGACTACCTGACGGTCAAATTGCTGCTGGATGCAGGTGAGTTTCGTAGCTCCAACAGGCTCTTGGGCCAGGAGCRCTTCTTCTGAGTAGGCCTGACCCACAGAACTGTCAGGCTCAGACGAGGACCACGGTCTTTCATTGTCAGGATTAGATGCAATTTACTGTTTGCTTTAATCTCTTTTTTTTTTTTAGTTTCTGTGTTCCCATTCATCTCCAGTGGTTTTTCTCATGTACTTCTGGTGGCTGTTCTCATCTTAATCATTGAGTCTTCCCTTTCTTCCTGCAGTTCAGTGGAGATGCATCCCCTGGTCTCTCTGTTCAGTACTTTGAACATTTTCCTTTCACAATTTGCACTCTGCTCATCTGTCATATCCCTTATGTACCTGTGTGGAGTGGAATGGAAGAGCCTCCGCTTTACTGGGAAAGGATCTGCTCTGTAGACAAGGCACTGGATAGGTACTGGTACCCACGTTAAATGGTTGAGGCTCTGGTACTGTTGGTACCTTGGCAATGCAGCTCTTGTGAGAATTGGTGGAAATTAGCTTGTGCAGTTATTGGTCCTCCCGGTTAGATCACAGACCCCTTCCTCTCACGGATCCTGCTTTACTGCCATCTCTTATGTACTCACGGCTCTAGATTACAGATCCATAGATATACTTGCGGTTGGACCGATGATCTTAAGGATCTTTTCCAACCTAAATGATGCTATGATACTAAAGAGATGAAAATTCATAGGATTATAGCATAGTTTGGGTTGGAAGAGACTTCAGGAGGTCTCTAGTCCGACCTCCTGTTCAAAGCAGGGTCAGCTGTGAGACCAAACCAGGTAACTCGGGGCTTTAGCCAGCTGGGTCCTGAAAACCGCCAAGGATGGGCACTGCCCAACCTCTCTGGGCAACCTGTTGCAATGCTTGACTGTCTTCGTGAGGAAAAAGCTCATTAGCACTAGTGGAGGAAAAGAAGAAGATGCATTTAGCTAACAGAATAGAGATGTGCTACCATGACAACAGTTTTTTGTATTTACCCTCCTGCTGATCTTTACCAGGATGACATTTCCGTCTGTGTTATGCTGTTACCCAGAACCGGCGTCTGCTGAATGTGTATCTAGATGTGCACGGTGCTGTTAAATTAGCTGCATCTGCCTGCGATGCAAATTGTTCTGTAGACCGCAGAGCTACTCAGTAGAGTTCTGCTTTCCTCCAGATTTGTGCCCTTTGTCCCTAGCACTCCTCCTACTACAACAATTTCAACTCCTCTCCTCCCTGCAGGGTCACCTAGGGCAGCTTTGAATGAGCAAGAAACAGCGATGTTGTGCCGGCTTTCAAGTGTGTGCTTGCCAGCAGCCTTCTGCCAAATGCAGCATATAGCAGCTGAACGCTGTCAGCCTGTCCCTGCAGTGGAGAGACTCTCTAGCGTCTGTCTAGCCAGATGCTGATTTTTGCAAAAATTTTAGGAATGTCATCATCTTCATGGTGTGGGCATCTCAGGAGTTCAGGAGTTAATTCTAGGGAAGCAGGCAGGCAGATAATTGTACGACGGGCTCACATAAGGCTCATTCCTTAAGAAAGCAGCTAAAAAGATAATGGAAAGTAGCATCCGTGAAGGCTAAACATCCCCAGAGGAGATGAAGAAAAATAATTGTAGGAACACTGAACCTTGATACTCATCTATACCATATGCTCGTTATCTTTCACAAATAGAAAAATAAGAGTGAAAGGTTGAGATTCAGTACCACTGAATTCCACAGTTAACTCTGGGTCAGGATTTCTCTCTGGGAGCCTGCCAGATACCAGAACCCTATCTCTTGGTCATAAATTAACCCCCAAAAAAGGAGCCACTGAAAGAAAACGTATTGCAAATGGATTTAGCCAAGGTTCCTCAGGGATGCTTGCAGAGAAGGGAGCTGAAAAAGCAGACAGCTGCTCTGTAGGCTGTGGGAGTACGTGCATGTGGCGACTGGGAAGTCCTCAGACAAAAATACTGGCCCGTGTGCGGTCCAGCACATTTGTCTGATGTGGCAGACCTACTCCGTGTTTGCAGCATACGTAGACACGGCATGAACACTGACTCTGGCACTTTCTCAGTGCATCTGACTCCCTGCACGTCTGCTGCACAGTCCCAACTGCATGTGTTCAGCGGTTGCTTGTCCGAGGGCGCTGGTGGTCAGAAGAAACTGCTCCAGCAGGACCTCTGAGATCCCGCAGTCGTGGGCAGGGGTGCCTGTGGGAGGAGTGGAGTGGGCTTCACCCTCTCGAGCGATGAGTTGTGAAGGCACAGGCCAGGAAGGGCTTTGATGGCGAGTGCAGGGGGCTCTGTGGTGTTACAGAGAGTGGCAACGTGGTCGAAGTGCTGGCATGGAAAAGTCCACGTCACAGCGGTGTTGTGAACAGATCTGAGCAGAGGGAGTCTGTGGTTCTTGAGGCTGGGGGGTATTTCACAGGTGGGATGGTGTGAATCTCAACAGCAGTGTTTTATCTCTAAAAACACCTAAAATACAGACGTGGACTAGCCCCGAGGGCAGAGGGGCAGTCCTCTGTGAAGATGGTACACAGGCACAGGCCACAGCGACAGCAGGGATGTGCGTACGTTGGCCACAGCGGTCATGAGAGAAGGCGACGGCAGGGCTGCCGGCAAGAGGCCGAGAGCTCTTCTTCCGTCTGTTGAGTTTGGGCTGGCAGCTGCCCCCCATACCCTCTGGGGAAAAGCTGGAATAACATCTTTTGCAAAGATACCTGCTTCTTGTTTCTGCCTTTGAAAGTCTCCTTGCAAGACGTGTGTATTACTAGCTGATTGAAAGTACYGAGGCAGCTGCTTGGTTATCCTAAGTACAGGTAAAATGTGGGTGCAAATAAGTGAAGTTGGCACTAAAGAATTTCGCCRTACTGCATAAATAATTGCAAGTAGCAAGTCCAGCTCATTTCTCCATCTGTCCCCTGCTCAGCTATCTGAGTGCTGTTACAATACAGGCCTCTCTTAATAGAGAGGACTGTTCTTTTTGTTCAAAAGCTGTTTCTGTGTCTGTACTGGAGCCACTGCCGTCTTTGTGAATGACCACTTCTGCTGCTCGAGGCTCACAGAGAGTTCTTTGTTCGTGACAAAGTGTCTCAGCTCAGAAGAACTCACTTGGATCTCAGAAAAAAAGCGTGTAACAATCTGTAGGACCGTGTTTGTTTGAGTACAACCGAAGGGACTGTGTACCAAATCAAAGTGAAAATTCTGAATTTAGTCACTAAAATGTGATGATCGCTCATCACCGTTCTGTTCTTAATCCAGCCCCACAGAAATCCTTCTGGATGCAGATTCAAGAGAGTCTACACTAAGAATGCATTTCCAAGTGAAAATCATTGTCTTGCAAAGATATGAGCGTGTCCCAGTGCTTAGACCCTGGGAACAGCAGTCCACCAACATGAATCTCCACTTGGTGCACGATGTGAAAGATCATGCTGGAGTCCTTGTAGGATCCCGAGGCTGAGTTTGCAATGTTCTTCAGATTAATCTGTATTCACCAGCCCATCCACAACACCCACTTACCCTTTGCAGTCATAGTTATGATGAAAATTTATGACGATTTACTTGCTAACTCAAATACGTCTCCCCTTTTTGTCAGGTGGATTCTTCTGAGCTGGTGGTGTTACAGCAGACCCTTCCCTTTCCTTTCAGTGAGTTTTGCACGCTGGAGTTTGATTTCATGATCGGTGCCTGACGCGAGGTTTTCATCGCATTGACTGGGGGTGTTCCCCTCCTCCCGGTTCTGCGTGATAACAAAGCGTCGGTCCCTGCATCCTTGTTAGTATAATCTGCGATGAATACATGGCTGAAGGTCTCAGAAGTGGAGATCGAACACCTTTCAAAGTGTGCCTGCCCCGGGCCCTTTGTGAGGATAATTTCCCCATGCGGTCTGCCATTGACATCCGCGCGTAGGATGTCTCCTGTTTGCTGACATGGAACAGGCTCCCCTCGCTCCCTCCCTTACACTTCCCTACACCTGCCTTTTTACTAACTGTCCATTTACTCTCCCTAACACTTCCTTCRCTTGGTGCCCTGCCCTCGGGGCCAAAGCCATTAACTGCCAAGGCCCCTCTCTGCTAAAACAACTACCCCGTTGTGCGGCACTGGTTTTTTTTTTTAAGGGAAGCCCCTGTCCGCTTGCCCCTCACCCCACATCCCTGGCCTTTTGTGGCCCATTCAGTGACTCGCTTGACCCCTCCAGGACCTTATCGCCTTGTGGTCAGCATGTGTGTGCCCAGCAGACCGCGAGACGAAGTCGCTGCTCTGTTGTCCTTTCGGGCAGTTGTTGGTGACATTTCACAGTCTCCTGACCTGAGCTGACACCATAAATATCGGCGTTTATGGGAAGGAGTGGGTGGGAGCTCACATCCACAGAGTGCACCATTGCTACTGCAGGCACGATCGATTCAGAGGGCTTTGTGTTTGGCTTGGAGGAAGGAAGGCAGGGTCTCCAGATCGTTGACGATGGAAGTCTCTTCATTTTAGAGGGAGCTTTTATTATGTCGGTATTTAAATCTGCTACATGAAATAGCCGGTATTAAAAGGTTCAGCTTTCTGCAGGCAATAGGGTAGCCTTGCCATAAAGCTCAGCCGCCTTCTAGCACCCTTCTAAGTCTGATTCTGCTCCAGAACCTGCCGCTGAAATGCAGGTAGCCGGAGGAGCCCAGGCAGGCACTGATCCATGGGCAACCGGGTCTGGAGCTCAGCTCCTGTGATCCCCAGGCCAGTGTCTGGAAGCACAGTGGGTGTATTCCTGCCCTCCATCCTCCTCCTAGCTCCAGACGTTTGCTGATAGTCAAACCGAACCTCCCTGATGGCTCACGTTGCTACCAGCCCTCTTGCCCTCCAGCAAGTCTCTGCAGGAGACTTAGGAGCGGGCTTGAGTTCAGGACTGGCTTGAATTCAAAGCCTGGCCCTTCTAGCCATGTAGATGCAGCAGTCTCAAGCCCTGCCGCAGGTGAATTCAAGATGATGGTAAAGGCAGCACAGACACAACCTGCAGCACTTACATTTCCATGCGTAGAGGCCTGTCCGTTCTCACGCTGTCGGTGCTATTGCAGATGAGGGATATGGGGTGTTTTGCAGTGGAATGAGTTGTGGTTCATTTTGTTTAATTTCTTGGGACCTGCTTGTGTTCTTGGTTTTTGGGTTTGGGGTTTTTTTTTACTCCCATGTGACAAATACACAGCGGGGTTTTAGGTCCAAAGAATACCTGCAATATATATATATTCTTTATATATATATAAAGAATACCTTTAGATTTGAGCAGCAAGTACCTGGTAGTATAGTATGGGCTAATGTGGGGAGAAGAGTTCAGGTTTGAAATATTCTAACCATCTCAAACCTGGCGTGGGGCTCAGAAGTGGGGCTGTGAGGAAGGGCAGACCCTGCCCAGGGGAACTGAGCAGTAGGAGGCTTGAAGCTTAGAAACCAGAAGAGGCTGGAGGGGTTCACCAGAAGTTGTTTGTCCCTATGCATCTCTGAGCGGCCCCTCCTTTATTAAACCAAGCACAATCTGCTTGCCTTCGTTGTAAAGGCCCTTTGCAGCCCTGTGCATCATGCTGTCGTTTGCTATTGGGAGATCATGCTGCTGACAGTCAGGACGTCAGCCACCACTGCCTTGGGGGTAGACTGTTGAACAAGCGTGTTGGCTTGGGAGGAGCTCACCTGGACGCTACAGAGCTGCTGTTTTCTCTCCCCTGGTGCTCTCTCCAGTGCTCAGTTGTCTGCAGGAGACATCGCAAGTGGTTTACTGATGCCTCGTCTGTTGCTCAACAGTGTTTCATTGCTGGCATGTGTTTCTCTGACTGTATCCAGCTGCTGTCTCATCCTTTACACTCCTTGAAGAATGGTACCTTTGCCCCTGACTAAAGCATCTAGGTCCAAAGATCCTCTGTAATAGTCACGAGGGACAAAGAGGAAGCTGAGGGGAGAGTTGTGTTTCCCCCTTAGGGTGTCGAGGCATTGTAGAATCCCAGAGCCGTGAAATCGCTGAAGTTGGCAGGGACCTCTGGAGACCATCTAGTCCAACCCCATGCTCCAAACAGGGTCACCTGGAGCAGGTTGCCAGGACTATGGTTGGCGTTTCAATATCTCCAAGGATGGAGACTCCACAGCCTCTCCGGGCAGCTTCTTCCAGTGCTCAATATCTGTTACGGTAAAGTTTTTTTCTTATGTTTTGAATGGAATTCCCTGTGTTTCGGTTTGCGCCTGTTGCCTCCTGTCCTGTCACTGGGCACCACTAGAAAGAGCCTGGTTCCATCTTCTTCGTCCCCTCCCATCAGGTATTTATACACATTGTTAAGATCCCCCTGAGCTTTCTCTTCTCCAGGCTGAACAGTCCCAGCTCTCTCAGTCTGTCCTCATATGAGAGATGCGCCAGTCCATTCATTGTCTTCCTGGCCCTTTGCTGGACTCACCCCAGTAAGTCCATGGCTTTCTTCATCTGGGGAGTGCGGAACTGGACACCAGATGTGTCTCCCCAGTACTGAGCAGAGGGGAAGGATCCCCTCCCTTGATCTGCTGGCAACACTCCTCCTAATGCAGCCCAAGATACCATTGGCCGCCTTTGCTGCAAGGGCATATTTTTGCTCATGGTCAACTTGGTGTCCACCAGGACCCCCAGGACCTTCTCTGCCAAGCTGCTTTCCAGCCGGTCAGCCCCCAGCCTGTGCTGGTGCCTGGGCTTGTTCCTCCCCAGGGGCAGGACTTTGCACTTCCCCTTGTTGAACTTCATGAGGTTTTTGTTAACCCATTTCTCCAGCCTGTCAGGGTCCCTCTGGATGGCAGCATGACCCTCTGGCATATCAGCCACTCCTCCCAGTTTTGTATCTCCTGCAAACTGGCTGAGGGTGCACTCTGCCCCATTATCAGGGTCATTAATGACACTGTTAGACAGCTTCAGTATCACTGTCAGCCCCCTGGGTACCCCGCAGGCCTCCGCTGGGCTTTCTGCTGCTTGTCATGACCCTTTGAGCCTGGCTGTTGAGCCAGTTTTCAATCCCACTTCACTGTCCACTTATCTAGCCTGCATTTTATCTGCTTCTCTATGAAGATGTTATGGGAGACTGTGTTGAAAGCCTTACTAAAGTCGAGATAAACAACATCCACAGCTTTCCCCTTCATAAATCCATGCTGACTACTCCCAATCACCTTCTTGTCCCTCATATGTTCGGAAAGGGTTTCCAGGATGAGTTGCTCCATCACCTTCCCAGGAATCAAGGTGAGGCTGACCCGTCTGTAGTTCTCAGGATCCTCCTTCTTGTCCTTCTTGAAGATAGCCGTGACATTTGCTTTCCTCCCGTCCCCAGGGGCCTCTCCCCATCACCATGACCTTTTAACCATTGTCAAGAGTGGCCTCACAATGACATTGCTCAGGTCCCTCAGCACTCATGGATGCTTGTTTAAATGTTCCCTAACCTGATCCTCCTCCACCAAGRGTCAGTCTTCCTTGCTCCAGATGTTCCCACTGGAGCCCACACCCCTGCAGCTGGGCAGCCCCATGGGCAGGGGAGACCCCACGTCCTCTCCTGTGCCCTGGATGAGGCTCAGCAAGGCTGAGTGGAAAGGGGGAACAGCCTGGGGAGACCTCGTGAGCTTCAAACCTAGAGACACCACCAGTGCTGAGGAATTTGCCCTGCAGGGAGGTATCCCACCTCCCAGCATGGGACACTGTTTACCTTTCATAGCCTTGTGCTGGGAAGAGTTGTCATGGCTGTGATACCCTTGTAATAAATTAAAGTTACACTAAACAAAGCACAGAAGAAAATGCTGCAGAGACCCGTCTTGTTCTTGGGCTAGAGCTTATGAGATGCCAAATCAGAATATTGTGACTGCTTCCTCTCATACACACCTGAGAAACTTGGCCACAGGAAGAAGCGTAGAAGCAAGGTTTCCGTGGCGCTTAACAGCTCAGCTGGCATTTTTCTTGGATATTGACTTGCTTTTCCAAGTGCTTTTCCAAGGTGTGTTTTGTGTGTGTGTCCATGTAGTGAGGGGTTGGCTGAACTGCCAGCTGCTGTTGTGTGAAAATGCACTGCTTTGCTGATGCGCGTAGGTAGGTGGTGTCTTAGATCTCATATCTTTGCTTAAAAGTAGAGCAATTCCCTCCTTCAGAGACTGACCCCTTGCCCGTTGTCGGGACCTCCCCTCTCCATCCCCATCACCGGGACAGACACATCTCCTCCTGCCAAACCTGAGCAGCCTCATTATGCGTCTCATTCTCCCCAGCACTCTCCTAATCATTGACCACCTTGCTTTCTACTTCCCATCTTCAGAAATCCCCTTTGCTTCCAACTCCTCCTAGAGCCAGCCTGCAGGCTGACCGGGCTGTTCCTGCGTGGGAAACGCCTGCTCCGTGACACCCTTTGCCTCCTTCTTCCTGCGAGGGACCCTCGGTGTGACCCCAGCGCTGGTCCCTGTTCTCATACCAGCGCTTACAATCTCTTGGACTGGGATTGATGGTCTCGGAAGTGCAGAGAGGCTGAGTAGCTGAGGTCACGCAGCACGTAGCTGGGGGAGCTGGGAGCGGAGCTTGGGTCTGGGCTCCAGCCACGTCTCCCTGGAGCAGCCTCGCCGCCCCTGCCGCCCTGCGAGACTCAAGCACGCGCACCTCGCTCTCGAGCTCGAGCCTCTCTTGTAAAACGTGAGCGATCGAGTCAGCTCAGTGCACGCACCTCTAATTAGAAGGGAGGGAGGAAGGAAAGAACATACATTTATGAAAACAGCTGAAGCTGCAATAACCCAGAACTTCTGAACTCGATTTGCCAGTAAATTTAGCACAGTACATTTGTTGGTAATGCTCCACACTCACCTGTTTGGTACAGTATAATTGCAGATATTGTGAATAGGATGAGTAATGGGTAAATGAATTACAGAGCCAGCATTACAAGGGATGGTCTTTTGACATCAGAACGTGAAAGTGCTTGTGGTATTCTCAGGGAAAATCAGGTTGTAATTATAGCTGGCTTTCTTGTGTTTGAATTCTGCRTAATATGTCTTGGAGCATTTTCAGTTGCATCCCAGATGGAARGGGCTCCGTTCTTCCAGAGAGAGGGTGAAGGGCATCGCTAGACAGCTGTGGCCTCCCAGCTCCCCAGCAGCCAGCGTGTGGTGACAGAGAGGAGATACCTTGGGCCTGATCACATCCTGAGAAGGTGACATCCTTGTTTCGCTGCGCTCAGTGGAGTCGCCAGCGTAAGCAAGAGCAAAACTGGGGAAACTAAATGAGAAACTAAGGAAGTCAAGCTGGCAGAGGTCTGCTAGGCTGACGGTCTCTGAACAGGAGGTCTTTCCTAACAGATGGATCCCCAAAAATTTCCAGCTAAGGTTCAGATACAACTGTACAGTGAGTTTAAACCTACTGAATTTTTTTGCTTTGCTTGGTTCTCTACTGAGCCCTGGAGATTGATCAGCTTGAAAAGTGCTGCCCTAGGGCCCAAGGCAGTAGATGGTGCCCTTGAAAAGTTCCCGCATGAGCTGGTTCCCTTCAAAAATCATTTCATTTATTCTAAAGCTACCTCAGCAGCTTCTYCTGTCTCACCCTTGATCTCTGCTGGCTCTGCCTCTGCCTTGAGATCAGCCTGGGCTTCGGAAGGACCAGTGGCGCAGGTGCGGCAGTGCCGGCCGGCAGGACGGAGCGGCACAGGAGCCAGGAGTCCCTTTGGTCCGTGGCACCCGTTATAAATGCACAGCCTGTCTGCAGGGGGCTGGGAGAAGGTGTGTGCTTGTCTTGAAAGCCAGTGTTGTTGCAGCTCGGTTTGGGGAAATGAAAACCACAGCCTGCTCTGTCTTCACTGGGGTTTTTTGCCTCACATTAGCTAGGGTTAGGAACCTGTTTGTCTTGTGAAGAACAAGGCTGTAACTCAGTCCTCATAAGCAAAACCAGGCCAGTGTGAAATAATAACTCTGCCTTTGCTGTCCGGGATCCTGCAGGCGCGCATGTAAGTGGTAAGCGCTCATGCCAGGGGAGCATCCCTGCTCCCGCAGAGCCGTGTGCTCGCGGATCCTTTATTGCCCAGGCCCCGGTGTCGGAGGGAGCACGGCTGAGTCCTCCCCTGAGCTCCTGCCAGCGCCTCAGAGGACGCCGAGCCCTTCCTCGGCCCGAGGCGGCAGCGGGGTGTCAGGGTCAGTGTTTTCGGGGAGTCACACGCGTGGTAGCTGCCCCCGGGCGCTCTGTCCTGGAGGTTTGCTCCAGGTCTGGCGCCTGCTATAACGCATCCGTCCCAGGCCAGCTGTTGTGCAAGAGTGCCTGAAATCCTCTCTCCCTCTCCATGCTCATATTTACAAGGGAATGTGATAAATTCAGTATTGATTCCTTCTGTTGCACTGTAAATTTTGCAAAAGATGATTAAATAGTGCAATAGAGTCTGCAAGTGCCGTGGCTCAATATGTTCTGGGCCGGCGTATCGACCCCCTCCATCCGACGGCAGCAAGTTCCACTCCCAGCCGCGCCAGACCAGTAATTAAAATCCTGTGAGACTGGGATTTAGACACCAATCATATCACAGCATCGAAGCATCTAACATCCCACCGTGGCGAGAGCAATAAGCGTATAAGTGCAAGCACATTTATGTCCATGTCGGAGTGCTTAAGAATAGTTTCCCCATAGGGCAGGGGAGCAAATAGATCCCTCTCTAAGTGTTTCTGGGTACAAAACTCTACGGTGACATAATGTTTGTCATGAATTTAATAGCTCTGCACACATGTGTAGATATATAGAGAGATGAGGATTCTTTAGTTTCCCTTCCCATACTGTTACCTTACAAACAAGAATAAGGTAGATTGTTTTCACACCCAGGTATTAAGTACACATAAAACAACTTACACTCACATTACAATAAAGCAAGACTGAAAGGAGCAGGTAGGTCAACTTGTTTTAAAAGGCATTGCAAAGAATAAAGGTTTTTCTGAGCCCAAAATACGGAGTCCAAATTGCCCGAGCCTTTCCATGCTCTGATCCTTCCCATGCATTGCTGCAGAAGATTGTGTTTGAAAGCAGTTTGAATTTAACCACCTGTGCAAGTTGAAAGCAGTTTGAGATAAGACTTGGCTAATATTCGTAACGTCTTGACAGAGGCCTTTATTTCCTCAGGTGTGTCAAGTCTAGTGCAGGGAGTACAAGAACTCGCAAACTTGGCTCCCCTTCTTCATCCTCATCATCAGGTCTGCATCTGAGCGGTACATGCAGTGCTGCGTAAGGCACAGGAGACCAGCAGCGACCACGGTGATCCCCCTACCAGCTGCCCTGCTCCGCAGAGCTGCAGGAGGGAGGCTGCCGTGCCGTGCCGTGCCGTGCCGTGCCGTGCTGTGCCGTGCCGTGCCGTGCCGTGCTGTGCCGTGCCGTGCTGTGCCGTGCCGTGCCGTGCCAGGGGTGCGCCAGCAGCAGTTCCCTTGCTCAAAGCAGCACTGCTGCAGGGCACGCTTCTCTGCTGGAGCTCTCAGAAGGCAGATCCAAAATAACATATTTATATTTAACACACACGTTAGTTTATTTTTTTCTCTTTCTTCTGTTGCAACCTTCCCATTTGCCACGCGTGTGAACTGTTTTATGCGTTCAAAGGGAAATACAGTCCTCTACGGTTATTTTTCTGGAGGGCAGGTTCTGGTTGGGATTGTACCTGTGCACTGGGCATACCTCTGCAGAGCTCTTTATTTTCCAGGGTTCCGCTGGGGCCACTGAAAGCAAATTTGGTCATTTTGTTGTATTTTGTAGTTTTATACTGGGGTGAAAAATCTATGGGCAAGGGTCCACCCATAAAGAAAGGCAACAGCCCTTGTCCCAGGGCTGAACAGCGTGAGAGAGATCCAGTAACTGAAGGGCTTGCTCTCAGTTTAGAAGAGCGTTCTGCAGTTCACACCCCCAAGGTATAATGCTGCCTTATGTGGTGCCGAGGACACCAAGACGCCTTCAGGACACGGCGTGTCTGAACAAGTAAGCGTTGGGCTGAGTTTCAGGAGATCTGGGGTGCTTCTCAGCCCTGCCAGCGGCTCGCTGTTCTAGATATTCCTCTCTTTCTTCTGTCTTTTATMGTGTCCATCTGCCCAGCCAGCTTCTCTAGGCAGGTCCCTTACTGCTGGTGCCTGGGGACGCAGCCATGCAGGACTTGGCACGGCTGGGAGCGCACCGCATCCGACCACGTCCCTGCACCTCTGAGAGCAGCTGGGAACAGTGCTTAGGAGGAAAACTCGGAGCAGGACAAATGTCCAGCGTTTTCTTCTTTCTGAACTAATTCCCGCTTCGATTCGGCAGCAAGTTAATGTTTTCACAGAACTGTTCGTGGCAGCTCCAAAGCCTCGTGCCCGATTTCCCGGTGAGAGGTGGCTCGGTGCCTGTCACTGCTTGTATGTAATTCAGATTGATTGTTCCACACGCGCAGTCATTTACATTTATTATCTAAGTTGAGTTTCGCTTGCCAGCTCATCGCTGTCACTCACATGGCTCTGAATAAATTAGTATTGGTAGTCATCTTTGTCGTGTCAGTATTAGCCCTCACTCCAGTCACTCGCAGATGGTCTGACCGCACAGGCATGAGCAGAAATCCCTTGGACGCCCTCGGACAACTTTCTTCCCCTGAGGACACTGGCCACTTGCTTTCTTTTAAATCCTTTGTTTTCAGTGTTTAAGTCATTATTTATCCATGAGGAGCCTTTTTCTTGTAACAGCTTGCTTCTCAGGTGAGGAACTCCGAGGACGTCAGAGGTGCACCTGCATCGAGCAGATCCCGGATTCCACCTGAACAGTGACGGCAGGCACTGCCCCCAGCTCGGGAAGGCAAGGCTTTCTGCCAAAACAGCGCTGACTTTTCCTCTTGCATGTTTTTTTCCGCATGTCTGCCATGGTGTTTCCTTATATAAGTCTTTTTTACAGATTGGTGTCACGTTTGCTGCCTTCCACTGTCGTCCTGTAGTGGATGTGACAAGCCGTCAGTCGTTAGCGCTGGTGGATAATTTGGTGTTTGAGCTCCTTCCGAACTCCTCTGGGCCTGGCAATTTGTTAACGCTCAGTAATGCTTTAAAACTGTTTCTGCTCACTCTTCAACTTGAGGCAGCTCCTGCGGCGTGTCCCGGTAAGAGGTTTGGTGTGGGAGCCGTTCCRTGGTGACCGCGGGAGCAGAGTGCAGTTAGCCGCTCCTCGCATCATCTCGAGCCCTCCTGCTTCACCTTGATCACCCACTGAAACTCGCCTCCYCCGGCTGACTTCCAGCTGCTGATATAGCTAAAAAGAGGTTCTAGTTTTCATTCCTGAAGCAAGGGCTTCTTTTAAATCCTTTTTGACCTGTGTTTTTTCCATTTAACTTGCCAGAGCAAATGCTCCGTTGTGTTTTCCTCATCTGGACGCAGCTTCGAAGGATGGGGGTGGGGTTTTATTCTTAAGATCCTAACTTTTCTCATTATAAAGACTTTTTAATAAATAGCATGGGTTTCTTTAGCCTTTAACATCCATGTTTCTGAAAGTTTTCTGCTGGCGGGCTGCTGCTTTGTTTCTAGCAAGATTCCTGTGCTCCTCTTTCGGAACAAAGCTCCTTGGCAATGGATTCTTCGTCAGGTTTTGCTTGAAATGAAGTTAAGTATCAGTGCGTGTCTTGCTGCAGCGTGGTGCTTAGGAGCTGGGGTTTTGGAGAAAGTCTTTTGCTCTGTCCAAGACTGAATTAAGGCTTGCTTCTTGTCCTGTGAGCTTTCGACTGGTGGCTTCAGGAAGCGCCTCTTAGTCTCTGGTTCTTTCCAATTTATCGATTTATTAGTATCATGCTTTTTACCCTTGCAGTCTCTGCGGTTTTTCTTAGCACGTCACATCCTTCGGTCTCTCAGAGGTGAGATCCTAGTACTGTATTTTCCCTACTCGGTCAGGACATTTCACTCTGTACAGATTCTGTGTTACTGGCTAATGCAATCAACTTACTTATCTTCTTTTTGTTTCCAGTCTTTCTTTAATACCTAACATCACTGCTCCACCAGTGGGACTTGTTCCTTCACTGCAGTACAGTTTATACGCTGGCATCAAGGTATCCTCCTATTATCTTTCTGCCTGTTCTTATCAGTCTCCTCTGACGCCTCCGCTCCAGCTTGCACATCCTAGTTTTGGACTTTGCCGCTGCCGTCTCTCAGAAGCACAGACAGATTTGTTCTCAGCCTGGTTCACGAGGTTTGTGAGCGCTGATGAAGCTGCACCTCCGCAAGGACCTCTCCTTGCTGTTTCTTACCTGCCCTTGTCAGCATCTGACCTTCATCTSGGGAGCTCTGGATGTTGCTGGTGTAGAGAATCTCTCCTTTCCATGTCTCTCTCTACTCCAGAAACTTCTCTAGTTCTTAATTAAGTCTGAACCCTTCCTTCCTACATCACTTTCTCAACTGTGTATCAAGGCACCATCTCTCTGTTTGGTCAGATATGTGTTAAAATACATTACAAACCACGCACAGTCGTAGTAGTGACTAAGTAAATACAGTGAGAACAAATCCTCAAGAGATGGACGAGTTGCCAGCTTGGTCGGTTGGGACAAAATGTATTTTTAATGCAGTCAGATGCAAAGTTCTGTGTGTTGGGAGAGGAGTACAGGGTGGTACCGACCCTTGGAAAGTGGAGGCTCTGGAAAGGATGTGGAGTCACAGCCGGGGAAGCAGGAGCAGGAGGAAGCACTGAGAGCTGAGCCACACCAAAACGAGCCGGTCCTAGGCTGTATTAGCAGGGGAGCAGTCAGAGGACGAGAGGGATTTTGGGCAGGAGAGGCAGGACAAGARCTAATGCATGTTGCTGGACAAACTCATGTTGGAAAGGCTTCCTATGCTTTAAGAGTGAGGGTGGACCAAGGGAGCACAGATCCCGTTCCCCAAGAGCTCCCGGGGGCGGCTGCTGCCATCCCGGGGCCGTGCGTTAACCAGCGCTCGTTGTGATGGCTCTGAGCCTGGTTCAGACAAGGCAGTATTCTGCGCTGCCCGCGATACCGCGCTGACGGTGCCTGCTGGCCTTGGCCACCGGGAAACCAGGAGGAGTTCATTCGGGGGGGGAGAACGGCATTTCACAGCCATCTTCATCTGCATGTGTGGTTCTCCTGATGGAGTGTTTACGGGCTGAGCTGTCAGGCTAAAGGGAAGTTCTTTCATGGGGGTTCTCGTTAAAGTGATGCTTCGTTCGGTGACAGAAGGAAAGGATTTGTAGAAGTAAATGTTGAAAATCCTGCCGAACTGCGTGATATCACCACATTCAGGCACAGCAGCACGCTTGGGAATCATTTTCTAAACCTTTTTTGCACCTTGTGGTTAGTGTCTGTGGTGTCATTGCATTGTACAGTACTGACATTTTTAATGAGGATATGATGAAACACTAATGAGTGGTTCTCATCGTTCGGTGCGACGTAGCTGCAGTTACCTTCTCAGCCACGTTTGTAGTCCCTTCAGAGAGGGACTGCACGTGTGCACACGTGGACTTGTCTGTAGACGTGTGTGGGTATGGGAAAGGTCAGAGGCTTGGGAGCTTGCAGCTGCTCACYGTGGCAGGGGCTGACCCAGAGCCTCAGCCTCGAGCCCACGTYGCCGGTCAAGGTGGGACAGCCAAGTGTGGCCCAGAAGAATTATTAGATCTTTGAGCCATACGTTGCCCTTAAGTATGCTGAGCATTTACTCCTGTGGAGACTAATGTTTTCACTGGAGGGACCAAAGGCAGAATTAGCCTCAGCGTGTCAGTACGCTGAGACGGTTTGGTCTCATATACTCTCAGAGCCAGGGTAATTAGCAAATGCCACCAAGTAAGAGGGGTGGGGCTGGGTCCTCAAGTGTGCCCACAGCTTCTACTTCCACCTGGTACCTTGGAAAATTTTGCTCTGGTCTTCTCTTGATGAGATTTGAGGATGTTCCCAGGGGAGCGTATGTTCACATTGAAATTCGAGCACTTGGGAAGATTTGTTCGATGCAGTAGCAGGGGCAGGTCCTCAGCAAGAGCTAAAGGTCATCGCCCAGCGAGCGGAGCAGTGCCCCGTAATGCGTCTCTCGTATTTATTGAAACATCAGGCAGGAAAAGGGTGGTAGGATCACAGGCTGGGGTGGCTACTTTCATATTAATGTTGTATGTTAAAAGCTGCTTGTGAAATATGTGTCTTATTGATTTAAAAACAGGTTTACGTTACTGGAAAAAGGGGTGGTCATGCTAATTCAATCACTGAAGACTCAGGAGGACAGAAGTCTTTTTATATTACTTTAACTAGCCATGTGGAGCAATAATAATGTCATTCCTTGTCAAAGTTGATGGCTGATGACATTGCGTAATCCCCAGCAGGTAGTATGGGCTGCWTCCTCCTGGTGGGTCCCAGACTATGTTGGTGTTTGAAGAGGGCCACGGAGAGGTGTAACTGCAGCGGCAAGTTGCATTTAGCGCACCGGAGTTGTGCAATTCGTCCCAGTGCTTGTCTGCCACTCAGAGCCCCCCTGCTTCAGGGTGACCATCTCCAGCATCCTCAGCAGCATAGCCACTGTGGGCTTGGGGATTTCCAGGCTCTTCTTTCTGGGACTTAGTCTGCTTCGCCAGAAAAATTAGTTTGTTTTCTTCTTCCCCCCTGGGGAAACTGTGGATTGGGTCCTGCAGAGTCTGCTGCAGGGAGAGGGGCGCTCCCCGAATCCCCTCCAGCGTGCTGGAGCACAGGATGGGCAAGCGGGGCTGYGATGGGTCCAAGGTGGTGGCTTTGGCAGAAGGGGAGCTCACTGAGCCTGCCGAAAGAGCTTGGGGTGCTCCTCCGTGCAGGGCAGGGTGATGAAGCCTGCACGGTGCCGTGAAGAGCAGGGATAGGTGCCCTGGAGGTCCACGATCTGAGTACTGTCCATCCCTCTTGCTGCGCCGAGGACGGGCTGAGCCCAGCTGCCAGCTGGCTGCCTGCAGTGCCCAGGCCCTGCCTGTACCCRTCCTGCCCAAGGGCTGAGTGTGCTCAGACCCTTCCACTCGGGAGAGGCTCAGAGCTGGGGCTGAGCCTGGATTTGTGTTGTGGCCAGGGAGCAGCTTTGGTCCCACGGAGGGCTCGGTCCATGCTGACGTGTCGGTGTAGGCTCTGCAGCCCTGCCAGCGCCGCCRGCAAGGGCTGGGCTGGGCGCTCTCCTCACCAGCAAGGGTCTGATGAGGACCTGAAYGAGTGGAGGGACCTCGAGGAACCCTTGCTGAAATGACTTCGTGATGACTAGACAACTGCTGTAAAGAGATGTTTGCAAGATCGGTCCCTGGTCGACAATCTTATGTATGAAGTTAGCAGCTCTGCTTCTGGGAGACTGGAGATGGCTTTATACTGGGGAGAATGGCTTTCAATGGCTTTCCTGACTGAAGCTGTGCTGTCTTCTGCACCAGAGACTCGCCCAAGCGCTTGGTTGCCACCTTCGCCATATCATATCTTCAGGACACAAACRAAGGAAGACAACGAGATGTCGAACATTTTGGCATCTTGTCCACCATACAGGTCACCACTTCTGTCTGGCTCTTTTGCAGACAGGACCTCTGGAGTGGCACCAGGACGTAGACTGTCTCGCGCATGGTTCCAGATGCACACAAAACCCTGAATCAATTCCCAGGCAAGATTTGGGCAATCATCTCCTCCTCCCTCCCAGAGAATGATGAGGGCGAGGAAGAGGGTCTTCCAAAACATCGTGCTCTGTTATATCACACCAATACAACAAAAATGATTAGACAGATGGCGCAGATAATTACTAAGGGTAATAGCACAAACACGTGGTCCGTCCTTGCAGAAGGGTGGGCCCACTCGACGATGGCGAGAGAGGAGGTCCCAGGACGTCTGCTTCTAGTAAGACCTGTGACATAACGAGAACTCAGAAGGTTAGAAGGAAGGGATGATCCATCAAGCACGATTCAATGGTCCTTTCCGTGGGCATCTGTAGCTACCCATGAGTAGGTATTGACAGGAGTCTGCAGGGCCAGGTTCATCTGCAGCTCCTGTTGAGCAGTCTGCAGAAGAGATGCTCAGGACCCAAACGCTCAGCTGGAGGTTACCTCTGAGGATGCTCAAGAGCAGCAGTCCATCCTCATGAAATGAGGTCCTCACGCTTCCTCCTTTCCTTGTCTCAGTGCCCAGGGCTTTCCCAAGCCTCTCCGTGTCCAGTCTTTGGAGAAATGTAGCTCCCTGGGTGTCCATATGGGCCAACTGGTGCCGCTGCGAGCCCCGTTCTGTCTGTCCGAGGTATGAGACTTGTTCTTGCTTCAGCAAGCACGTATCTGGCTACGTGCCCTGAGCCAGATCTCCACTCCTCTGCCCTGCCAGGACAGACTGCGGCGGAGGACGGAGAGCAAGCACCGAGCTGTGGCAGGGTCCCAGGGCTGCCGAGCTGCGGAGGACGCAGGCCTTCCCCGGGAGCATTGCTGGGATGCTCCTCCAAGCCCTGCACGAGCCCTGCGAGCCCCTGGCATCGCCTGCGAGCCCCTGGCATCCTTCCACACCTCCCTGCCGTCTCCCCCTCCTCCTGCCATCCCCATCTCCTCCCCGACGGCAGAGGGAGGAGGACCCAGGTACCAGCACCCGCCGCGTCGCGAGCTCTATTGACAGTTATCCAGAATCTGAAGGAATTCAAGACAAATTGTTAAGAGGATGGAGTTAATAAAATTTGAAAAATTGAGGCCTGTCACTCTACTAAACTTTTTTCGATACTGCTGACAGAAACATATTTCCCCAATGAGTGACCTTATGCAGCTGCTCCAGCGACGCGACACTGCGCGGATGCTGGGAGTGAACCAGCGTGCTATTTATCAAATATTATAAGCCGGGGCCTCCTAATATGAGCAGGGAGGTGCGGGAGGAGGCAACGGACTCGCACAGCCCGAGGTGTTGCCCAGGTGTCCATCTCCAGCTACAGACAGCTAGTGGGAGGTGACAAATTGCCTTCTATTAAGTCTCCAAAGGTTGGCGTCCCCTCCGCCGCCGCTCGAGCCAGCTGCCGGGGTGGGAGAGGGCAGGGGAGGAGGTGGGGATGGGGAAGGGGGTCAGGCCAGGGCGCTGACGAACCGGTCGCCACTTTTACCTTCTATTAGCAAGCAAAGTGACACCATTATTTATTGCGGCGTAATATTTTATTGCTGCCGGTACTCGAGGTTGGAATCGACCAGTTGTAGGAGTCGGGTTCTATCAATTATTGCAGCAATTAGTCAAGTCGTCAAAGCCATTAACAGGGGGATTAGGCCAATATTGGATAGCCATTATTGATAGATCCAGGGGAAGGGAAGAGCCAAACAAACCCTCAACCTTCATCTGAAATGAGAGCAGGCCTAGCCTCGAGGATGTCATCATTTGGAGAAGCCAGAAAACTTGCCCCCCTCCTCGCTGCCCGGAGGAGCGCAAACCCGGGGTGGGTTTCGGCAGCGGCGGGGGGGCCGTGGGAGCACTGTCTCTTTAAAAGATATTGAGTGGCCGGCCTCGGCAGTATATAATCTCACCTGTCTCGATCATATTCTTTATTTGCAATGACAAGGCTTGCAATAGAAATTACTCTGTGTCGAATGTTTATGGAGCACATTTTTCATTCTGTAAGCAAATATAGATCCCTGATGCCAATGCTTAGAAATGGCTAATCTCTCTGGCTCCCGCTCGCAGAGAGTCCTCTCACTTTTTTCATATATTATGATTGCTGCTCGCTTTTATTGAGCGCTCCTGGTGCTCTGCTCCCCTACAACGCTCCCCTGCGTTGTAGAAGCAGCCTGGTTTGCCCATGCCAAGGTACCCGGTTCGCTCCCGCGTTTCCAGCGGGACGGAAGGTGTTTGCAAAGCCTCTTTGCAGAGCGGAGATGCTGTAGCAGTGCCCAGGCTCTCGCTTTTCGCAGTCGTGCGCAGGCACCGTCAGCCTGCCCATCCCAGCAGCTCGTCACCGCCGTCCCCTCCGTTTTACAGGCGAATGGGCCAGACCTACTGAGCAGAATAACGGGCTCTTCCCTCGCCGGGCTGCTTGCCAAGGCTCGATAAGTGCTGTAGCTTTGAAACCGGCGGGATGGTCAGCTCAAGCACCAGCTTGAGGGGTTTGAGGCCGATTTGAAGGTTCGTTCTCATAACCCTTGGTGTCTGGTTGGCGACAGCAAGCTGTTGTGGAGTCACAGGGTGCACCAACGTTAGTGCTGAGTCTCTCTGCCTTAGAGATATCTCCTGAGATGCTGAGAGCCAGAGATTAATCCTGTGAGACCTTGCCCGCATCACTGGCTATTCCCCAGTACTCTCCTGACCTCGGACTGCCCTGTCCAGGATTACCTCTATATACTTCCCATCACTGCAACTGGGACCAGTTTGACTACGCGTGTTCTTCCGCAATCCAGCGTGTCTGGGAAGGGGACAGAGGACGGGGAGCTCTCTCCATGCGAGTGTGTTTCTGTGAGGGTGCCCATCCGACTCCCTCCAGTTCAGTCTTTGGGGATTGTTGACTTTTTTTAAAAATTAGATTCTGAAGAAGAGTGTGATTTTCCCCCAGAAGCCACTCCTGCGGCGTAGGGTGGCAGCTGTTTAGCAGACTACAGCCATCTCCAGCTCCAGCTTGGAGTAACAGAGAGGAAGGGTAGCGTGTCCAATTGAAGCCGTAATGGTCCCATGTGGCTCCCGCAGGATCGGGAGCGGGTGCTTTTGTGAAGCCGTATTTTCTTCTGGTGACCATGTGCTCTCATCCCCCACAGCAGCTCTTCCCTGCCAAGCCAATTGTTAGCAGTGACAATTCCTTTTCTTGTTCCCTGGACACCCGTGCATGTAACCGCTGGTTGTACATTGTCCCTTTCTGATCCAGATACCCTTTGGAGCAAAGGTTAGGAGGGGACACGGACTAGGACGGGAGGCACAAGATGTGCTTCCTGCTCATTCTGCCCCAAGACTGAACTCTGATCCCCTGATCTTATTCATTTCTTCCTGCCATCAGGTGCCAACCCCCTGCAGAAGAACGAAATGGGACACRCACCCCTGGACTATGCCCGTGAAGGGGAGGTCCTGAGCCTTCTGAAAGCGTCGGAGACGAAGGTGAGCCTGAGGTTCGGGTGACTTTGCGTTTCCTTTCCCACTACAAGAAGAGTTTTAAAGAAGACCTGGTGCCAGCAATGGAGGAGCACCTTAGCACACCTACACCCCCATGCTTTTTCAAAAGAGGTCTGTGTAATTAATGACATGATGCRTAAGGAAAAAAAACCACTTCTGAAGTATTTTAGCCGTGTCCGTGGCTGTGCGCCCTCCTCTTCCATTTTAACGTTTCCTCCTCGGCAGTGACCTGCACAGGACCAGTAATACTGTTCTGTAACCCCTTGGCAAAAATACAGTAAAATCAGAGGGTTGTTTTTACTGTATTTTCTGAAATTCCTGGTAAAAGAACCAGGTCTGAGAATCCAGAGTCCAGTTGTGGGCCTGGGATCCATGCGTTCACGAGCACCAGTCTAAGGCAAACAACACCCGTTTCTGCTGGCTGGTTGTGAAATGCCCATCTCGTCCCTTCAGCCTCTCTCTCTCCTTGAGTGGGCTGGAGCACACCGTGTCCTGCTCGTGAGTCGCTGTTCGAAGGTATTTTAAAGAGGGAAGAGAACCACATTTGCCATAGCGGTTCCAATAAAAACCCCAGGAGTGAGTAGATTCACAGAGTAGCGGGTTATTAGACAGTGAGGGATCTGCAGCCTGATGTCAAGGATTTAAAATTCCTGGGTATGAGGCCTTATTCAAGTAGGAGCAACTAATTATCAATGGGTAGGAGAGGCCGTTCAAGCCATGCCTCTTGAGCATCATCTCTCTGAGAATCTCAGGTCAGCCAGGGCAGGGGAGTCCCCCCGCTGCCCGGTGAAGGGGGGGGTACCAATGCCACCAGACTCAAAAGCAGAAACTGAGGCACGAGGGGGTCAGGTTTGCGCATGGTTGCAGACTTGTCCTCTGACGTTGTGCACCTCAGAGTTTGGTCTACAGGCTTGGAATTGGAACTTCCACRCTGGAAACCTGAGGTTAAGAACTTGCCCACAAGTGGAAGATGAAGGTAATTAAAACCCTGTCAATTGCTGCACTTAGTAGGCATTACCGTGAATTAAACCTGCCAGGCAGTCAAAACTGCTGTACTGTSTGTGCTCAGCTAGGAAAATCATTGCTCGAGCAGGAGTTCAAAACCACATTCCCGAATGCTCAACCTCTGTCCTAAGCAGGGAGACGGTGATCTTTCCTCTTGGGCTCTCCATGCTCCGTCACAGCAAAGGAAACCCTGAGCGTGGCACTCCTCTGCAGAGCTGACGGCTTCTCGTGTTAGCCAGCAGCGCTGCTTGGTCGCTTGGACAGCTCTGCAAGCAAGTTTTAAGGAAGCAAAGTTGAGAATAAAATACTTGAAATCTTTACAAGAAGGAGGTGGGGGGGAATTCTCTGCCAGGTAAATGGTCTCTGGAGTCCAGCATTGGCAAGGAAACCTGTCCCTAACAGTTTGAAAAGCTGCGTTGGTTTTTATGCTTAACTAATAGATGGAGGAGAGAAAGGAAATATATCTATAGAGATGTTCCTGATGAAAGTGATTGTACTTGTATATAAAACATAAGACAGTCAAGCCAGCTCGTGATGAATATTCAGCTGGGGGGGATATGGCGCTCCCGGGGTTGCATCCACCCCAGTATCTGCATTCCACCGAGAGTCTTTGAGAATTTATTGCTCATTTTAATCACTGCTAGAGAATGAATTGGCAGAACTATTACTGGATGGGCACATCCCATAGATTTTATTTACATATCCTTGTGACAGAATAACAAGGAGTTTTCATATGTATTTTTAATTTATTTTGATTTCCTTTATTCTTTTAAAAAAAAAGGATTCTGTGTGTGCTTTCCCTGTGCTAAACCACACTTGCCTGGTGTTTAGGACTCTTGAGCTGGTTCACATTGCTAAACAGTCTGGTGAAATTTAAATAAGCTGTCATGTATCTAGGGCTAAAAGGAAGGGAGCAGCCCTTGAAACTAGTGTCGTCTATATGTAACTGGAAGGGAAGCAGCCCCAGGACTGATCTCAGCTCTCACAGGTCTGTCTTTGCCATTCAACTCCTCTTTCCCCTGGTGTACTGGGCCCAGTCAGATCCGTCCAGTGGTCTCTCCTGTCTCCATCAGTGGCTGCCAAAGGGTTTTTAAGGAGTGTTTCAGCCAGGACGAGCACGCAGTTGCCCTTTCCCCAGGCTCTCTTCTGGCAAGCCGTGGTGTGAAGACCTCCTGAACTGGAGCTTGTGTCCCCTTCATCATATTGAATCGCCTTCGATGGACCTTTTAAAGAAAACAAACATCCAGCTGGGGCTCAAGCGTAGTCTGCCTTTTCCATCCAGAACAGCCTCGGGTTGTTGGTTTAAGCATATTTTATGAGAAAAATGTCTTCTTTTGGTTGTTTGCAAAGTGTCTGTTCATTAAGCCGCACACAGCCCTATATGTAGTGTCGGGGCAGAGCAGCCTTGCAGTGAAAGCTGACTTTATGCTTTCTGTAAATCCACAAGAATTACCTCAAGACGGTGTTTGCCCTTCCCGCGGAAGAACCACTCTCCAGATCTCCAAAGGCTTAGTTCATGTCCCTGACATGTTCTGCAGTTTATCATCTTGCTTTCCTTTAATCTTTTAAATTCCTTTTCCTGTAAGGCGAAAGATACAGTCCCCTCCACTTCTGCAGGTTTTCTGCAAAGGTTTGGTTCTGCTGGTGCTGTGCTTTTGAACCTCATCCCTCCGAATATTTTCCCGTAAATGCAGTCGTGCTTGGGAGGGATGCCATGCTGGATAACGAGTCACAAAAGCCAGTGAACACGATTGCCGTGCCCAGCTTAGTGACAGGCAGCCAGCTGTTATTATCTCAAGCTGAGCTCTGCCAAAGCACGGATAGACTGAATCTCTTATTAAAAATGAACATCTCATGCTTTTGGCATCGCATCACGAGACCCTCTTAGCTCAGGTGAGCGCAGGAGTGCGGTTGCCTTCAACGCGGCGAGAGCAGGGTCTCCCTGCATTTCTTTCAGAGCACGTAACACCGCTGTAATCCGCTTCGGTGCCAGCGGTGGGCCGTAAAAGTTTCATCAGGAGAACCGAAGATCAGTTGTCAGCGGGTGAGGACGCGGTTCCCACTGACACCGTTTCACGCCACAAACCAGGAATGGGCGTTCCTTTCTCCGGCTGCTGGTCTCCTCACCACCAACGCTGAGGACTGAAGTCAAATGCAAACGAGGTCGAAATGTCCAGCAGAAATGTCTGGCAGGAGCGAGACCCAGGTCAGATGTGCTGCTCCAGCTGCCCCTGGTATCAAGGTAGCAGGCAGGAGGTGGGAGAAGCTGGATGTGTACCTATGCAGGAGGATGGAGGGGGGAATGGAAGAGAAAGGAGTGGAAGCTTGTGTCTCGTGTAAAATCCAAGGTTAGCGGGGCTTTTTGTGGCAGGTTGTATCCCAGACTGATCTAAAATATGTTTTTCTCGGTGGATTTTTCTCGTTCCGGTGTCCCCTGCTCAGCGTGGGTTGTGGCGGCTGCTGAGGATGCTGCGGGCCGGCAGCCTGACCCGGGTGCGAGATGCCTGGTGGCACTGCAGCTCCGCCGAGGAGGTGGCACGTGGGAGGGCAGGTCTCTCCAGAACAGATCCTGAGCAGAAAACCATAGTGGGACAGCTTGGAAAAAGCACCGTAGCTGGTGCAGTCTTTTACCCATGAAAGGGACTTTCTTCCTACCCGGGGACTTTTACAATGCTGGTTTTCCAAGGAGGGAGGGAGAGGGTGTTGCAGAAGAGGGGCGTCCCCTCCTGCTCTTCGTGCACGTCTTCCCACCTCTCCATAAACCCACGCAAATCGTTCGGTATCCTGACAACACAGATCACGTTCTCCGCACCTTAAGAAAGGCAGAAGAGGAGGGAGGAAGAAAAGATTTGTCAAGATATATAGAAAGACACAGATATATGGCAAGAGCAGTGCTTTGAGCCTCGTGGTGTACACGGAGCCTGGGGGAGATCACTGCAGACACGCCGGCGTCTGTCCCACAGTGCTGTTCCGCTGGGATCCGCAGGGAAGTTATTGCTCCATATGAGGCATCAGGGCTGATGGCATCTCTCCGTTACGTGTGAGACTGATAGCACCAGCCAAAATTGGATTGTTTGCTCTTTATTTTTTTTTAACTTCTGTCAGAGTCACTACTAGCCCAGGAAACACTGGCAGCCTGGCTGGGGGGTTTTACCCGCTCCGGCTCTGGCAGCAGGATCCTGCTGCAGCTTCTGCAACCGCTTTCGGGTTTTGTTAGAGGTGTTTCCCCTTCAGGAAGGTGGGTTAAATGATGGGGCCGGTTATGTGTGTTAAGTTACTCACTCTGCAAACCCTGTGGGCTCTTTATGTTCTGTCCTTAGCTAAGTCTGGCTTTGTGGGACGGTTGTTTCCAGAGCAGCGGTTTCACTGGTGAGATGGCCAACCTCTGCTTGTGATGGGGAAAGGTGCTCAGCAGAAAGTTTTGCAGCATTTTCTAAAGATGAGCAGGGGCTGGATTTGTCCTCTTTCCTCTAGAAGTTCACTGCACCATAAGACCTGCTCCTGCTTTGGGATTCTGCCTGTATCCCGTCCCCGAGCATCTTGGAGATGTGCTTGTGTCGGACGTCTCTGTAAAGTGCTCTGTGCAGTATCTCAGCCTTCAGCTCCAGAAAATGGTCTGGGTGGAAGCAGTGCATAAGTCACTGGTTCTCAAAGGCTTTGCTTCCTTGTGAGCTGGAGGTGGAAGAAAGCAAACGTCCCCAGTAAAGAGCTTTTTCCAGTGCTGTCCTGCGTGCTGCTCTGGGTTTGTCTGCAAAGCAACGGTGTCAGACTTCCCCAGCGTACACAACAGGACACAGTGATGCTCTTCCATCCCTGGGGGATGTTGTTGGAGTCTTTGAATAGGAGATGTGTGGAGGGTGGGAAAACAAATATAGGTAGAATAGTCAAGGCCTTATTTTTTCAAAATAAGCAAGCTCCTAACGGGTTAAGAGCTCATTAGGAAATTTGAGCGGTGTCAGTGTTCCCTCTGTGTCACCGTTACGGAAGCAGTGCAGTGTCTGGTTTTCCCATCAGCTGCAAAGCCGGTTCCCGAGTGCTGCCCGCGGCACGGCAGCTTGCCCACTTCTCTCCATTCCCGTGCACCCCAGCCTCCATCTCCTGCAGATCCAGAAAATTCCTCTTGCTGTGGCTGGTGCTTCCAGACTGCTACCGAGCTGCATCTGCCCTGGCTGCTTCCCAGTGCCAGGGAGCAGTGCTCTGTCTGGGTGTCAGAGAGATACCCGTGCAGGGCTTTGCAGTCCTGGAGGTGGAAAAACTCTATATGCATACCCGTTGCTCCTGTTGTTGCTCCGAAAAGCCTCTGATCCCAACGTTTTCTTCCCTCCCACAGTTCCAGGAGGAGCAGCGCAGGAGGGAGGTGGAGGAACGCCGGAGGTTTCCGCTGGAGCAACGGCTCAAAGAGCACATCATCGGTCAGGAGAGCGCGATAGCGACGGTGGGAGCAGGTAGGACCCCTCGCACGCCGCCTGCTCTGCCCTGCCACGTCTTCTGCTCCACGGGGAAAGCGGGCCGTTCCCTCAAGCCCTGATCTGAGGCTGCCTCCGAGCAGGTCACCGAGGTTGGTGGGGGACTTACGGTGAGGTCCAGCGGGTATTTCTCAGCTGTGAGAGAGAACGCTTGCTCTTCATCACAAGAGGGGCTGTTTCAGGTGCAGCAGCAGAGAGGACCATCAGATGCTTTCTTCCCAGGCACTGGAGTGAGGTGCCTACAAGCCCTTTCGTTCAGGATGATTTCTCCCTAGACTAAACTAGTGGCTCGAAGGTCAAAGCTGGTCACTGAGATGCCCGCTGCGTACCTGTGAGCACGCCGGCAGTTCTCGGCTAAACACAGTGGCTGAATGTGATGACACTTGAACATCGAGCTATCTTTTTACAAGACCATTTGTCTTAAGAATATCACTCATTAATAATTCACGAGCAGTTTTGTACAACTTTATGTACAGAAGCCCTCACACACGGGCTGCTTTGGGGAGTTTTTCTGTATCCCTTACAGATTTGGGGCTTCATTCTACGTAAAATACAAGCACATACTTCAGCCACACTTTCCTGGCCGTGTGTGCTATGTCAGATCAAAGGCCAATGTCCTGTCACTGGTACCAGAGCACCGGGAGCTTTAGCAAGACAAATACAGAGTGGTATTTCCCCACTCTACTCTCCCAATGTCTGTCGATTTGCAAGCCAGGAATACCCTGAACCAGAAGTTACATCTTTGTGTGCAGCAGCCCTCGAGAGATTTTTCTTCCATGAATTTGTCCAAGTTTCCCTTGGATCTCCTGTAAACATCCGGCCTCTGCAGCATCCTTTGGCGGGGAGTCGCATAGCTAGTGAAGAAATAGACCCTTTTGTTCATTTTAAATCTGCCTCCTGATAGTTTCGCCTGGTGCCCTCTAGTTCTGGTGTCAAACGAAGCATTTGCTGCTGAGGAAACGGTTGCTCAGCCAAAGCAGCTGGAGTTTGTGGCACAAAGCTCTTCTGGCCTCGTAACAGACCGATTTCAGTTGGAGTTCAGAGCCTGGCCCCGCTTTGGTCAGTGGGGGTTGCGATCCTGAGCTCTCAGAGTGTGTTTGGTGGTGGTTAGTCATAAGATACCCAGGCTTTGGGGAGGATGGGATGGATGACAGCTAATGGAAGGGTTATTTGCCTCCTGAGCTCTTTCCATCTCCACCTTTCTGGAGATGTTGCCAGTAAATACTGAAGATAACATTAAAGCGAAACCTTTTGCAGCAGCATGTCCCTGTGACGTTCCCTGCTGTGTCCGGGAGCCCTTACAGATACAAAGGGACACCATCTTCTCTTGCTATATCCACTGCCGAGGGAGGAATGCCGCACGAGGCGCCTCCTTAAGAGACTGCACTTTAAAGCACGTTGCCTTTATGAGTCTGCTTCAGTTGTTTTCTGTCTGGGAAGCCGCGTTAGTTGTCTGTGCTATAGATCAGGTAAAACACGTGGTGGCTTATATCTGTGCGTCCATTGCAAATAGTGCGAGCCTGGAGTATTGTGTTGGCTAGCGTTTCCCTGTCTGGGTCTGCTGAAGCCCCTTGACCCTCATTCCCAAACGAGGGTGCTGGTGCCTTTTTCTCCAGGTGTTTTTCCTGCGCTTCAAATGCTAAGTTTTCACTGCTTAAAAAAAAATTAAACAAACACAGGGAATAAATGAGGAGTCTGGCCTCTTGTGGCTGTGATGGAACCGTACAAGCGTACAGCAAGGTTTGGAGGAAAAGGTAATGGTTTTCATCAGACCAGAGGATGGAGTTGGGGGAAAAACCAGATCAGCTTTTAGGCACACGGGCCCAAACAGAAACCATGAATTTCAGATGAGCACAGCCAGTTGCTCCGAGCGTAACTTCGTTATGTTAATCAGTTAGGCACTTTGAGACGAAAGGGTGTTGGGCATCTGTGGAGCAGAGGGGGATGATGTCTGACTGTATCGGTTAGCCTAGTAAATGCTATTATCTCTCGCTGCAAACCTTGTTTTGCTTATACCACCACGGCTCCGGCAGCAGCACCCCTGCAACGCATGAGCCTGGGGCATCAGCCTGGCCCTGCAGAGAGCCTGGAGCTGCAGCTCCACGAGCTCCGAGCCACCCGCTTTCCCTCCCGAGGAGCACTACGCTTTGTCTCTCACTGGAGGCACCAGCCAGGCTCCATCCATTGCACGTGGCGGAGCACACGGACCCAACCAGAGCACCTGCAGGGAAAAGAAAAGAGGGGTCCCGGTTGTTTGTGCGAGGTGGTTTTCCTTGGTGTCACGAGCTTGGGGCAGCCTCTCAAAACTCGGGAGCAGTTTATTTCATGCTGGAGGCTAAAACACTGTAGGGAAATCAAGGCTCCAGAGAGCTGGGCTGGGTTCGATTTGCCAGTCCAAAGCCTGAAAGCCTCTGGATCCTGTTAATAATTCCTTGAACCATCCGCGCATCCCAGTATAGTGCCTGAAAACGGGACGGCGAGGTAAGACCGGGCTGAGGTCAGGGCAGAACTGCGAGCAACGTGCTGTCATAAATACAAAACCCGTAGCGGTTTAGTTAACAAAGACGAGTCCTGTGTGATCTGGAAGCCCTGGGAAGAGCCAGCTCTCCCCCTGCAAACACAACAGACACCCTCTGTGTTTGGAGAGTGGCTGTGCCTGGGGGCAGCAGAACGGGCTAATTGGGAAGCTTTGATTAATGGGTAGTGCCTGTTTCTGACACAGGTGGTGTTTCTGCACATTAAAGTGGCTGCCTTTATGGAGGTTTCTCTTATTGAATTATAGGGAATGTGCTTGATACCCCCGCAGCCTCGGGATATCAGACCAAAAGGTAGCAGGAGAGTCTCCGTCCCCGCCTCCCCCTCTTCCCTTCTGCCCCATTTTTGTTGTTTTCTTTCAGGAAGGGTGACTTCAGAGACATGACTTTTTCTTTCAAGCACTTCCTGTCTATTTTTGTTATTTATCTCATT
Organism: Phoebastria nigripes; assembly: GCA_035582835.1. Classification (NCBI taxonomy): domain Eukaryota; kingdom Metazoa; phylum Chordata; class Aves; order Procellariiformes; family Diomedeidae; genus Phoebastria; species Phoebastria nigripes. The sequence goes on from JAYKAV010003021.1 coordinate 3,282,473, forward strand.
CCCAGCTGGTTTTGCTGCCACTTTGTGGACTCCACGTGCCTCCCGTTTTGCACTGGCCGATGCAGTTTCTTGGCTAGCAGACTTGCCGCACACCACATCTCGAGATTTACCAAGCCTAGCTGATACGTTTAATTTATAACTGCTGCCTTAATTGAATAATCTGATTTAATCCGTCACTCTGTGCATGATCCAAACAGTCTCCAGAGGGGCTCAGCCGAGAATACAAAGGGAACGTGCGCTCTGGGTCCGGGGTGGTGGAGATGCACGGGGGCTGCGACTGCCGGGATGCTTGCGCAGAGCTTGCCGCAGTCGCAGCACCAACAGCTTGACATCTCTGCCGCAGAGGGAAGAAGCCCTTCTCTGTCGTTTCCACGGGATGTATCCGAGCCCCGCTGCTCTTTTTTCTGCTACATGAAGCAGGACAGACGACGGCAGGACTGTGAGAGGGTGGATGGTGATTAACCGATCGTAACAGGGCATCTCCGAGGATTCCTCCCAGTGCTCTGACTGGGGACGGCGATGGTGGGAGGCAGCTTGGCCTTGGCTGAATGACGCTCTCCCCTGTGCGGCTGTAGATGTTTGTTTCGTTTTAACAAAATCCAAATTAAATATTCCATCTCGTAACATGTCAGAAAAAAACAGGCAGGTCATTCCTGTGATCCCAGGAACTAATGGYGGCCTGGATGCTACAACCGGTTCATGCAAATGAACAGCTAAAAGGCTTATGATTGTGTTTCCAGGGCACTTTCGTAAATGATTATACTCCGAATCTGGTTAGGTCTCATTTGCCTTTTTACTTGCGTACGCAGAGGCACCAGGGTGAAGCAGCGCATGCTGCTTAGGGGATCAACAGAAGGCATTTCCCGTCCGAGGGTATAAACCAAAGGAGGGCATTTTTTGAAAGTGTGCAAGTTTTTTTGTTTTGTGCTCTCATATCCTAAATATTGTGCCAGAGGAAGAATACTCTTCTGTATAGATACATAGCGTTTGCCAGGCAGTGGACACTTAGAGGTGGGGGTTCAGAACCACCACTTTCCAGTGCCGATTTTCTAAACTTTTTGGATTGAAGTGATCTGTTACAACTCTTCCTGAAGTTGAATAAGGAGGGAGGAAAGAAAAGCGTTGTTTATTTTTTAGTGTAGAGATTTTGAATAAAGGGTAGTGCAGAAAATCTACTTTTTCATTATAAAATTACAAATTTTGAACACGCTGAGCAGCTATAACGTTGAAATCAGTTGGTGTTTCAAAGCTGAGGAAAATGGGTGGGCAGGAATATCATCCTGCCCTGGTCTGAAGGAAATTGGTTTTATTTTGGACAAGACAGGATCCTTTACAAGTTCTGTATTTCAGAGTGTGTAGCACTTGTTATACCCAGGCAGGTTGCCTGCAAGTCAGGTCAGTCTTTGCAAGGAAACAGCTTTGAGGTTCACCTTCTTCCACATCCCAGAGCCACCGACAGTGGGGCTGGACGAGCGGTCCTGCGCCCGCCAGCGCCTTCCTCGAGGGTGCGGTAGACCCTGGACTGTAGATGCAGAGCCTGGACGGAGGAGAGCGATCCCACGGTGGGTATGGACCTGGAGACATCACCCCGTGGTACCCTGAGCCCGGGTGGTCTGAGAAGCACCGCTGAATGAATTGATTTGATAAATGGACATTTATTACACTCACAAATTGGCTGAAACCAATTTCGGTCACATCAACCCCTGATAACTGCTAGGGTATTGATTTGTGTAAAGTAATACAGTGAATTTATCAGTTCAATAGCAAGCTGAAGGGCCTCTCAGAGACACAGCGCTACAGTTACGCTGTTACAGATGTACAAAATAAAGTGAGAGCACTGCAGCGATGCTGGAAATGGCTCCGAAGAAGAAGGCCCAGGCGTCATCATCGGCCTCTTTGCTTGGACATTGGGTCTGAATGTCTTAATGAAATTTCAGTAAAGCAGTGTGACCTACCTCCTTTTATTTATTTATTTCTGCCGTCCCCGAAGTTACAGGGGGAAGGGGACAGCTTTCCAAGGGGCATAGCGCAGATTTCTTGCGTGGYGATCAACGGAGAGCGGTCAACGTGGCCAGCAGCTGCTTTGTGGGTACCGAACCCAAGGCGAGGAGTGCTCCTGCGGGCTTTCCTAGCTGAGGTTTTCATCCTTCACGCTGGCGCTGATGTCCTGCTCTCTCCTAGGATGGAATCTTTCTTCCCCTTGCTGAAGCTGAGCTGTGCAGTGGCCAAACTAGGAGAGCTGCCTACAGCCRCGGCTGCAAGACCTGGGGGTGCGGTGGCCCCTCTCTGGTGACAACCAGAATTCTTCAGGTTTTCCAAACCCCACGAGCACGGAGGCGAGGCTGTGCGCTAGAATATCTCATCATTTTAAGGCTGCTTATAGAAAAGGTTTTGCACCTCATCGTTCTGTTGATCTAACCAACCCACTAATTAATGATGATCAACACCTTCCAGCCGGGATCTCACACTGAATCTCGCACTAACTTTATGGTAGTTTTTTATGGGGTGGTTTATATCCCTGGAGTTGCTATGAGTGAGACGAGCATTTACCCATAAAGTCTGCTATCCTGCTGCAGAGGGGAGTGAAAAAAGACCGCACTTAACCTCRCTGCCTTCGGACCATTGAACATGCTGACCCCTGCAAGTGGTCACTTCGTGCCCTGAAGCAAAAGCTTATTGCCTTTATTATCTTAGCTGAGATAGCGGCAGAAATTGTCGGCGGTCGTGTTATTCCCCATCAATTTTTTTAAMATATATCCACCCTGGGTATTTGACCTCACGTTTGCTGCGATAAAGGGCAGGGAAGGAGCACGTGCACCACTGGGAAGGGCACGCGGTGGGATGCAGTCAGAGATGTGCAGGGGCTGGGATGGCTGCAGCGCGCCTGGGCTCGCACAGACCCTCCTCTGCACCTCTGTGTCAATGGCACGGCCATTTCCTCCTCTTCCTCCTCCTGCGGTGGCTGTTTGGTGGGGGTGACGTGGCCCGTGAGCGGCTGGAGGACGGGACCGGATACCCGCCGAGTTTTGCCCGTGATTTCCGAGAGAACAGAGCCGCATCGCCGGCCGCAGCCCGAGCTGGTCCGTGGGGCTGAGCAGAGACACCCGGGCAGGGTGAGGCAGAGCCGGGCGCAGGCCGGTCCTGCAGCCTGGCTCTACGCCCGAGCTAATTAAGCCTTGACAGGAGTCAGGACTTATTAGTGTGGCTAGGCACTGGGTAATGCGTCTCGATTGCGTCCAGGCATGAAATGGCAAGTCCTCGTGGCGCTGGGGCTYGAGTTCCCACTAACTTCACAATCCCTGCGCTCAGTCCCGTTTCGCTGGGTGGATGTGCCCCTGGATTTTAAGGTTAAATTGGGCTTTTTCGGCTGTTTGGGCTGAGCCTCTGCGTAGCRCAGCGGTGCAAGCCTTCATCTTCTGGCTGAGCCACCACCACCTTTCAGGAAGACCCCTCATCTGTCCCGGCAGACTCCGTAGGGATTAGGGATTCAGTCACACTCCTCCTTGTAAGTCTCTGCAATGGTTAATCACCCTCATTATTAAAAAACGTTCTGCCTTATTTCTAGTTTGAATTCATCCCCTGGAGCCTGTTAATTTTGTCTGCTAGATGAGTGAGTTGTGTGCTTTCTTGTGGAGATACTTAATGACTGCGGTCAAGTCAATCCTCAAACCTCTCGTTGTTAACGTCTGTAGATTGATTTTTTTCTTGCAGTTTTCAGTCTCACTTGAGGCTTCGTACTTGTATTGCTCATCCTCACCAGACCTACCGGCTTCCACCCTACCTGGGTCTCCTCAAATACAGACACGGGCTCAGAGGAGCTTGGCTGCGTGCAGGTCTTCTCAGCAACAGGAGCAATTCCAAGAGCTTCGTGGAAAATTCACGTGAGGCTCCTCAGTGCAGCTGTACGATCCAGCTGCTGGAACATTTCACTTGAGCTGCTGCTATTTAACATCTCCCCACCACGTCTCTTGCTGGCAGAGGCGGCATTTCACCGACAGTCTGTAGGCTATGATACTCAGCTTCTTTTTACATGCAAAATGGAAATATTTGTTAAATACTTCCCTTGTCGGTTTACTCTCCCTTTTCCTGCAGGAAGACCTCCTCGCGTGCCATGGCTAGGATGCCCTTTCTTAGGCATCTTTTGTTTTCCCATACCCCGTCAAGCAGAGGGTTTATTGGACTGACTGACTTTCTCTCTCAGGTTGAATTCAGCTTTCCCCATTTATAAAGGTTGCTATCATGCTCTCCTGCCAGCTCCGGGGAGGAAACAAATCCACAGCTCCCCACGGTGCCGTCCGGTGCCCCGTTCCGGGGAGACACGGGCAGCTGAGAGCCCGGGGCTGAGGGACAAGGGCAGAGGCTCAGTCCCAGGCTGCATTTTGGGGATGGCACTCACAAAGAGAGGAGATGCGGTTTTATTCCTGTGTTTGCTGTGGAAGCCACTGAAAGGCAGCAAACGCAGAGCTTTGCAGTGCCACTTGCGCAGCGGCGTTTAAAGAGCTTTATTTTAAAAGCGCGGTCGAGCTGCGGATCTCTGAGCGATTTCCCTCTGTTCTTCATTCTACCTCTGATGCTGCTATTTTCCTCTGCTACCTTAAAAACAACGTAGGTTATCATTCTTGGGCATGCTGCCCATTTCACACCCTACTTCTATCAAACGTAATGTGCCGCATCTTCGGTCTCGCTGACATCTGGCAGCTGCCGTGCGCCGTTTGAAAAGCAGGGACCTTGTTCGGCGGAGCCTCCCCATCATTTATAACACCGTACAGTTTTAGTTTATGTTGTTTCTTACAAAATACCACAAAACGCTTTACAACGTGCACCAATCCGTATGGCAAGAATAACTCTTTTTAAGAGCTGTAACACAGGCCGTGTTTAAATAATGCAGATAAATCAGGAAGACTGAGATGTGAGTCTGTCTCTCTCCCTCTGAACTAGGAGCTGGAAATTCAGTGTATCGCAGTGCCTCTGCGGTTAGCTCCCAGGGCACAAACTGTGATCTGGTGAGGTCTGTGCTCTGCTCGGGAGCCTTGCACCACCTCGTTTTGCTAGAGCCAGCTGCCAAATTGTGTCCAAGCCGTGGTCTGGAGCGTTCCGTGTCCCACGGTCCCTTCCTGGCTCCAGCGCGGTCCGGGTCCGTCCTGGGTGGGAAGCAGCACGTGGTGGTGCACCCAGAGGGCTGGCGGAGCAGAGCAAGCTCGGACGCTTTTGGTTTCCTGGGGCTGGGGTTTGGTTCGGRGGCAGAGTCGGCAGTCTGGGCACGGGGATAACTGCGCTGCTGCCCGCCATGGGCGCTGGTTCTGGTCTCGCGGGGAAGAGCTGTGCCCTTGGGCAGCGCCTGCTCCCCCGTCATTGCTGGAGCCTGTTTAAGGCAAGCTGGGAGACAGGTGATGCTTTCCGTACAGGTCCCCGTGTCCCATTGGCATACGTCCTTACGAACGTGCTGAAATACGAGCTTCGTTCATCCCTTACAAGATCTGGGTGAGATCTGAAGCCCCTGCAGATCAAACTTCAGAATAGGGCCCACAAAATACCTCCTCCTCTCCCTGCCCTCTTTAGCCACTGCCCGAACTGAAGCAGGTTAGCCACCCTACCTGCCTGCACCGGTATTTCACATCTATTAGTGGTCACTCCAGAATGTTTCGGGGTGCGAGTACTGTGGGAGTCTGTTTTCCGTAGGCTGTGCTCAGCACGGGCTCTGCTCAAAGGTTCGTGGCACTTGCTTGGACTCCCGGGGAGCCTGGACAGGTACTTGGAAGTGAGACCGTGGAGGATACACGCCAGGGCAGGCACAGGAGATCCCCAGAGCTGAGGGTAGCTGGGGGTCAGCAGAATTYGGGAGGGAGGTCCCACTGATGGGACTTATTCGTCCCTGAGCCTCCTCCTGTGGCTGCCGCTTCGCACGCCGCTCCGGGGAGCATCGCTGCACCGAGCCGATGCCCGAAACACCTAGTCCATCTCCCGGTGTCAAACAACCACCAGATATCAAGTCCAGTCCAACCGAGGGGGTATCTAATATGAAAATGGTAAGAATTATTTGCTTAGCCAAAAGGCCAAGCAGCAGTGGACCCTCGGTCTGAACCAGGGCGGTCGCTTTTGTGCTCCACAGGCCAGATCCAGCCTGCAGGTGACTGTGTTTGATCCTCTTGGCCTCAAAAGCCGTTCCTTATCTTCCAGATAAGCCTAGTGCAGTGATGTTACTGGTTTGGTGAACGTGCTCACGGAGTCTGAGGCTGTTCAGTGGGGCTGAGGGGCTGAATCGCACCTTGGGTGGCTGTGGACACCGGTGGGGGGTAGGAGGCATCACCAGCCCTGCGAGGCAGATCAGCGTCTGTCCTGAAGAAGGGGTGTGCTGTTAGGAGTAGGAGTTTGGGAGGTAACTGGGTGTTTTGGTTTCCAAACCCTCCTTGCCTTTTGTAAAATTTTCCATTGGTATCTTAACCAGGATGCCCTTGGACGTTGCTGTCCAGACAGGCACGGAGATAACCGGTTCTCCTTTCCCGGTCCTTCTAGACTTGCACCCATTCAGAGCTGTTGTGACCTTCAATCCTAACCTCCCTCTTTCCGTTCGCATGCAAGAAATAATGCATAAACCTCTTCAAACCTGCTTTTTTGCAGAACGGTTGCACTTGCGAGCTGGCAATGCGACGTGCCTCTCGCATCCTCCCCTCGCCAGCCCCCGTCGCTCCATCCATCCATCCCTGTCCCCCCGCCCGGCCGTCTCCCTGGCAACGCTGAGTGCACATCCTGGAAAACTTTATCCGAAATCTGCTCTGGGCAGCTTTCCAAATCCATGCTAACCTGATTAGGTGTCTCTGGGGCCTTGGCTGGCTAATCAAATTAGATAGCACTAATGGTAGTGAGGACTTTGAGTGGGTAGAGAGCAGTAAAACATAGTGTATACTTAGTGATAATTATACCTGCTTCTGTGTCATTGATTTATATGCCTTCCCACCCCCCACCCCCCTTTTTGTTTTCGTTGTCTTTAAATGCAGCTATTCGGAGGAAGGAAAATGGCTGGTATGATGAGGAGCACCCGCTGGTCTTTCTTTTCTTGGGATCGTCTGGAATAGGTAACGGTTGGGTTGTGGTGAGAGGGACAGAGAGCCCCGTGGAGAGGCTGGGCTGGGAGAGGGGGCTGCGGCAGGGCTGCTCCTCGGGCTCACCACGTGCCCCCGGCACTTTTCGCAGGCTCCGCATAAAATACCAGTCAAAAGTGCTGTCGTCCTTCCGACTGGTCACCCGGTCCGTGRTCCCGCAGGGCAACCACCGCACACACGTGGCCGCAAGCAGCCTCACACTGAGTTATCCCAGGGGACCGCCTGCCCTCCGAGTCTCGAGGAGGGGCAGTTTTCACAATAAAAGTGTTATTTTAACAGCCCTGTGCTTTCCAGTAGGAATGCCTCCGTGGGTGGGGTAATAGTAGAAATTTGCTGCTTGCAAACTGAATCTCTGCTCATCTTGCTCCTGTGGGCCAGGATTGCTTTGTAATGATGGGATTTTATTGACACCGATAATATTTGTCCTCAAGCACAATAAAATGCAACATGACAGCTGATCAGTTCATGAAATGGACAAAATGACTTTTAGTCAGGGGAGAAAAAAAAAAACAGCAGCAGCTTTAAAGTAACCGAACCGTGACATTTGAAGCAACCTCGGTGCTTCTCCTGCATCCGCTGACTCCCGTGGTCCTTGGGAAGATGCCGGTGCTGGAGGGGTTAACGCAACGGGACACACACCGCGATCCCTGCCTGACCAGGCTCCTGCCTCAGAGCGGTGGCAGGCCAAGTATTAACTCAAATGAGTTGCTATAAAGCTGTATAAAAACGGTAAGAAATGTTTTTGAGACTTCGTTGCACTGCTTATAGCAGGTCTGAAGGCTCAGCACTGTAAATTGTCAGCTCTTCAACTCCCATGTATTTTCGTGGKTTTTTTTTTCCTTTGCTGCCATAAAAATTAATATTGAAATAAGAAAGCAAAGCAGCTGAGAATTTTATTGTATCAAATGGATGTTTTATATAGGTCTTGATGTAACAGCCATCTGAAAGCCCAAATATGTGCAAACTAAAATATCTAATGTGTCTTCACATTTCAGTAGATTCCCACAGCAGTTAAGCGCTTTAAAGGTCCATTCATATGTATGTATATATATACAATATGTGTAAGTACACAGATATACGTATATGCTTACACATTGGGATCTACAATACAGCAACATACGAAGTCAACAACGCTTGAACTGAAATAAGATGCTAAATTTTGGCAGAGATTTTACCTGCTGGAGCAGGCTTCCGAGCACAGTGATGAATTCCCGTTTTTGCAGCCCTTTTGCGGTGATCTAATTAAGTGATCCTGCAGATCTGACCCACCAAACCTATCGTCACCGAAATACAGCTGTGTCAGGGTGGGGCTGGGGCAGACGTGTAATACTCCAGTAAGACTGGAATACTTTTTTTAGCGAGTTTGGTTTTTAAGACGCAATTTTTTTATTTAGAATAGTTGTTCATGGCATATCTGTGTGCCTGCTCTCTGCCCTAACATGTCAGAGTGTTCATTTTCAGTGTGCGGTTGAATATAAAGCGGATATACGTGCAGCGCAGATAGCACACGGGCTTCGGACAGCGTGCGAGGTACTGGTGTTAACCCACGGAGCATCCTCCGTGGCTGCGAAAGGCTGCGCCTCGCATTCGCTGATAATCCCAGGAGCCGAAATCAGCCCAAATCCTCCACCTGATAAACCTGATAAACCCAGCAATTACGTGCCAGTGGGTGGCAGCAGGGAAGCTCCAGGGAAGAGGGGTTTGCTGGGGGATATTTCCGACCCAGGGTAGAGCCTGCCTGGTTAATGAGGTTTTTCCCTGAATGGATAGGTTGGGAGGACAGGATCTGGCCTTTCGTGAGCTGGTGTGGGTGTTCATCCCTGTCAGTGTGGATTTGCCCCATTACTGATTGGTTCTAATCCTAGAATTTTATGACAGTCACCTTATATAAATCAAAGAAAGAAAGAATATCCCATTCCCCTGAAATTCTTTATCTAGAGAGTAAAAGACATTGCACATGAAACTTAGAATATTGAGAGTAAATGTAGCAAAAACCTGATCTAACCACACCTTTTTGTGGAAAAAAATAAAGATCTCTCTGCCCATCATGTCAGAATCGGCTATTAAAAATGAAGCAGCCGGCGCGGTGATACCGCTCTCCTACTCAACCCCTTAACTGCTGCCCGGCTGTGTCCGGCCCTCGGCAGGGTGTTATCCCGGGGATCCGACAGCGATACCCTCTTCCCACGAGTGCGTTTGCAGAAAAAAAGATGTGTATTGGTTACAGGGGGTGCCAGCCCCGGCGTTAGCGCAGCTGACGGACGGACAGACAGTGGACAGACCTGGTTTAACACGAGTCTTTTCTTCCCGTCTTTGGAACAGGTAAAACCGAGCTGGCCAAGCAGACAGCCAAGTACATCCATAAGGACGTCAAAAAGGTAAAGGCCTCTTCCCTTCGCTTTTTGCCATCCGGCTGCTTTTATTAGCGGGGTGGGTTTGGTTTCCTGGTGGGGTTCGTTGTCTGGCTTCGCTGGGCTGGGAGTCCGGCTCGCCGGTCAGCCCGGCTGCGTTGCAGCACAGTGAATTCATCCACAGAAGAGAAATGGGAGGTCTGTCTGTGCGCCCCGAGAAAGGGCTTCTGCTGCGTTAAAATGAACCTGCGAAGTCCCCGTCTATGTTACCGGTATATTTGAACTGTAAAAATCTGAACGGATTTAACAATATCTTGTGTTCCCTGTTTGAGGTTGCTGTCATTTTGACATCCCGTGTTGTGAACGTATTTTTTTGCCTCTTACTAATAACACTGTAAATCGTTAGAAGGATAAAATACTGAAAATCCGTTTTACGTGTCCCTGGCTGCACCACTTGTCGCATTGTACCAGTTYGGGCAGCGGAGGTGGCGGCATTGATTTCCTGCCCGGGTTCCTAGTGCTGAAATGTTTGGGATCCAAACAGCAGAAGCTGTTTGTGTGGTTTAGTTAGTTATCCACTTCACAGGTTTTAGTGAAGATGGGTTGGAATTATTTCTAGGTGGTAGTGGCTTAGGAGGGGCATAGTTCGGGGGTGTCTGAGATTTTAAAACACCAAGCATTTAAAGCCGGGCTCCCCGATTCACATTTAAGCCTCTGCCTGCCTTTGGGACGTGCCCAGCTCTCTCCCACGGAGGGCTGGGGAAGGCGCGGAGGTCGGAGCCGGGGAGAAGGAGGAAACACAAGCAGAGCTGCCCCCTGCGCCGACGCTAGATTAATTCCTCTCCCCCACATCCTCCAGCAGAGAACGGACGCAAGGTAAAATGACACACGTAGAAAGAAGATCAAAAGTAAAACGACGCTATAAAAAATGGCTGTTCTGGTTTCTTTTCCTCATCCTTCTGTAATTGCCTTCCAGAAGCAATAAATCCCRGCTCCTGGGTCTCAAGCACCTTCATCCCCAACTCCCACACCTGGAACTGGTCAATGCCCGGCCAAACATCAAATGGAGAAATCAGTTAAACACTGATGTTGTGTTAATTCAATAGCATGCACAAATCGGAGTTTTATTGGTAATGAATCAGCTTGGCCGTCAGTGCTGTAACGAGGGGTGTGAGGGGGGTCATAAACCCCACGGGCGGTTATGGGGGTGCAGCAGTTTGCAGGAACTGACGGATTTAAGAAAGGAAAACCCATAACCGTCCCATTTTCGTACTGCTAGAGAGGCTGCAAGGTAATGACAAATGCTAACCTCCTTATCCAGCCTGCGTGGTATGAACAGGGAGGCAGGAGGATTGGGAGCAGGATCAGACCAAAGCAAAGCAGGTCCTACAGAGCCCGGCTCCGCTTTGCCTGTGCCAGCTGTTTGCCAGGACGCTGGTGGGACGCACCTCGGCGTGCACGCCGCCAGGATCGGGCCCCAGTTTTGTACACCTTGCTCTGCCCTGGGCAGTTCGTTGGTATTTTAATATTTTGCAGGGAAATGTGGCTGTTTTGAATTGAAATCTRTCCTAAACTGGCCTGAACTCTTACCACCCCTCCCAAATACTGGCATTTCACGGGAGAGTGGCAAACCAGGCAGATCCTCCTGCTTTCCTCCATCCCTTGGGAGTTCGTGGCAGCACCGTCTTGGTTTGGTGCCCCAAGGCATCACCCGGGACCAGAAAATCTCCGGGCTCCCTGTGCGCTGCCAAACGTCCCATCCGTTAGCTCTGAAGCTGAATATTCCAGGTCAGGTTGGACGGGGCTCTGAGCAACCTGATCTRGTTGAAGATGTCCCTGCCCATGGCAGGGGGTTGGACTAGGTGACCTTTAAAGGTCCCTTCCCACCCAAACCATTCYGTGATTCTGTGATCCTGTGATCCCGTGATCCCTGTGTGACTGTGTCCGTGCTGCGTACACGTGTCGGGGTGAGATGCATGCACAGACGTATGTCTCCTCCTGCACAACACCTGTTCTTGTTCCCAGTGTCTGCGCATCCTCCCACCTCCATTTGCTCTTCCCAGTAAAGAACTATTTCACATGGGTCTCTGGCTGCTGTTGGGGGATAGTATTTGTCTTGGCACTTTTGCAGCCAGCCTCTAAGGGTCTTTAGCAGTGCGGGATCGCTGCCTGATCCTGCCTGGGAAGAGTCGTGCCCAGCGGAGCGATGGGCGGATGCCGATGGAGAGCTGTCGTGTCTGGCTGACCGTGCCTGCGCTGATGCTGGGAAAGTTCAAGCTTTCCTTCTTCTTAGGCAGTTGGACCAGATGACCATTGTAGGTCCCTTCCAGCTGAAATACTCGATTCAATTCGATTCGATTCTTGTACCTCTAGGAGCTAGATTATAGCTGCAAACCCAGGAAATTCAGTGTCTGCAGTGAATCATCAGTTTTTTAAATGCAAAAAGGGAGCTTGGGTAGTAGCTGTAAATTCTCTAACAATATCATCTCTTTGAGATGATCACCCACGAACCTAGTTTACCTCGGCTTTATGATTTTGATTTTTATTTTATTTTTACAGAGCGGCATTGCGTTCTTCTTGTGATTTATTTCTAAAAARCTGAACCGCAATAATACCCATTTTATTTAGCAAATTGCGAGTTGCTCTTTCAGTCCCACCTGTATCGCTCCGGCTCTAGCAATGAGCAGAGCGTCTGAAGTGAATCTCGGCCAGGGGCTGTGAGCGGGCGCTCTCTTTGAGAAACTGCAATCATCTTCCTCTTCCTCAGAATAACCCTCAGCATTTTGTGGAGGATCTGGCCGCTGCAGTGCCGGCAGTCCTTGGGAACCACAAAACCACGTGTTCAGCCAGCCAGCCACCTGCCTGGTTCGGGGGGAGCCTTCTAAATGTAGTGAAGCTTTGAGCACATTAATCAAATCTCATATTAAGTATTTCTTTCTCTTGCAGGGTTTCATCAGACTGGACATGTCAGAGTTCCAGGAGAGGCACGAGGTTAGTAAATGGGCTATCTCTGCTGCCAAGGGGTGCAGCTTCGAGTTTAACGGGTAATTTAAACAATTCCTGTCAATGCCCTCGTTCCCCAGCGTTTGGTCCCTGTCCTGGGCGGTGCTGAGCATCTCCCCGCTGCTGCTGAACACGACAAGCATCTCCTGTCTCACCCTGGCAGTGGCATCCAGGACCTTCCCGGATTCCTTCCACGTTCTCCAGAAAATGGGCAGTTTGGTGTGGCAAAGACACAGAGCGACAGCAGTAAATTGCAATATGGGAAATACCAGCCAAAAAAGCAAGTTTAACTCAAAAAGATTAGGAACAGAGACCAAGGAGCAAGAAAAGCTCCAATAACATGTTCTGATGCTGTGGCTTCTGTACACAGTGTCGACCCTTGGGGGAAGAGCGACTGAGAAGAATCATATTGTGCATGAAAATCTGCAGCCTGGGCACGAGCCACGTGCTGTACGTCACCCACCCGTGCCGGGGCTGTCTGAGCACCCGTGCCCAGGCAGGCACAGCTCAGCCCAAAGCCCCGTTCCCTTCCTTACCTCCGACACGTTGCCCAGTCTGGTGCGGGATCACCGCCTCAGCGTGCCTCCCATGGGGGAAAGGGGGAGAATCCAGCAGAAGACAGGACTGTGGTGCAGAGTCCACCCCTCCCGTCACACCTCCTGCCCGATTCTGGTGCCGCAGGAGAGGTGGGACATCTCACCAGGGTCACCCCCGGAGCCGGGGGGGGCCCTAATTCCCTTTGGAGGGCTCTGTCTCCCCAAAAAGCAGCAAGGTCCTAGCTGAGATAGTTCATAATATTTTTCTTTGGATGGCTGTGTAGGCGCCTTGTATTTTTCATTGATGCCATTGGTGAGGTGCACCCAAATCCAGAAAGCACAGGATGAGAAATATCCCATGAGGGATCGGAGGATCATTCCCATAAACACTGGAGCTGCTGCGTTCTTTTATGGAGACAGGGAAGAAGGAGGAGGAGGACTCGCTGGCTGGGACCTGGGAAGATGGTGTCTTGAAGGAGAGGAGGAGGAAGGTGCTGGGGAGGATCTCAGAAGGACCGGTCCAAAATGGGAGTACCATTTTTTTGCATTTCTTGCCGCTGAGGGCTGCAGCCAGCCTCTGCCCCCTACACACCAGGCTGCGAGCGGGCAGGGGCCAGGCAGACCCTCACGCTCGGCGTGCCAGGCTGTGACAGGGGCTGTGACAAGGGCTGATTTGAGTTTTGACCTGGCACAAGGTAGTGGGAGCCTCGGCATCGTCCTCAGGAACTGCAGGGCCCTCGAACAGCCAGGGCTAGAAAAGGTCCAGAAAATGTGTTATTTTATCCAAAGCAGTGAAGTGGAAGGGGAGCAGGAAGAGAAAATAAAGGCGTGCTTGCAGCTGGCCTGATAGATCGGTTATGATAGGGTCCTACACCGCAGGAGTAAAAATAGATAAAAATAAAGCCATGTTGATGATTCAGTRCAAAGAAAGAGGAGTTAGGAGCAGCAGTATAAATGTAAGATGTAAAATACTGYGCCCTGACAAAGACAAGAGGCAGAGCAAAGTGAAGGAATAAAGTAGAGAATTGCGGCGAGAGCAATATAAATTTTTCAAGCAAACAAGGATCAGGAGGTCAGCCCAGGAGACAGCGTCCTTTGAAGGAGCCTGGGGAGCCTCACGTAGCCCCAGGCGCTGCGGAACAAATGCACTGAATTAGCTCCCGTCGGCTAATTTCTGCCCTCCTGTTCCCGAGTCAGCGGGACCCCCCTCACCTCCGCAGCCCGTGCCCGTGGGAGTGGGCAGGGGCGGCAGCGGCGGTGCAGGGTGGCGATGCTCGGGGAGTGGGGATCGCAGCTCTCCCCGGGCAGCCGGATCGTATCGCTCGGCAAAAAGGAGCCACTTGAATGGGAGAATCATAGAATCATGGAATGGTTTGGGTTGGAAGGGACCTTAGAGATCATCTAGTTCCAAACCCCCTGCCATGGGCACGGACACCTTCCACTAGACCAGGTTGCTCAAATCACAGAATCATAGAATAGTTTGGGTCGGAAGGGACCTATAAAGGCCATCCAGTCCAACCCCCCTGCCATGGGCAGGGACATCTTCAACCAGATCAGGTTGCTCAGAGCCCCGTCCAACCTGGCCTTGAACACTTCCAGGGATGGGGCATTGACCACCTCTCTGGGCAACCTGTGCCAGTGCCTCACCACCCTCAGTGTAAAAAATTTCTTCCTTATATCTAGTCTAAATCTMCCCTCTTTTAGTTTAAAACCGTTCCCCCTTGTCCTGTCGCTACAGGCCCTGCTAAAAAGTCTGTCCCCATCTTTCTTATAAGCTCCCTTTAAGTACTGAAAGGCTGCAATAAGGTCTCCCCGGAGCCTTCTCTTCTCCAGGCTGAACAACCCCAACTCTCTCAGCCTTTCTCCATAGCAGAGCTGTTCCATCCCCCTGATTGTTTTCGTGGCCTCCTCTGGACCCGCTCCAACAGGTCCGTGTCTGTACCGTGCTGAGGACCCCAGAGCTGGACGCAGTACTGCAGGGGGGTCTCACCAGAGCAGAGCAGAGGGGCAGAATCCCCTCCCTCGACCTGCTGGCCATGCTTCTTGTGATGCAGCCCAGGATACGGTTGGCCTTCTGGGCTGCAGGCACACATTGCCGGGTCACGTTGAGCTTCTCATCAACCAACACCCCCAAGTCCTTCTCCTCAGGGCTGCTCTCAATCCATTCTCCACCCGGCCTGTATTTGTGCTTGGGATTGCCCCGACCCAGGTGCAGGACCTTGCACTTGGCCTTGTTGAACTTCATGAGGTTCGCACRGGCCCACCTCTCAAGCCTGTCCAGGTCCCTCTGGATGGCATCCCTTCCCTCCAGCGTGTCGACCGCACCGCACAGCTTGGTGTCGTCGGCAAACTTGCTGAGGGTGCGCTCAACCCCACTGTCCATGTCGCCAACAAAGATGTTAAACAGCGCCGGTCCCAACACCAACCCCTGAGGAACACCACTCGTCACTGGTCTCCACTTGGACATTGAGCCGTTGACCACATCTCTTTGAGTGAGGCCATCCAGCCAATTCCTTATCCACCGAATGGTCCATCCGTCAAATCCATGTCTTCAATTTAGAGACAAGGATGTCGTGTGGGACAGTGTCAAATGACTTGCACAAGTCCAGGTAGATGACTAGGTCTTGGACAGCTGGGATGGGTCACTTGGACACTGTTTAGAAAAGCAGGGGTTGTGCCTGTTCGGCTGCCGGTGGCTGCTCCTGCAGACTCTGCTGGTTAAAGCTCTGGGCAAGGTAATTGCTCAGCAGCCACCAATCTGCATTTTGCCAAATTGTTGCTGATTAAGCTGGTTTTGGGATGTCTCAAAGAATATAGAGGTTGTTTTGTCTGCAGCAGAGAGTCGTGGCTGCCTGCTGAGCTACCAAGAGGGCTTCGTTCCTGGCATCCACGGATCAGCTTTCACGTGTCCTCTTGCTTCCTCCTAGGTCGCCAAGTTTATCGGCTCTCCACCTGGCTACGTGGGCCATGAAGAGGGCGGACAGCTCACCAAAAAGCTGAGGCAGTGTCCAAATGCTGTGGTGCTCTTCGACGAGGTTGACAAAGCCCACCCAGATGTCCTCACCATCATGCTGCAGCTGTTTGATGAGGTAAATCCGTGTTTCAGGGTCAGAGTTTGCACAAGGTCTGTTCGGAAGGTGACAGTGAGCAGTGCAAGGGACGACGGCTGCAGGAGATGTCCTGGAGAGGAGCTGAAATGCTCCAGATCAATAGTCCCTTCCAAAAAAATGTGACCCAGCCAGTTGGCCTCTTCTCCATTTTAACACCAGGAAACAGGATGATGCTGAGGTCTCCTGGTGGRATAAATGACATATTTAGGCAAAGAAAAAGCCAGTGATGGGAGGGTTGGGAACCTGAAGAAAAAGCCTGGGAACTGGATTGTCCTATGTCACTGGGAAGGTGTGACGGTGAAGACTCTGTCATGAGGATACTGCTAAGGAAAAACCACCCCAGTGACAGGTTGGTGCAGTAGTTGGGCTGCCAGTCCACGGCAGAAAGCAGGAGCAATGAGAGGAGGCAGGAGGGCGATGGCCCTCTTCATGTGGGTGCCCTGTGCCCATCTCCCATGTACACCTCCCTGGCACGGAGGAGGTCGTCTCCTAGGTCCCAGGCACGGGTCAGGGTGTTGTCACAGCATCAGAAAAGCAGGGTGGTCTGGGGACTTCGTAGTCCCTTGGTATCCTAACGAGTCATGTCTTGTTAATTACTGATTTTTAGTTCAGGTTGGTTAATTGATGACTTTTCAGGTGGCATGTGATTTGTCTCACACCTTTCCTCCCCCAAACAAAGAATCATAGAATGGTTTGGGTTGGAAGGGACCTTAAAGATCATCTAGTCCAMCCCCCTGCCATGGACAAAACTCCTCGGCTAACTACCTAGGAGGAGTCTGGGGCTGCTTCCCAGGACTTCAGCTGTCTCCAGAGGAAGCCAGAAGACTCTTGGAGATGCCTGGGAGGAGTCCTGAAGAGCTACGGGCATGGACCTGCCTTAACATGCACAAAACTCCTTGGGTAGCTACCTTGGAGGAGTCTGGGGCTCCCGAAAGCATTGTGTATGCTGGTGGAAGGTCCATGCCCAGTAGCTCTCCAGGAAAACTCCCAGGCTTCTCCAGGAGTGGGTTGGCCTCCTCTGGAGACCGCTGAAGTCCCAGGTAGAAGCCCTGGACTCCTCCAAGGTAGCTACCCAAGGAGTTTTGTCGATGTTGGAGGCAGGTCCATTCCCGTTACCTCCCCGATACTCCTCCCAGGCATCTCCACGCATGACACTACCCGATCCTGCTGGCACTGGGAAGGAGAGCAGACGCTCGCTGGCTGAGGAAGGGAGCACAAAGTCTATGACTTTGGAGTCCTTTGCTGTCTGCTGGTCTCGGGGGGATGCTTTGCATACGACCTGTCTCGGGCAGCTGTGGCTCCCTTGCACGAGCTGGTGGGGGCCAGGGACAAACGCGTGGCTCCAGGCTCTGCATCTTCTGCTGAGCCCTCAGCCTGTTGCGTGCAAGCTTTTCRGTTTGTTTTTGAGGTCCCCGTCTGTCCTCAGAGGCAACCAAACTCCAGAGCAATGCGCTGGGAGGTTTTGGGKTTTTTTTTGTTTTAAGGATTAATAACACAATTTTTTCTTGCATAGATCATCACAGCAGCAGCTAAATGTGAAATCAATTCCTGTACCACGCACTTGACAGGGCAATAACCCAAATGTTAATCTCAAGCACCCAACAAGGATTTGTGTCATTGTGCTGGATATCTGCTGCTGGAGACATATCGAGGAAAGAAACTGCCTGGGGAGCTGCTTTTTTTTTCCTTATTTTTCTCTCTTTTTTATTTTATTAATCAAGAGAACTAGCACTTTTGAAGGGTTCCTGCGTTGGTTTGGTAGGAGGAGGCTTGATGCCACAGCAGTCGGCTGCAGCAGCGCGTGGTGCTGGGCTGCCCTGGTTTGGTTTGCCGGGCGATCCCGCGGGCGTGAGGGATGCTCTCTGTTGCCTTTTGCTGTCACGGCCTCTCCGTTGCTTAGTTCACTCCCTTATAGTCACAACCCGGTTATTTCTGCAAGGTTATTTCGGCTTTGCTTATTTTCAGTCAGGCTACTAGCAGCCTGTGCTTCCCTGTGGTGTCTTCAGACCACCACAAAGCCCCCTCTCAGCCCTCCCTGCCCTCCCAGACGGCCACGGTGCCACGGGGAGCTGCCAACCGACTCGTCTGGAAGGCTTTGGTGAACATCTGGGCAATGTTGCTGGAGCTGTTCAAGGCACCGATGCCTGCAGCTGCCCACTCTGCCCCCAAACAGAGCCCGCACGGGGGAACGTCTCACGTCTCGGCCACTCCAGCACCAAGCCCAGCATCCCAGCCTAAACCACAACCGCAACCACGGGCAGGGCTGAGCCAAGAGCCTGGAACTGCCTCTGAGAGTCCTTCAAACCTACCTAAGGGGCAACAGCCTCTGTTAGAGGGGTGGGACAGAGGCACGAGGTGACAACAACTTCACCTGCACTCGTGGGGTTCACCAGAGCTCATGTGTCAGACCCAAAACCACGGCAGGGAGGTAGGCAGAGGGTCAGTGACGTATGGGCAGCCGTATGGGCAGCCATATGGGCTGCCCCAGCCCACCTCCCCTGCGAGGCATCTCCCAGGGCTTCCATCGAGCGTGTCCTGGATGGGGCAGGCTGGGACCGTGTGCAGGGCAAGTTACTGCCATTCCTCGGAGAGGTGGGGACTTTTCAGCCTCTGCAGCTCAGCCCTGCCTCCTTCCTGCCTGTATTCCTGGGCGTCCCTTCAAAAATAAATCCGCTCGGGGGGAAAAATGGGACCCGTGTCCTTTTGCCTCGTGTTTTGGCAATGTCCTGTGGCTCACGCTGCCTGTGTGGACTCGGTGTTGTTGCAGGGCAGACTGACGGATGGGAAGGGGAAAACCATTGACTGCAAGGATGCCATCTTTATCATGACCTCCAACGTGGCAAGCGATGAGATCGCCCAGCACGCTCTGCAGCTCCGACAAGAGGCCATGGAGATCAGCAAGAAAAGGATCGCAGAAAACTTAGGTACCAGTCTTTCACCATACTCCGAATCCCTAAGCGTCCACCTCCTTCCTAACGCGGCAGGCCCCTCTTGTTTCGTTTGACACCAGCTCAGCCATCCCTCTGCCAGGGGGGAGCACCCAGCGCCTTCTGCTGTTGCCTCTCCGCTGCTCACCCCTGCAGCTGGTCCGCACTGACGCGTCCTCCAGGCACCGCAGCCTTAGGGCAAGCCTCGGGGATGCGGCTCTGCCGGAAGGGAAGGCAGCTGCCTGATCTTTCGTGTGTGTGTCTGGGAAGTCGTGCTGTTGCCTTTGAGGATGACCTGTTGCTGAGAAGTCCCCCACCCCAATCGCCACCGTTCTCCCTCCTGTGACACCTCTGCTTTGGGCTTGCYCTGTTCTGAAATCCTCGTTATTCGAGATCACGTTTTTGAGCTCTGTCTTTGGAGAAGGCTTTATATCCCACCTCGCAGCCCTCCTCATCCTGTGCTCTCTTCCCTTTATCTCCTCACCCTTTTCATTCTTTCAGGACCCTTCCAAATGCTTCCTAGAAAAGACTGGGRCTGGTACAGGTGCTCACATTAAAGAGCAAGAGTTTTGTTTCCTCACAGTCCTTCCAAAAAGGACTGAGCTTAATCAATTTTACTTCACCTTGGAATGGGAGCCCTGGACCCACACATCAGGGTCCTGTAGAAAATTTTCCAAAAATGTGAATTAGGTAATAAAAGGGGAATTGAGTAGGGTAAGGGCAGCCTCTAAGATTTGAACTAAACGACTCTGCTGAAGGCAGCAGAGTCCCAATTTATCTGCAACCCTCCACCGCCTTCACCACCCGGTTGGTGATAACTCCAGTGAGTTATCCTCCAGGAGGCCCCAGTGACTGGTCAGTCTCCGCTGTGCCAAGGACGGACGGGCAGACGGACGGACGGTGATGGCCTGCACCTCTAGCTCTAAAACGCGCGGCGGTTTGTGAGCACAGACACTGGCACAGGGAGCGCAGGGAAAAACCGTCTCCGTCACGTGCCGCTGTGCCTGGGGATAACCAGGCAGCCGTGAATGATGGCTGCATCCCTTGTTTTCTCATCGGTTTTAAAAAACTCATCAGTTGGGTTTTTTTAAGACCCTTTTATGGTCTTAAATGTCTGGACACCACATCTTCCACAGGGTATCTAGCAGCGTGTGCCGTCACGGGTACACCCTATTTCCTAAAGGTCGGTCTTGAGCTCTGCTCACCGGTGGAAATGCCCGGAGAAGCTGTGGTGCGCGGTGTGCGCTGCAGCTGTGCCCGGGAACCACAGCCCTCTGCATCGGCTCCAAGGGAGCAGGAAAAAACATTGGGTTTTGGCATCAAATGTATTTTCCAGCTTCTTTCTCACTGTCTCTTCCTTTTTATTTTGAGAAGTGGATGCCAAAGCTGGCTTAATTCAGAATCTTTAAACTTCAATCAAACTAGGTAAAGGACAAAGCATGCCTGCAACTGAACTTTCAGGAATAACATTTTAAAATGCCAAGCACTTTTCTGCTAAATGAGGAAAGCATTGAATTTTAATTTCTAGAACTGTACAGCAGACAGCTGCAGTGAGCGAACGGCGGCAAGAGAGCATAGCCGGAAAATGCATTTCGGCTCAGAAGCCTGCCCTCAATTGAGTTTCGTGGAGCTCCTTGCAAATTACTGAGTTCTTGGCTTGGAGATCCTCTGGAAGGCAGTGGCCAGGAGGTCAGCGTAAATGCCTGGGTGGGCAGATAAATGGAAAGATAGAGGGAAGGAGCTGCTTCCGCAGCATCTCTGCATCTGTGAGTGGAAGCAGCAGATATTACAGGTGGCAAACCTGAATACTGGGGGCAGCTCTGTCTCTTCTGCCTTCTCCAGCTCTCCTCTTCCAGCACGCCATGCCAAATTCCTGTTACTTATTGAAAAACCCCTTGGTGTCTTTTAGCAGAAAACAGAAATGTGAAATGGGCCAAATCCTTATAACCAAAGACCCCCCACTCCATTTAGACCGCATGGCCGGGCGGCACTGTCCCTCTCCCCCGCGCTGTGCAGCAAAATCCCCACCTGGGACGCACCCAAGCACCAGCGTGCTCGTGTCTGCCGTGGCGGGGAAGGAGAAGAGGTGATTTCAGAGCGCACAGCACCTCTTCATTGCATGCCGGCACTGGTGTTGGTCCGGTGGAGCCTGAGAGCCCCTTCTGCCGCTGCTGGGGGTGCAACGATCTTCATCAAGGCTGCAAAGCTGGGAAGGGCGTCCAGCACCCAGCACCCGGCGTGGGTCTTTCTCCACCGCCCTGCGTGTCTGGATGCTATCCAGAGCGCCTTGGATGCAAGGGATCTCCCTGCGTTAAATAGCACGTGGAGTTAAATGAGTGAAGATGTAGGAAGAAATGAGGTGGTAAAGACAAAGAGGAAAGTGAATTTGGGCGGCAGACAGGTAAACCCCGCATTTAAGCTGTCTGTTGTGGTTCGGAGCTGGGATTCGGGAGCCAGCCAGACCCTGGCTCCATCTGCAGTCAGCGGAGGGAAGTAGACTCCGGCCAGAGCTGTGCCGCAAACAGTCTGAACATGGGTTTTGCTGTTTGCTGAAGGGACCGAGGACCATTCCTGTGCCTGACAGAGCTGCGGGAGCCGACGCAGAGCAGCCCCGGGTGCTCTGTGTGTCATGTAATCGGCACCGGCTCCCAGAGCCCCGCCACCGGCCAGGGTCTGTGGAGGCCGAGTGAGGACTCCTGCTATCCGAAAACGCCGGGAGGCAGCTCCTGGGGGTRTAGGGCAGAGAGCGGAGGCAGAGCCGGAGCTCTTTTGCCGTGCAAGTGAAACACGTCAGTGTAGGGTGCTTTCCTCGGGCACCCGACGTGTGCAGGGGCAGCCACGGGAGACCCAGACCCGCTGGCCAGAGCGTCAAGTGCAGGGACACCCCACTACCAAACCAGGCGTGGTTGGTGGCACGTGTGGAGGTTCCGGGTCTGTTCTGAAGTCCCCTCTGGACCCCCGCCTCGCCCCCCTGCCCAGCCGCCGGCTCCTTGTCACGCTGCTTTGCTCCTCCATCCTCCAGCAGCTGGGCAGCCCATGTCCCGCCTTACCCACCCACACCCCCTGTCCTGTCTTTCAGAGGATGTCCAGATGACCGACAAGATAACCATCTCCAAGCAGTTCAAGGAAAAGGTTATTCGCCCCATCTTGAAGGTACAGATGATTTTTTTCGTGGGTTATGTTTCACGTGTCCTGAGCTTTGGTCACTGAGTCATTCGATGCAACATCCATGTTCCTCACCCAGCTGTCTCCCAGCTGTGAGATAAGTGACATGACGTCATGTTTTAATTTTCAGCCGCTAAGAAGTAAGGTCGGAACCCAGCAGAAATAAATAACAGCATCTTATTCACTCCCGGTGCTCTTATATTAGAGCAATGACGTGAGACAAGAAGGGGGACATGGGGTGGGAAGTGCTGCAGTGGGATTTTGGGGGTTCTCTGCTCTCCCGGGGCCACCGTCTGCTCAGCTCCTGCACTCCTGCAGAGGGGCCAGGAAAACCTGACCYGATGACATTAAGTTTCTTTAAGATGTTTCTGAAGCAGTTCAGGGCACTGCTCACCTGGCAGCTCCTACAGAGACCAAGAATTTGACCTTCCGGCGGGAGGCTYGGATCGGAGCCTCAGAACCGGGAGAGCTGGAGAGCAGCGAGGGGGGTTACTGTAAGTGGCTGGGGCAGGAGCAAACAGCAGGAGGGGCTGGAGCTGGGCTTACACCGCAGGAGAGATTCGTTTCTAGTTCCTCTTGCCATCTCCAGAAGAATTAATTCCTCCCCTAAGCCATGCTGAGAGGTACTCCTGATGACCTGAGATCTGGCAGCACGGGTTTCCAGCTCCATGGCATGGGGTGGGATGGCTGCCGGGGCCTCGCTACGTGGATGCGTGAGCTGTCGGAGGTGGAGGTGATCCCTGGGGAGCAACTCCTGCAGCGTCACCGTCACTGCTGTCGCTATCGGGGTCACCAACCCTGTCCCTGCTGACCTTCACCCCTTGTCCCTGCAGGCCCACTTCAGACGAGACGAGTTCCTGGGCAGGATCAATGAGATTGTCTATTTTCTCCCTTTTTGCCACTCGGAGCTCATCCAGCTTGTCAACAAGGAGCTGAATTTTTGGGCCAAGAAGGTAAAAACCATCCATGGCTTTAGAGGTAACTTCTCAAGAGATGCACGAGCAGGAGGAAATCCCTGCCTAAGCCTTCATCCTCCTGATGTGGAAGCAGAGTGACTGCACATCTTTACCATAGTCTTACTCGCTGTTCGACATGAGGGGACCCTACTCGGGAGGGCAGGGACCTGGGGGACRGTTCCTCCTGTGTTGGGGCAGGGACGAGCTTCGGGCCACGTTCAGAGACATTGTTTGTCTAATTGGTCTTTGCACATCTGAGCTCTCCGGGGGGCTRAATAGGAATTAGGGGACCACTTGCTTTGGTGGGTCTGGCTCTCGATGCCTTTTTGTCCTTGGCCCAGGGATGCTCACACCCCACCGTGCTGCCCGTGGTGTCCCCACTGCTCAAGGAATGGGGTGCCAGCGTTGCTCAAAGGCATCAGTAACTCTTCCTCCTCTTCCTCACCCGGCAGGCCAAGGCGAGGCACAACATCACCCTGCTCTGGGACAGGGAGGTCATGGATGTGCTGGC
The DNA here is from genome assembly GCA_035582835.1 of Phoebastria nigripes. Classification (NCBI taxonomy): domain Eukaryota; kingdom Metazoa; phylum Chordata; class Aves; order Procellariiformes; family Diomedeidae; genus Phoebastria; species Phoebastria nigripes. The sequence continues at coordinate 3,306,132 of JAYKAV010003021.1, forward strand.
TGACGGCTACAACTTGCACTACGGTGCCCGGTCTATCAAACACGAGGTAAAGCCGAGGACGGAGCAGGCGCTCCATGCCGGAGCACGGGCAAAGCCCACGGCACGGGGAGAGTCAGGAGGGGGTTATCGCTTGGGTCTGTCCCACAGAAGAGGGTCCCCACGGCTCCCGAGGGGAGATGTTCATGGTCTGTGGGAGCAAACGTCACAGCCGGTACACTCCAGAAAGAGACAGGGAATAAGTTTAGACTAGATACAAGGAAGAAATTCTTTACGCTGAGGGTGGTGAAACCCTGGCACAGGTTGCCCAGAGAGGTGGTGGATGCCCCATCCCTGGAAACATTCMAGGTCAGGTTGGACGGGGCTCTGAGCAACCTGATCCGGTTGAAGATGTCCCTGCCCCTGGCAGGGGGGTTGGACTGGATGGCCTTTAAAGGCCCCTTCCGACCCAAACCCTTCTGTGACTCGATGATTCTAAGTAGGATGAGCAGGAAATTCTGGGATCCTGCGCTGCCTGAGGGTGGGAAGGAGAGCTGCCCCGCTCCCCGGGAGGCTGCTCGCAGGGGTTTTCTGATGGGAGCTGGTTTTTCGTCCTCAGGTCGAGCGGCGCGTTGTGAACCAGCTGGCAGCTGCCTACGAGCAGGACCTGCTGCCGAGGGGCTGCACCCTGAGGATCACGGTGGAGGACTCGGACAAGCAGCTGCTGAAAACCAAGGACAGCTCTTCCCCTGGAGCAGAGAAAAAGATGCCAACCCTGCGGCTGGAGATAGTGGAGAAAGACAGCAAATCCCGAAAACTGGACATCCAAGCGCCTCTGAACCCAGAAAACATTACTTACTTCTTGTAGGCAGCGACGAGCACTCCGGGAGCACGCTCTGCCCCAGCAGCTGCCTGCGCGACGCTGCGGGCAGCGTGGGTTGACAATAAAATACCGTGAGACTCGGAGTGTGCGATGTGGCCACCTCGGTGAGGGCAGGCAGCAGGTGGGGCAGGGGCAAAGCCGTGCTCCTGCTACCTCCGCTGCCCCGGAGCTGGGCAGGGGCAGGCGGGAGCTGCCCCGTCAGCCCGCGCCTGCTTACTCTGGGGTGGGCGCAGAGGGGTCTGGAGCTGTCGCTGTGGGTGGCGAGGTGCCGCGCTGCCATTCGGGGACGTATAGGTGGAGGGCATTGGGGTTTCACTTGGCACAAGAGAAGGTGTCGGAGCTTTTTAAGAAAGGGAAAAGCAGATTTCAGACGGTGTGGGAGCCGGGGTGTCTGGCTCGGGTAGGATTTGTCACTCCCTGAAGAGGAGGCTCACTGCGGAGGCTGGGTTTGCTGGGTGGGACTGCGGCTGGAAAGGGGTAGGACAGGGACCGAGTGTGCGACAGCTTGATTTTAAAAGCCACCGGGCACTCTGGCTCTGTATTTTGCCCGCTTCTCTTTATTTATTGCAATAAACGTGGCGTGCACATACAACCTTTTGCGTCTGGGGCGGGCGGGGGGAGGACGGGTAGGGCAGCCGTGGGGGTTGCCCGTGGGCAGGGCACGTCCCCGGGGGGCTCCTGCACCCCCTGCTCATGGCTGGGAGCTGTGAACAACACCGGCACATCTCCCCGGCCCGGCCCGGTGACATCCCAGTGCAAACCCCTCGCTAAATCCTCTCCGCTGCTTTTCTTTTGACATGCTTCCGGGAAATATTTAATATCTCGGGCTTAACCTCGCTGCCCAAGTTGTCCCCGGTGTCAGAGCTGGAGCAAAGGTCCCCAGCCCAGACAAATTACGGTGGCTCTCGCTGGGCAGAATTGGATTTTTCCTGTGTGTTTGCAGACGGGAGCTTTCGCTCTCCCAAGCTGTGGTTTGCAGACCGGCACTGTCCCCGGGAGCTCTGCAGGGACTAATCCTGCCGCCAGCCCTGTCTGCGGGTCCCCAGGGCTGGCTGGGGGCTGGGGGCTGACCCTGGCCCCCCCACGGTCACTCCTCCGGGGACCTGACAGCGGTGGGACAGGGATGGAGGGCTCCGGGGGTGAGGGTCTCTCCTGGGAGTGGCTTTGGGGTGCATCTCCTCCGGGGTGGAGGGGGGTTCCCATGCCGAGGGCAGCGCTGCCCAGCACGTCCCTGCGGGGCCGATGGGACAGATGGCGGGGGGATGTTGGGGGAAAATCCTCCCGATTTCTCCAACTTTCCCTGAGCATCCAGCTCCCAGCCTTGCCCAGGCTTGGGGAAAAGCGTGGCCCAGCGGTGCGAGCGATTCGGGGGTTTGTCTTCTTCGGCAAGGTCCTGGGCACGTGGGATGAGGTGTCCCGTGGTGCATGGTCACCACCGTCACCCCGCCGGGAGAGGAGCCYGCCCTGCCGCCGAGACAGCGGCACTTCACCTACACAGCACCGGCTCCTCCGGCCGGTGACGTGTCGCAGGGGCGGCTTATGAAGAGTAGGAAATTAAATACAAAAGGAAATCATACCAAATAGCCCTCCCGAATTAATAAGCCGTACRTCATGGTCACAGTCGGAGGTGGCAGCAAGCTGCGGGGTCCCCGTCTGGCAGGGCAAAGCCGCGACGTGAAGTCCCCCCGCCCGAGCATCCCCGCTGGCGCTGCCGGGCCATGGCGTGGGTTTAGTTTTGGCGCTGGCACTCATTTTCCAGGGGATACGTGAAGGTTTCGGGGGGCTGCCTTGTCCATCGCCTTTTCCTGCCACCGGGCTTAATTCAGTGACGCCGCTGGGGACCCGAGCGCTGCCTTCGGCCAGGGCTGCAAACGGTGGGAAGGAAGGCTGGAAAAGGGGGAAAGCTCTGCCGAGCCGGAGCTGCTGGGATGGCAAGCGGGGCTGCTCCGTCTCGGGCATCGCCCGCGCTGGTGGTCCGTGGGTGCTCTGCTCCTCTCAACACCCCCGTCCGCTGGCCGGGCAGCTCCGGGCTGGCCGTGGGTGGGTGATGGAGCAGGAGAGGATGAGCCTGTTCCCACCCCGGCGCTGGGATGTGGGGGCTGGCAGTGCCGGGGATCAGGCTGGATGGGGAAGGGGGTCTCCGGCAGCAGGATTTGGCCTTCACGAGCTTCTCAAGGAGAGCAGCAAGAGGAGAGCAGGATGGCCAGGGCAGGTTTCTCTTCCCCTGAAAGGGTTTCGGAGCTTCACTGGGCTTTTCTGGACCCTCTCAAATTCAGATTTGCTCCCGGTGGAGGACCAGGAATGGTCCCGTGCGGTGGGGGTGGCTGACTCCAGCCCGACGGGTGCAAGGGGAGTTTGCTGGCTCTGTCCCTTCCTCTTCCCCTGTGCCACAGCCGGAGAATTACCCACACCTTCGCGTCGGGCACTGCGGAGCTGACGGGCAAAGCCGGGATTGCTGGGGCCTCCCCAGGTGCCAGCCAGACACCAAAACCGGGGGGCTGCAAGGAGAAATGGGGCTGAAAAAGGTCGTCTTGCAGCGGTGGTAAAGTGCGTGATGGGGGGGCAGAGCTGAGCGTGCACGGGTGCGCGCAGCAGTGCTGCCTGACGCCGAGGCTGACCCCGGGGATGAAGGCAGGTTCCCTCCTTGCAGCCCCAGGGAGCCGCTCCCTCCGTGCCCGACCCCCCCCAGCACCTGCGTGCCGCGACACCAGCACCTCCACGCCGACACCACCGGGCTCGGGGCACCCAGTGCCAGGGCCCTCGTGGGTGCTCCCGCCCCGTCCCTGCCTGGAGCTGTGGGCTGGGACGCAGGGAGAGCGGGGAGCCCACGGCCAGGCGTGCTGTGCCGTGCCGTGCCGTGCCGTGCTGTGCCACGCTGTGCTGTATTGTGTCATGCCATGCTGTGCCGGGTCACACCATGTCATGTCACACTGTGCCATGCCATGCCATGCTGTGCCATGCCGTGCCATGCTGTGCCGGGTCACACTATGCCACACTGTGCTGTGCCGTGCCATGCTGTACCATCACACCACGTCATGCCGTGCCACACCACGCTGTGCCGTGCCATGTCAGGTTGTGCCATGCCGTGCCATGCTGTGCCATGCCATTCTGTTCCACGCTATGCCAATCTCTGCTGTGCTTTACCATGCTGTGCCGTGCCGTGCYGTGCCGTGCCGTGCCAGCCCCTCAGGGAGCGCAGCCACGAGGGCCCCTTCGGCAGGAGCGTCCCGGCCGGGGCGGTGCCGGGGGGCACACGGGGCCCTCCCTGATCGTTTTATTTGTTTTTAATTGTGCTGGAGGCGCGGCACCGGCGTCCTCTGAGCAAACAGCAGCGGGTGAAAGGGCTCCCTCTGACAGATCAAATAAATGTGCCACCGCAGCCGGGCCGGGAACAATAAACGGGAGGCAGGATCTGGAGGGGAGAAACATCAGGCTGCAACGGGGGAAATTCAATTACCGCCAGCCTTCAGCCCCGTGCCGGGCTCCTAATTCGATTAGGGGCAGGCGAGCTCCAGCGAGCGGAGGGGCCTCGGTGCAGCCCCGGCTCGGGGCTTTGTCACCGGGAACAAAGCGGCGGCAGCGGCGGCCGGAGGCCTCTGGCACCGTTGGGCCGTGTGCGGTGCGGGACCAGCCGCCCCGGCGGGAGCGGGGCCAGGACCCACCAGGGGTCTGCACCGCAGCAGGGGGGTCCCCGCGGGGTGACACAGCCTGGACGGGGCGCGGGACGATGCCGTGGGCGCTGCCATCGGGCGCGTCGCGGGGCACGGGCTGCGCCTGGTCAACGACCCTGACAAAGCTGGGACTCGAGCTGTGCCGGGGACCTGGGTCGTGCCCAAAGGGGGTCCCGTCAGAGGGGTCCCGTCAGCCCCTCCGGCTCCAGAGGGGCCCCGACCCACCTGGGCACACAGACACGGCCCTCGGGTCCCGGACAGCCCCAGAGCCTGGCGGGAGGGAGGGACGGGGTTCCCTGTCCCCAGCTCCTCCACCGTGCCCAGCCCTCCCCGCTGCCATTGCCACCCGTTTCGGGGGGGGGTCAGCCTGCGCCCCCACCCCATCGGGCGATGCTGGGGACAACTGGGTGCCCCTGCCGCCAGCACCCATCTTCCTTCATCCACCAAAATCCGGAGGTGTCACCCACATCTGCATCCCAGCTCCCACGGGAGCCGCGGGGATGCGGGGGGTCTCCTGGCACTGCCCCCCTCCCCTGGCCAGGCAGGGACGGGGCGCCCCAGCTCGCCCCCCACCCCAGTCCCCCCCACCTCCCCCCCTTGTCCCGCTCCCTCTTCTCTCCCCCTTCATCCCCCTCATCCTCCTCACCCCCCCCGCCCTGTTCTGCCCCTGGCTCTGGGTAGCAATAGCAGCAGCTCCTTGCGTGGCAGATTGCTGCCTAATTAGTTTAGAGGGAAAACTTAATTGAATTAACTTTTTCACAACTCCAGCAGCCTGACAGTCGGGGCTCTCGCTCAGCCGCCAGCCTCCAGCTCCGTGATCTAATTAACTTGTTTAGCAACCTGCCCGCTCGGCCGGCGCAGCTGGGGTGGGCTCGGGTGGGGAGCACCCACCAGCCCCTGCCCGCACCCACGGGTGTTCTGAGGGTCCCACGCGAAGGACTGGACCCGGGTGGCAGCAGGGGCACCCGGCCAGCAAGGGCTGTTCCTGGCGAGGGGACCCCGGCCGGGAGCGGGGACACCGGCTCTGCCCTGCAGGACACAGGGCGGGATGTGGGGCAGGAGATGGGGCAGGACACGGGGCAGGACGTGGGGCAGGACAGGTCCCGGGCAGCCCCCGGGACGGCGGGGGCCGGTGCCGAGCGCCCCAGCCCCGAGCACGGCTGAGCCCCGTGGGCAGCGCTGATCCCGCAGGACCTGGGCAGGGTCCGGCCTTTCCCCCCCGCCCGGGGGCTGGTGCCCACTGGGGGGGCAGCGAGCCCCCTCCTCCCTGGGCTGGGGGCACAAAGCCCCTAATTAGACTTTTAAATCCTCTTTAGTGAAAGTGTTTGTCTTGAAAATGTCCCCAAATCCTCCCCAAATCCCCCCGGTGCTGCTGAAAAGGGGCGAAGCCTTTACCCGGGCCCCGGCCGGGCGGGGGGCCCAGCGGGGGGGGAGGCGCTTTGAAATTCATCCGGGCTGCAAACTGGGGGGCAGAGCCCCCCGGGGAGAGGAGGGGGGGCTGAGCACCCCCCCGCAGCCGCCTGCTGCCCCCATGCACCCATGGGTGCCCCTGCTGCTCTCCTGCTCCTGGGATGCTCAGCCCCAGACCCCCCCGGTGAAGGGGACCCCCATGTCCCCCCATGCCGGGGGGCCGCAGCCCCTCGCTCCCCACTGCCGGCGGAGCATCGCCTGCCCACGGCTGGCAAAGCCACAGCCGGGCCCCCCGAGGGGGCGTCTCTCCCCAAGGCTGTGGGTCCCCGGGGTGCGGGACGGAGGCGGCCACCCCCCTGGGGGACCGCAGGGCTCGGGGTGCCCAGTCCCCTCCCCCACCTCGGGGTCGTCCCGCGACCCCCCCAGGATGGCCGGGGCTGGGGACGGGCAGGAGCCCCGTCAGAGCCATGGGGCACGAAGGAGCCCCCAGCCCTGCTCCCCGTCCCCACGGGACCCCTGCGAGGGGCTGGGGTGGGAGTGTGGGGGGGGCCGTGCTCTGGGTACCCCCGGCGCTGGGGCACAGGGGCTGCGCTGGCTGGGGGCACCCCCCCACCCCAGCTCTGCCGTGGGGCGGGGGGGCTGACCCCGTGGGCGGGTGCCCGGAGGCCACCCTGGGCCCCCCCTGTGCTGCTGAGGGGTGGAGGGGCTGGGGGTCGAGTGGGGCTGGGGGGGCACAGTGGGACGGGGATGG
>JAYKAV010003011.1:0-148997 GCA_035582835.1 Phoebastria nigripes
GAGCTGCTTCAGAAGTGGTTGGCACTGAAGCACAGCTCCTCCTGGTACCCCGACTGCTGGTGCTGGGTTGGATGTTCAAAGAGAGGGTCCCCTCTACACATCATGCAAACAATGCTACGTGGAGTAAGTGGGTCGTGCTGATCACACAACGGGCCCGAATAGGAAACCCCAGTCRYCCAGGAATCTTGGAAGTGATCACGAACTGGCCAGAAGGCAAAGAATTTGGAATGTCCCCAGAGGAGGAGGTGAYRCGTGCTGAGGAGGCCCCACTGTATAATAAACTACCAGAAAATGAGAAGCAATATGCCCTGTTCACTGATGGGTCCTGTCGTCTTGTGGGAGACCATCAGAGATGGAAGGCTGCTGTGTGGAGTCCTATATGACAAATCGCAGAAAGTGCTGAAGGAGAAGGTGAATCGAGTCAGTTTGCAGAGGTGAAAGCCATCCAGCTGGCCTTGGATATTGCCGAACGAGAGAAATGGCCAGTACTTTATCTCTACACTGACTCATGGATGGTGGCAAATGCCCTGTGGGGGTGGTTGCAGCAATGGAAGCAGAACAACTGGCAGTGCAGAGGTAAAGCTATATCTGGGCTGCCGCATTGTGGCAAGATATCGCTGCCCGGGTAGAGAACCTGGTTGTAAAAGTGCGTCACGTAGATGCTCACGTACCCAAGAGTCGGGCCACTGAAGAACATCAAAACAACCAGCAGGTGGATCAGGCTGCTAAGATCGAAGTGGCTCAGGTGGATCTGGACTGGCAACATAAAGGTGAATTATTTATAGCTCGGTGGGCCCATAACACTTCAGGCCATCAAGGAAGAGATGCAACATATAGATGGGCTCGAGATCGAGGGGTGGACTTGACCATGGACGCTATTGCACAGGTTATCCATGAATGTGAAACATGCACTGCCATCAAGCAAGCCAAGCGAGTAAAGCCTCTTTGGTATGGAGGACGATGGCTGAAATGGCCTCCGGGAAAATCGAACAATACAATGGACTACTAAAAACTACGCTGAAAGCAATGGGTGGTGGGATGTTCAAGCATCGGAATACACATGTAGCAAAAGCCACCTGGTTAGTCAACACTAGGGAATCTGTCAATGGAGCTGGCCCTGCCCAATCAAAACCCTTACGTACTGTAGATGGGGATAAAGTCCCTGTAGTGCACATTAAAAATATGCTGGGGAAGACAGTCTGGGTTAGTCCTGCCTCAGTCAAGGGAAAACCCATTCGTGGGATTGCTTTTGCTCAAGGACCTGGGTGCACTTGGTGGGTAATGCAAAAGGATGGGGAAGTCCGATGTGTACCTCAAGGGGATTTAATTTTGGGTGAAAACAGCCAATGAACTGAATTGTATGATGTTAATTGCTATATAATGCTGTATGTCATATCAAAGGTGTTGCAGTAAGAATCACCCAGATTAATGAAGAAGGAACTCTGATGAAACCGAGCAAAGTGCAATGATGATAAAACCAGACGAGCGCAGCGATAATGGAACCAGAACTGGCTTCAGGATGCAGCAATCCAACACCACACACCATCTCTCCTGCCCTGAAAGACTGCTATGACAGATGGAGCCCAAAAGTCATGGACTAAATGAACTCAATGGACATTTTAGAGGGATGGCCCATAGACTAAGGGAATGATATCTGTGTATACATCAAAAGGCAGGAAGAGTGGTGAGGATTAATTGGAATGTATTGGAAAATGTGAGACCTAGGCATGACGTAGATGGTATAGAATAAGGGGTGGATATTGTCCTGGTTCCGGCTGGGACAGAGTTAACTTTCTTCCCAGTAGCTGGGGGGGGTGTGCTGTGTTTTGGGTTTGGTATAATAGGAGCGTTGATGGCCCATTGATGTTTTGGGTGTTGCTGGGTGGTGCTTGCACCGGGCACTTTTCGGCCTCCCATGCCCTGCCAGGGGCAGGGGAAGCTGGCGGGGGGAGCATAGCCGGGGTGTTTGACCCAGCTGGCCAATGGGGTATTCCATACCATGTGACGTCATGCTCAGTATAAAAACTAAGGGTGTGGGGGGGCTCTGGTTCCCAGGGGACGGGCTCTCGTTCAGTTCGGCAGGTGGTGAGCAATTGCATTGTGCATCGCCTGCTTTGTGTGGTGGTGGTGGTGCTGTTGTTATCACTGTTACTATTACTGTTCTACTTTGTTTTATTTCAMTTATTAAACTGTTTTTATCTCAACCCACGAGTTTTCCTACTTGTGCCCTCCCGATTCTCTCCCCCATCCCACCGGAGTGTGGGGCTGAGTGAGCAGCTGCGTGGTGTTTAGGTGCTGCCAGGGTTAAACCACGACAACTTGCTATAAAGCAATTGCTTTTCTTAAATAATTGAATATAGTATTTGTTGATTTTGTATGGATTTAATAAATATAAAATTCCCTGTACCTGGAGGGTTTTGTGAAATGCAACAAAGTGTTTATTTCTCTGTCATTGTTTCCATTGTAAGCTATGTAGAATATATTTTAATTTGTTTCTTTGCAACCTGTAATGATTTTCCTCTATTTCCTGTTACTTATGTTATCTATATATAATTTTTTGTGGAGTTCTTGCATAAAACTATGTCAGTCGAATCTTTTAGAAATCTTACTTCATCAAGTTCTATTGAAGTGCAAATATTTTATTTCTGTGTGTTTTCCAAGTTTTAAAATGGCACTAGAGCTTCTGGTTTACTTGCAATCTTCTGATGTATTGCAAAGAAAAAAGATGAAATGAAAAACTGCAAAGTGAGTCTTCATTTAACAAAGCACAAGTTTTAAAAACAGAAGTGAAGGGAGTATATTAATAAGTTTGCATATAAAATTGAAAAGACGGTGAAGATGCAACACAGCTAAACTTGTTTATTCAATTAATAATGATCTGTGTATGAAACATATTCTAAGACCTAGAAAATGGACAACATTTTATGGACTTTGAATCAGGCATCTGGATAAATTATACTGTGTAATGAGATACTTTGGGTAATTTTCTGGTTCTTGGTCTTACACCATACAACTATTTGCTTAATAATCATACATACATACAGTGTAATCACATTACTTATCTTTTCCTAGAGATGAAGTAATTCAGCTGCATTTCTGTGGCTTCTAATTATACCACTGGAATTATAATTTAGATATGAGAGCTGATGGCTGGAAAGAATACTTGTGCAGCAGCAGTAGAGCAAACAGTACGAAAAAATGAATTACTTACATTTTTCAATACTGCACTACTATGGCTAGGCACTGTTTCCCAAGCTTCTTATTTTTAATTAAAAGAGGTAAATCAGCATCATTATATTCCATGATTTGTCTTTTCAAGCAAAACAAATAAAATAGTTGCTGCTACTACTTATATGATTAATTGAAGGCTGAAAATGACAAGCAGTTTCAGAGAATGAAACAAGTTACAGAGCATCAGAGAGAATGATAGGAAACAGGAAGAAGGTCTGATGTTTGCGTTAGAAAGAAGAGTTCCTGGATGTAGAAGGGGAACTAAAATGAAAGGTAGTCCCCATATGTAGCAAACTTCAGTGAATTCAGGAGAGTTTAGAAAATAGACAGAACTGTTGAATCAGTAAAAGCAATTTGTTACTGTTCATTTTATCGATTCGTTCTGAAGCTTTTTCTTTCTGCTGATACTTTGCTTTGAGGTAATTCATCCTTACGGCCTATAAGGAAAGGCAGTTTGAAGCTCTAGGAACTCCTTCCTTTTTGTGATGATGTAGATGCCTTGACTAACCACCAAGTACACAGCAGCTGCCAGCTCTTTCTTGTCATCTTGCCAAATGCAGATTCCTGGGTGAGGAGAAAAAGGGAACATTGCTCCTAGAATTCTCAGTTTTTTCCTTCTATGCAATGAAAGAAGGCAGGAAACCTTGATGGATCTGAAAGAACAGGTCTGAGCTTCATTCCCATGTGAAAAAAAAGCTGAGGGACTGCATACAGTTTAGGATCTGGCTAAGTAGCAGGGCAAATTTACCTGGACTGGACTACTTCAGATACCACTGAGACCTAATGTACTGTCTAAGATGTATAAGGTAGATGGCTATGTTATGCTGCATGCTATATTACATAGGTGAGTAAGAAAGTAAAACTTCCTTTAGAAATTTAATAACAGGATGATTCTAGGACGTATTGCAGAAAGAAACCTAGGAGTGCACCCAGTGAAAAGAAAAGGAGAAGCATATTATTGCAACGATTGATTTCATTTTCTGGTGAATAGAAATGTCAAAAAAACCCAAAACCACAACCAAAACAATGATGAGACTAAAAAGGAGCAAATCATAGGGTCCCTTGAGACCTGGAAATTGGCATGTCAGTCACTGATGTGAAAGGAATAGGTTTGCTTGTAGGATTGATGCCATGTTCCTATTTCATCTGAGTTCCTATTGCAAAAAGCAGCTGTGTTCCTTTGCTCAGGAGACTTCCCTGAATTGGTCTTTCCCATGAAAAAAGCTGCCAAAGTTGATCATGTAAAGGAAATGACATACTTATTTTTAACATAATTTAGAAGCAAGTTTGCCCTACATAATAGACACATAATGATTCCTCCAAACACTTAGCAAGGTTAGTTTAACTGCTAGATGAAATAAAAGACTGTCTGACCAATTCGAATTTTTCAAGTCTGAATGTTGGAGTTGTGTTTGTCCAGATCAATTGCTTGGGTTAAAATTACTGTGAAGTACCCATTTTCTGTCCCATATACTCCTGTCTGTTGCTTTCAAGGCAAATTTAAATGCTTTCTGTTTAATATAAAATGCTGATCTTCTATTTCATTACAGATTCATTAACCCACTGTGTTTAATGATTTAGCAATAGAGAGGTAACCTATTGCTTTCAGTGCTGAGCCAGTGATTTTTGGGAAGTCTTGAAGCTTTTGCTAAATGGCCATATATGTTGTCCACATCTGCATATGTTGTGTAATTCCACAGTACACTAGCTACATTCCTCAGGTGTGTCAGCTATCCATCTCATACCGTACAAATTCAATCTTCATTGGCACTGAAGGCTCAACTCGAGACTTGTGGACTTATCACCATGTATTGAATCAATACATTTAAGTAAAAGCATTTAAAATTTCATTCTTGATCATAGGGTTCAATAGAAAAAGGAAAAGCAGATACCGAGGAAGCTCATGTAACTCTATGTTGTCTGTTATCTGAGGAGAGTGGACAGGCAGAAAGGCCAATGTATCCCTTGTTTTAAATTGGATATGTTCAGGGCTCATCCTATTTATAGTGGCATCTAAAGCATTGGATAGCAATAACAGAGAATTCCCACAGTATTATGTGCAATAGAGGGATTTTATAGATTTTTCTTGGCAATGCACTGTTCAGTTCATTCTGTTGCACCAGTGCTGTACCCTAGATTAGATATGCCATGACAATAGAAAATAGCTCTTGTGTTGTTGAAATGCCACACATTCTAATTATCAGGGAAAATCCGATAACAATTTTTCCTGTATTGGTGAAATGTGTCTAGATGGAGTTTTCCGGTGTGAATAGCTTCAGTAATCGAGAGAAGTTTTGAGTTATCAGTGCATTTGCATCTCAGAAATTATTAATGTTCCAACACTGCTTTATTACACTCACATATTTAAAACACCTATCGTTTAGTTTCTATTTGTGTTATATATGTGTGGTTCTCAGAATGATGTGGACTTTTTTCTGGAGTCTGAAACTACAGCTTGTAGACAAGATTGATACTTTAATATCTGTTATTATAAAATACATAATGAAGCTACCCTATTACTCAATATAAAATTAATTTCATATGTCTTTTTAAAATTACATAGTAATGTTTGATTATGTACAGCATGGGAATTTCTTGATTCTAATCCATTTCTGATAGCTGGTTGATCCACAATACTTATCTTTTCTTATAATAAATTGAATAATCATATATTTAGAAATTTACTTCCTGTAGTTGGAGGGAAGAATTGTTAAACTTTACTATGCAATAGTCCAAGAATTTTTTTTTAATTAAATTATTATCTAGATGTGCCCATTATTTTCTGACTTGACAATTATTAACCTTCTGTGCAGATATACAGATGGTCCAGAATAATAATTTTTTGCTTTAAAAAATAAATCTGTGCAACTGAACAGTAGTTGTGATGGGTTTCTTTCCCGTGTGTAAAAACAAAGCCAAAGAAAGCCTGGGATGATGGATTAGGTTATAGTCTCCTTATCTGCAAAGGAAGGATTCTATAAATCCCTCACAGAGTACTATTTTATGAGATCTGTTGTCCCAAGTCCACTATTGGACTTTGGGGATCCAATAACAGTAATAAAATGGCATTCTGTGTCTGCAGATTACTAAACACAAAGCCCTGTACAGTCAGTGAAACCAAGCTATAGAGATCTCAAGGAGCTGGACCCATTGCTGTGCACAGTAGTGGGTCTGATTGCACAGGGTCTGATCCTTATTGCTGTTCTTCTTCCCTGCTTTTGCAGCAGTGTGACATAGTGCTTCTTTGGAAACTTGCATTACTGACTGTGGAAGAAGACTAGTGTTATGTTACCTGAAAAGAATAATCTCAAGTGTCACTAGCACTGCTGCTAGGACATTCCCACTAAACATCCTGGGGATGCTGAGAAGCAGTGTTGGGATATTTCAGACAAGGCCACAGGCAGAAAGTGAGGCAACCACGCGTGCCCTCAATGGGACATTAGGGAGATATGGCAAAAGGAGTCCAACAACAATGACATACTTCCTTCATTGTCCCCCTGCTGTGGACAGAAGGGTAGGCAAGGTTGTGACTAAGCCAGTTAAACTGCATTTGCCTGAAGAAGTGTAACGCACGTAGGTGAGTCTTGTTATACCACCTCAGCTGTAAGATTCATCTTCCCTCTGAGGTCAACTAGTCTCCAGAAACCCTACTCACTTTTGGACTGAGAACTTTTTGGAGTTCACGGCCATATCAAGTACTATGTACACTTTAAATTTGGCAGCTTCCATTTCCTTCTGCTCTTCCCTCCTTGTGACCAAAGCAACAATCCGTCCTGGCATTGTGATCTCCCAAAAACTACTGAGGGTTTTACTCCACTGTTTCCACTAGGTAATTGGTCTGATTTTGGCTGAACATCATAGTTCAGTTCACTGCATTTATTCAGTAGTTTGATAGCTATTTTGCAAGGGTTTGTTTTCCTTCCAAAGAGAAAAGCTGCTCTTATTTGATCATGACACTCAAGCTGGTGAAAATTGTTGGATTCACTACTGTTTGTACCAGCTGAAGCTATGACTCAGTACTTGCACTTCTAAATGCTGTTGAAAAATACAGTTCATTTATAGCATGACACAGAATGTCCATAAAGGATAATTATCAAAATGTAGTATTCTTTTATCCTTCAGCTATATTACTGATATGAAATGTGGAAAATATTATCTTTTWAAATCATATTTTACATAGAGAGTTATCTGATTACCACCAAAAGTCTTTGCAGCAGTTTTTAATTTAGCCTTATGCATTTTTAACATGACAGCTGGAGCACAGCATGCATATGGCATACTAATAGAGAAGGAGGCTAATAGTCAGCTCTGTCTATCTGTTCTTGCAAAGAAAAGAAACAGGAAATAAGCAAAAATGTTTAAATTGCATGCTGCTGGATAAAAGCAACAGACACTGCATGGCAAACTGAAGCAGTGTTCAGAGATTACTTCATTATTCAGTCTCCGGTTTGCTTTTCAGAGACTAGCTAGCGTTTTTATTTGTTTTCAATTAAACTACTGTAGTGTACATTGAGAGATCTATCATTTATCTATCAGATAGAAAGTTGTGCTGGAAATGCACCTTCACTGTAAACTCCATTTTCAGTTGCTCCTCACTTTGCAAACAAGAAGTCCTCTTGAGTTGAAATTTCCTCTATTTAATCATGACATTTTGGTGCTTGTTTGTTTCTGCAAAACTGGGTCTTATTCAGCCTTTTTGAAGCTAGTGTTTAAAAACAAACATGAACTAAGTGATTAAGAACATGAAAACAAATGTTTCATTTTGTTATTCACTCATACTGGAAAAAAGAAGAGAAACAATGTAGAGAGCTCACTATTTTTAGAGAAAATAAGCTCACAAGCTTTAAAATAATATGTATTCAACTCCCCCACTCTCATGATATTCTCAGTGGGATTTTTCTGGTAGGCTTCTTTTTTCAAACTAAATTTTAGATGTACAGGGTTTATAGGTGATCTGCTACATGGTATAATTTTTTTGCAGCTATTCGGATGAATAGAGTGGATTCAAAATGAGCTCTCAAAACTCAATTCCATCAAAGATTATTGAACTTCAAAGAAATGTTAAAGACAACACTATAACCAGTCTAAAACTGTAAGAAAAATAACATTGTTTCTTATTGTTCTTCTCTTTTTAAAGGAAAAAGGAAACCTAATGTAAAATTAGGTAATTTGTAAAAAAAACCAAAAAGCTTAAGAAATCTCAGTCAACAAAGAACTTCAATTTGGGGAATGCAGAGTTAAGTTTAATAAATATTTTTTCAACTATGATCTAAATTTAACATTAATTTTCCTCTTAATTTTTATTATATCAAATAAGGAAAAGAGTGATTTGCAGAAACTAATTTTTTATTCAAATTTTACATGGCTATAGCTCTGAGAATCACGAATACTTCCTTGTCTTGCAATTTCCTCACAAATTCACTGGTTTTCTACCATGTTAAAATTATACATTCATCATTTGTTTAGCCTATATTAGTCTACTCTTGGGCAACTGAGTCTGTTTGACCCCCATGCACTGGACCTGCATTATGTTCCTGGCTTCAAACTAGCAAACTGGCCAGCTTTTGACAAGTTTCTTCTTTCTTACTAGAAATAATGATCCTGAACTGTATTTGTAAAGTGTCTTTGAAATACACAGATAAAAAATGTTATATAGCATTAGATATGATTTATTTTGACTTGTAATTGAGTTCCTTTGCACCACTGTGGAAAACTAGGGAAAAGTCAGATTAAATAGATCYGTAGTGCAACATCCTCATTTGTTAAACAAGCCAGCCTCCTGAAACATAAATACATTAAATATCACTGTCATTAAATACACATCATGGAACTGTTAAGGGAGATTAAAGAAGAGCGATAGTCTTCATCTTACTCTGAATAGCTGCTAATGGTCAATGTGACCCAGACTCAAATTTTCATTGAAGTAAGTAAGTAAAGAGAAAATTTTCCCTTTATGGGCTCAAGTTGCCTACCTTAAAGTTAATGACCTCTAAATCAACACTTGATGGTTTAACACATGAGAAATTCAGGCAGAGGTGGAGTACTTTAAACACCTATTGACATTCTGCAGTGGTTTGCTTTCTGACCTTTCATGACAGAATGAGTTCAGCCAGCAAACAAGAGAATGTCAGAATCTGCTGCAGAAACTGACTGCAATTATGAGACTAGAAAAAGAAACAAATGCCTTAGGCAATATTTTTAGATTGCAGAATGGTGGGCAGATTATGGATACAGTACTTAATAGTGAGGTGACATGCAGGTACCCTTTTAAAAGGTCATGCCTGCCTGAGCTGGGAGTGGTTTGGTTTGTAATGATGGCAGAGTCTCTTATCTGAAGTGGTTTCCATATGTGATGGGAGGCTTTGCCTGTGTAATATTCCTGAAATACAGCAATGCAAAAAATAGTATTTCTGGAAATTGGATTGCTGTTTGGCATACTTGAGAAGGTGTTAAATACGGTTCATAAAATGATGGTAATTTCCAATTTCATTTCTCAATTAACTCTACATCACGTTTTTTGAACTTGATCCTCAGCTAGTGCCAGTTGTTTGTTAATATAAACCCATTCAATCTGAATCACCTTGTTTATACCTTGCAACATGCCATTTTAAATAGATATTGCCATATCTTCTGATGTACTTGTGTTCCTGGTAATTGAAAGAGTTTCATCAAAAAATGTAATGAGGATTTGCTGAAAAGAATTGCACAAATATCCAGAATCTCCATTTGCTTTCTCTTCTCCATGCTCTTTGGGCCTTGTCTAAGCCCTGGAGAAACTCAGTAAATTTGGATCTGGCCTTTCATTGTCCTGTTTCAAAGAGGGTGATGCAGCCACTTTTCTTGTCAATTGCTGTTCTTGGGAAATCAGAAAACSAAGTGAATGTTCTTTTCTAACTTCAGTGCCCCTTTTATTTGATTTGTGTTCTGAGAAAAAAAAAAGCCTTATAAGAACTGTAAGAAATTTATCAGATGAAYGTTGCATCCTTCACAATTTTTCAAGTGCTTTTTATCTTGGTGGTGGTTTAGCAATRTAATAGAAAATGATGGTGCTCTGACAGAAATTCTGTAGGAATTTTTGTATCAGGCAATGAGAAATATGTCCTCTTTGATTTAACTGATACTTGCGCAGTAGATTTGGGTCCGCCTACCACGTGATTAGAACCTAAACTGTTTCTCTTCCAAGTCTTGGTATTGTAGGACAGCTGGGATTACTCCTGACTGGGAGCTGCCCTGAAGGACAGTTCCATCATGTACATCAGCTTCAGTGCCACAGCAGTTCAGTCAAGCAGAATTTTTCACTAAAATGACTTGGACATGCAGAAGGGATCTTGCAAGAACAAGATTCACACATACAAAGTGATACCTCATCTCCTTAACTTGCATCAAGTATGTTTTACACAGTATTCCTCAAGGTCGTGAAAGGCAGACCACAGCACAGTATCTTCAGCTTCCAGACATAACTGTCAACTTCAGCAGTCATTCCACTGTAGCAACCTCAAACTTATTCACACAGGCAGCAGACACATGCAGGCTTTTACAGTCTTTTGAATTTTTAAACAAAATTGGTTTAATGTAATCAGCTAAAACAAATCCACAGTGCTACCCTAGTGATATGAATAATATCTGAAATCCAGAAATAGAATATGTTCAGAATAGCTGAAATATTTTACTTTTCTGATTGACTTTGAATGATGTTATATTTATAGAATTAGTCTCTGAAAAAATTAGGGCTCTAGATTTTTGTCCTTATTTTTTTTTCCTTAATAGTTTCTGTTCCAGAATAATAAGAAGTCTCTGCAGGCAAGGTACTTCTGGAGGATTATTTCACTGATCAGGTGGTTGTATGTACTTGACCTTCAGTCCCATGTGACAACATACCTGAAGAATAGACTTAATCCTCTAAAAATGCACTATTTGTTGTGTCTAATGCTTTGAATATCACCTGCCTCCCTGCTTTTCACATTGTAAGAAATTCATATGCTTGCTAGGATGAATACATTTAACTCTTATTTTGCAGAATGACAATATMGTCACTATACCTACTGCAGTTATTTTTTGATTCAGCACAATAGTGAGGATCGTCATTTTATGGCAGACAGAATGAAYGTAGGATAAGGTGAGGAACAAAGTTCTCGAGGTCAAAGGGAGAATCTCCTCGTCTGCTGCTTTATGGTGCCAGAGGAACCACTAGCATCTGAAGGCAGTTCCCTTCCCTGCTCCACATGGGTAAGTCCAACTAACTTTGTGCAGATCAATCTGCCTCCTGGGCAAGAGCTTTGAGTGCAGGTTCAGCCGCAATGGGAAATCATGGAGTAATATTTGGGTTGGAAGGCAAATGGCAGCGGAGTTTTTCTAACTAGAAAGTTTGCRTAGTAGATTCTTATTCACAAGGTCATTTTGTCTGCCTCTGTGTGACTCAAGTGCTGTATCAAGCCAGCTCAGGGGAGAGTAGATGTCAGAGTTAAAGCTGAATTTCAGAGTCTGGAATACAAAGGCAGTGTATAATATTTGCTGAGGGACACTGGTGCTTTGATTATACGTCACAGGAGGGTTATGCATACTGGCAGCCTTGAGGGTTGTGCCACACATCTTCCCCAAACGGGATCTGTGTGCRAAGATTCTGTAAAGGGAAGGATGGCTCCCCAGCTGCCTATGGACATTAGTCAATAGTTTTAAAGCATTCCTCCCTATCCAGAGTGCAGCAGTGCAGAACAATGTATCAAATCCTCTAGCGCAGAAGAATCTCTCTTTGGAGGGAAGCGAGTACAGAAATGTGAAACCAAGTGAGCAGTATGAACAGCTGAACATTCCCTGCTACTTCTTAATACCAAGGTATGCAGGTTTCCCCTGCGTGTTTCTCCTAAGAGAAGAGTTGATGATGCAGAACAAGAATATTTTTTAAAAAAATCAAATGCCAAAATGCAGCAGTGAACAGCTAACTTGCACAACTTGCTAATATCTAGAACAAGCACCAAAGATCTTTCAGGGATATTCATGCTCGTATTGCTGTCATCTATATGTTGGTATTGTAATCAACAGGCTTGCTATGTCCCATTAGCCTCTATAAGACTAAACCAATTTCACTGAAGTATGACACATGCCAAATGATAATAGGCTAACAAAAGGTAGTCTGTTTTTTAAGTTTGAAAGGATAGAAGGTTTTCTCATGTACTGAATGGCTGTAATGCACAGCTTAGAAGCAAAATGAAAGAAGGTTTTTCTTTCAGTTTGTCTTTGGGATGAGGGAGGAAGACGAACAGAAGGTTATGTTTTACAGGTTGGTTCACTTACTGCTCACTGATCTGGGGAGTCTACACCTGCTCCTTCTATTGCTGACCAGCTAAGGGATCTTGGTGGAGACAGCTGCAGCCCCCAGTGAAAGCCCCAGGTTCACAAATGTGTTTAAGCACAACTCCTTTTGAAGCCAATTTAGCTAAAAGGAGTTAAGTCAAAATGCTGCTGAAGATGTTGGCTGTACATCTTTACACCTAAATTATTGAACCACATTTGTCTCACTGTGGTCCAAGGTTCTTTAGTTGGTAGTCTGTTCTYACCTTAGCCCACTAGTTAAACATCCTTGCTCACATGTCGAACAGCAGCATACTAATTAAGAGTGGAAGTAAAAGTCTGTGGAGGATTGGAAAAGGGAACATCAAACTAGAATTCTAACTTTAGAAAAGATTGTCTGCACATGCAGAACTTCACAGATCATTGAGTTCAGATTCCTGCCCTCTGGTGCAGGGGAATCCTACAAGATGATGAGTTTGCTTCTAGTTGCTCTAAATTTTCCCAGATTTTATCTAGCATTATTCRCTTTCTTTACAGTATGTGCTAAAAAATGTTTTATGCAATACATGATTCTACAAAAAAAATCTAAAATAACAATAGTAGAGAGGTGGAGTGTTGCAGCATTATTACACCTATTACTGCTCCTTTATTAATGCATTTATAAGGACCAAGATTAAATATTTACAAGGTTTACTCTGACTTGGTGTGCTGATATTAATCACCTTGTCATGTGATAAGGTTGGAGCAGAAAACAYGCGTATCTATATACACACCACTCTCTAAAAATCTAATTTACTCTACCCAATTACTTAGTAAATGTAATACATTACATATGAAAAGTTGAAGTAGGAAAATATGGTGATCRGAAAATCAAAAAGCAGCACTTTCTCCACCAAAGTTGTGCCAGGATCTTCTGCAGATAAGCAGCAGCATTGATCAGTTGTGATGTCATTAACCCTGGGGGATGATGCTGGAATACTTCACTTCTGTTCTTTTGAAGGTTGTGACTCACACTTATACCTTCCTGTTATCACTTTTGTGTTTTTACCATATGAGTCATTTTACATATGCTGGATACTGCTTCTTTTTTCTCCTTGTTATGCCCTAAAACCAGTTCTAGCCAACTCTCAAGGTTACATTCCTTTAGTAATTGACCATTTGTATTTAGATGCTGGAGGCCTTTGGCTTCATCCTGTGCCTTGTATTTTCAAGGTCCCTAGTATCATCTGGTGCTTATACTCTCAGGATCCCTACTTTGAGGTGTGGAAAACWTGTCATCAGTCTTATTGAAATGCTAGTGGCTCTCTGCAAAGATTCAATGTGCTGTTTTAGATGATATGCTAGACTGATGCTCAGCTGGTATAAATCAGTGCAGCTGCACTGACTCTGTCAGAGCTCTACTAGCTTGAACCAACTGAATATGTGGTCCTTTTTTTAGGTATTACTCTCTCCCATCAGATGTGCAATTTGGTTAAGTTTTTCTCTAAGAAGTGGTATAATTTTGCACACTTGCACTCACTAAATTTAGCACACTCGTTAGAATGAACAACCTCAATTCTTTCATAATCCAATCTCAATATAGAATTGTTACTGATTATCTCCTATTTCTTCTGGTTTCCTTACTGCACTGCAAGCGTGAGATTCACAGTGTTGTATCTTGCCAGTGCCTTTGTGTCCTGGTTCCAGCTGGGACAGAGTTAACTTTCTTCCCAGTAGCTGGGGGTGTGTGTGCTGTGTTTTGGGTTTGGTATGAGAGGAATGTTGATGGCCCGTTGATGTTTTGGTTGTTGCTGAGTGGCGCTTCCACCGGGGACTTTTTGGCCTCCCATGCTCTGCCAGGTACATAGGAAGCTGGTGGGGGGAGCATAGCCGGGGCGGCTGACCCAGCTGGCCAATGGGGTATTCCATACCATGTGACGTCATGCTCAGTATATAATTAGGAGGCGTGGTCCGGGAAGGGGGGGTGGGGCGGTGGTCTCGCGTCTCAGGCTGGGATGGGCTGGGCGTCGTGTTGCGTCGGTCAGCGTGTGGTGAGCAGTTGCATTGTGCATCGCCTGCTTTGTATATTCTATTGTTGTTGTTGTTATCATTGTTATTATTACTGTTCTACTTTGTTTTATTTCAATTATTAAACTGTTTTCCTACTTGTGCCCTCCCGATTCTCTCCCCCATCCTATTGGAAGTGGGGGGGGTGAGCGAGCTGCTGCGTGGTGTTTAGTTGCTGGCTGGGGTTAAACCACGACACTTTGTCATACTTCTATAGTAATTTTTCATTTTCTGGCAATTATTTCATATTCTGTTTTGGTGGGTGTGCATAGTGTGCAACAGYGATATAACATCTGTGAAGACATAGTTTGAAGAGCACTTCCTTGTTTAGACAAATAGTTGATGTCAGATTGTTTTATGTAAGAGGCCACAGAGCACCTAGACAAAACTGCTGTTCTCATCCAAACTAGAAAGGTATGGTGCACATTACTGATAACCTTTTATCACTCTGACTTTGAAGATGGTGTTTTATGTTTTCCTTTGATCAGGGACATTTAATTACAGTAGAGATCCAGTTCTGCTATAGTTAGTTGAAAAACCCTTATGTCGAAATGTTGACTTTTCCAAACACTCTAAAATCTGCACATTAATTCTCAAATCACCCTGTAAATTACTGTGCCAGATGGAGGAACAGAGTTAAGGTTTGAATTTATTGGAACAAGGGGCTCCTTAAACACATTTCCTTCAAATCAGTATTTTTTTAATATTCTTTCAAATTTATTTGTACATCTCTAGGGATCAAATCATCTTGTCATCCTATCTTCCACCCAATTAATTTCTCTTGCTTGATTTTAGTGCCAACTTTCCTAGGATACAGAGCAGTTACTGGAGTAGCTGTTGTCATGATATCCCTTGGCTGAAGCCAGGCAAGATAGAGCTTTTTGCATATTGAGTTAGAAGAAGAAGTTAACCTCAATTAGCTTAATCGGCATAAACGTTCGTGCTTGAGAATCAGTTCTGGTGCAGCTGTCCCTATTGCCAGTTGCTGACTGCTAAATCAGAGCTGTCCCCAGCTCTAGACAGTGCCTAAGGGCTCCTACAAGTGAAATGCGTACAGGGGCAGGCCAGTGTACCCAATAAAGTAATCCCTTCCCATGTGCATTTGAACAGTAAATTATACCCATCATTCATTTGGAAAGCAAGGCAAGTTTTACAGTGTGTTTTTCATCTCAGTTGCTATGTGGTTTTAAAACTAATCTGCCTCAAACTAATGCTGTTCCATTAGTAGAGTCTTTTGAGATTTTCTCCTTGGTTTATAACCTTCCCCCTTTAGTGTGCTTGTCAGAGATTCAGTATAGTTTATTGCACTCTTACACAGGCCCTGCTCCAGGTTTTGCCTCAAGTCTGCTGGATAGCCATCAGCACGTCACTTGTGCTCCAGCAACTTGGCTTTTCCTTCTGTTAATGAGAGTACCAAAGCTGACACTGCTGTAAGATCTCCTGGAGAAAACTGAAGTTTTATTTAACAATGGAATGTTCCCTAATCTGGCGTGCTTCACATCTCTGCAAATCCATCTGCATATATACATTCTGATTTTGTTCTACTGTACGCATGACAGTGAATCTGAGAGGATTGCAAGAAGCTACGAGTAGCTTCTGACAGCAGCCATCGGTGCTGATCTGGAGTCCTGGCATGACATGCAGGTCTGGTTCTTGTATTCCCCAGAAGTCAATGGACTTATGTAGCCCCCTCCAAAAGAGAGGAGCAGATAACAAAGGTGTATTTATTATTGCCCTGAAAGCTTCTTAAATGAATGGTTTATGAAACTGAGACCTTGATATCATTTATCTCCAAAGGAGAATCTACAGCTTGTATAATGCCTGGTTCTGCCAAAACTCTTAAGCATGATCACACTGAGACAACTCATAAGCTCAGGGCTAAGGATGTGCTCAAATGTTGTGTTGGCTCACTTCCCGAGTCCTCTTGTTAGTCTTGGAATCAAGTAAGGGTCACTACAGAAGGTTAGCATTTGTCCCCCAATCTTTTGTTTATCTATGTGTTCTTCTATTTCATTACAGTAAATATTCCTAGTAACCCTGCGTTCTGATGAAATAATGTTTGCTTTATGATTGTCTGAGAATACGCAAATGTGTTATGTATAATCACATTTGGGAGAACATAATTTGAGTTTAAGGGAGTTATTTTTTCCCACAGCAGATGTATAATTCAATTAACATTAATGTTAAATCTAGATATCACTTTACCTCTGCTGCACTGTGCAGGTAATTACTTTCTGGTTAACTTAAATTCCTTTGTAGTTTCAACAATGAAGTTATTCTTAATGCATCTAGAGTACTAAGTCTTGTTTGTAGGATTAGTGAATCCTGTATCTGATTCTGTACACTCTAGCATTGGGCTGCTTATGAAAATTATGTGATTCCCTTTACTGTAAGTACTCTGTTTAAAAGCATGAATTCTGTTTAAAATGAATTAAAACATTAAGAGTTAAGGAATTCTGGCTCAAGGTTGGAATCTATGAACATTTTTGCCTGTCCCTAAACAGGATGTCTACAACTCTAAACACAAGGCATCTCACAGCAGTTTTAGGGAGTTACTCACACTGGAGCTAAGAACAGGTGTAAGTGTCTCCACAACCAGGTTGGTGTGCATGGTAATCCCCAGACATCAATTAAAACCAAACATTTGATCTTTATGGTATTAGAGACTTTCAACTGGAATATGGCTGTGTATGCCTTTATGTTATGGTACTGTGTGTTGGAGGGAAAGAAAAGGTTTCCGTGCATCAGTGAGCTTGGTAGGATACTGTGAAGTGTCTTCCACCTGTTCTGACAGAGAGGAAAGAGGGTTTGTACCTTTGTTGTTAAAGCCCAAACTTTACATGAACTGTCATCTTCTTGTGCACTGATTTAAACAAGATCTTCTTGGGCCCCTTCTTTGCCAAGACAATTTGTTAGTTGTATCTAATTCTGCTTGTTAGTTGAATCTAGCTCTTCTCAAAAGTTAATCTTTCAACCGACAAGCTTTGCTGGAATGATGTATTGACAAAAAGCCAGGGACTCTTGCCTGAGGGTTTGTTTTTTCTTTCTGGTATTCTCAGAAGTGCTTTCGGAATGGAGGGCTTCTTTTAAAATACCAATTGATATGTAAAAGCCACAAAATATAAACTTCAAGGTCCAAACCCAGTTTATTCTCTGATAAATGGTCCTTTGGGGAAAATCAATTACAATGCCAGGAGATAGAGTTTAATCATGTCTTTTGAAAGGTCAAATGAAAATGAAAGGTCATACTCAAATTTATCTCCTCTCAGAGAATAAATGTTTTGTGTCTAGAACTATCTTGGCCCCATACCTCTCTCTATATATACCTATACCTCTCTCTATATATTTATGTATATGTATAAAAACACACACACATGTACAACAAAAATGCCCTGTTCAATGCATTCTGTCATGGCAACCTGATCTTCAGCTACTCAGATTTATGATTAGTGACACATTGAAGGATATATAGATGTGTTCCTGTGAGGGCATAACAGGATGGCAGATCTGGTGGGAGCTCCTATTTTTGCCTTAAAAACACCTAAAATTCTCTTTGAGGAAGAGAAACAAGAACAAGGAGGGAAAGCAACCTTGGGGCAGTTTTTTCACAGCAATTACAAATAATGCAAAATAAGTTCATTAACTAAGCCTAAAAGACTTAGATTCATCTAAAATTGCTTCTGAGAATCCTTATTTGCTATAACCCTGCATTGTATTTTGCTGTGGAATTAAATTCTGATATCTCTGTCCTTTACCATGTAATAGAACAGAAGGTTGTTCTTAATTGTTGCTCTAGGGGTAGGTTTGCAGATTTTCCTCTCAAATTTAAAGTTTATCTATTCCCACATGAAAAATGAAACCATGCTGAAAAATGTGGAACCTTCACATTTCTTGGTATAAAAATCTCAATATGAGCGCCTTGGTCTTAGTTTTTAAGGACTCTAGCTTCAACTTTATATTGCAGAGAATTTTCTTCAGTGCAGGGGTGGCTAGGTGAAATTAAATGGTCTGTTAAGTAGGAAGTCAAATACTAACCATAGTAGTCCCCTGTGGCCTTGAATTTATGAGTTCCTTAAAATCTATAGCACTGTGTAGTCTTTGATGAATGCTTACCATGCTCACTGACCCTGGAAGTTAATCCAGTGACAAATTTGTGCAGAATGGGGGGAAAGTTGTGCAACTGATGGTATTCAGGCTCTTGTAGATCTTCAGTCAAAACCCACTTTTTTTTCCTAGACTGTCAATTTCTTAATTTTAGGTAGCTTCTGAGAGTTTATATGTTTCATGCCTAAAATTCTGTGTACTTTATTAATATGACCTGCCACTTGTTCACTTGCTTATTTTTAGCAGTGGATATCTTGTCCTTTACGGGTCTGTGCTAACTAAATTTACACAAACTTTGCCCTCAGTGCCAGTGGGACTGACACTGGATTGAAGTCTAAAGTGTGCATATTTGTACGTGGGTTTCTTTACAGAGTTACTGCTTGTACTTGGGAAGAGCATAGGCATCATTTTGAAGACATAGTTCATAGGTGAGGCATGCCACTTGTGAATGTTGGTTTTATGAGCTCATTTCTTATTGTGTGCATCCTTGTAATTATTCATCTACACTGACTCTTAGACAGGAATGCAGAGTGATTTAGATCCTGTTTTCTGGTGGTTTTCTTCCCCTCATGTAACATTGTGCACCAAGATGGACTTGTCTAGGAAAGACCTCAYAGAGGTGCCTGTCAAATTGCAACATCCTGAGAAGAGGGTGTGATGCTGTGATACATTCGGGGAGGTGAAAGAGATTCTGTTCAGTGGAACCTCAGCAGAATACCAAATTGCAGTTCAAATATTTAAAAACTGTTTTGTTTTGCAATAGCTTCAGTAGTAACTCCATGGGTCCTCTTCTCAAACTTTGGAACAAGAAAGTCCTTGAGCTTTTAGAAGAATCAGCAGACCCTTTCTTTCTCCCCTGACTCTGAAGATGGGCAGAGCTTCACAGGAGCAAAGCTAGTGTGGTAGGAAGTAGAGAGTCTGAGGGGAATGGAAGGCTGATTTTTTTTATTGCTAGATTATTTTATTTAACATAAATATTCCCTGACGAACCAGGAGATGATTAAGGCATCCCAGACCACTGAAAAGTTTTGTCACCATTATCATTTGTAAAACCTAACTGGATATAATTTTACAGAGAAGTCTTTTTTCCTTCACATAAAAMAGAAGCAATAAAGAACTCATCAACTAATCCAGTTAACACTTCATATTTCACTCCTAGACTGCTCTAGTAATCAGTTATCATTCCATGCCTCATCCTCATGTAACCTAACCCCTGGGCAAAAAGAAATAATTCATTTCAATTTTAAAATCCTCCTGAAAGTAAGTGAATTTGATCCAAAGACTAGTGAAATTTAAAAAGGCTTCCTTTAGCCTTGATGTAGGTTTTGGATTAGACCCTTTTTTGAGAAATAAAATATTTAATCTGATGAATACACTATACCTTTTTTAGAGCATAGAATGTAAGACGGAACTGAAATAACTTAATAGCAATTCCTAAAGAACATCAAAGGTCAAGGTTTTCAGAGGTTTTGCTGGTCCAGATTTTCCCTCGACAGTTTTCAAAGCTCTAAAATTTTTAACACCTTTGCAAATACCATAAGTGGGCTATGCAGTGTCGCTTTTTTAATTCTCCCAGGTGGAGTTGCTTACTACCTTTGCTCTCTTGCAGTAACATTCAGAAATGCTAAGTGAAAGGTAAAGGTGGATATTAAAAAGTTGGCTTGTGGCCAAGTTGAAGTAACATAGCACAACATTTCGGGGAAATAGTGCATGTTGGACGCTTTAGATGTGTATTAACCACACAAGAGGAAACAGCTACAGATGTTAAGAGGTTAATTACTGTGAGTGAAACAAAACAGCAAAGATGTTGTCAAATTAGCCTACCTGATTATGTCTCTTGAGCAACTGAAACACTGATACGGATTGTGGAAAATAATTAAGTTTATAATCAGTCATGGTAAATAATATGCTAATTATTTTAATTGTTACATTTAACCCAATGGTATTAATTAGGTACTTTTTAAAATTCAGTTTTATCACACACTATCATATCAAGAGTCAGAGTTTTGTGAATAAAAATGTTAGTCAGTTAAAATGTAAGTTCCACTTCAGTACTCTGGCCAAGCCAGAGGTATGGCAACATGTATCCTATTTCATGAAGGAGGGACTCAGAAACTAAGCCAGATCCACAATGAGACTTTGGCAGAATCAATGTATTTAATTTCAAAGACGTGATCCTGTACACGATGACATAACTGACTCTGCAGATGCCTAAAACACCTTCCCATTAAGTTCTTAATATGTTTGCAGTYGTGCTGAGAACTACTTCACATTTCCTGGGGGTGATTAGCCAGAAACTCAGCCAGTGCCCTGCTTAAATCCCCATGGAGATTTCCTGGTGGAGGTTCTCTGAGTGCATCTAGTAAAGGATCACAGACTTGAGCTCCAACTGCTCATTCTTTAATTTGCACCCTAAGGAAGAACTGCTATCCTCGTTCCATATGCTGGTGTAGTGGCTAGAGGATTTGTCCAGGAAATGGGAGATTTGAATTTGTTTTCCTTGTCTGCCAGGAGAATTTAAAACCATGGCTTCTCAGGACAGAGCTATATTTAGTAAGGTTTGCTTGATGTTTTGAAAGAAAAATGTATGCTCCTGCCCACAGGGCAGGATAGGCAGAGCTTCCGAGGAGAAGGTATGATTTCTTGTAGCACTGAGTGAAGGTTTTCTTCTYCTGTCTCTTTACCCTCTGTGCAATCACTTCTGTCAAGAGCCTTTCTTTATTTGCTAGATTCCAGCAGCTTCCAACTTTTGGATTTTGGATGTTGTTTGAGGAGTTTAACTCTCCACATAAAGGATACCTCAGTGCCTAACAGAACTTACTGCACCTTAGTCTAAGCACCTACAACAGACATAAAGCTGTGACTAGCTCACGTGACTTGAATCCATTACTAGATCTGGACTGCAGCAATTAGTAAAGGTGGAATTTTCTTAGCAAAGGTGTCAGATTGCTACGTATATAATGCAGATCCTAATGACTACAAGGAGCTAAGATGACCTGTGCATGCTAGCTCCCTGCTGATTCTAGCCCCAGCTTCCCCCAGTTGATTTCACAACACGTATGCCAGAAATTAGAGAACTAAGCTCTGCTCTTACTCTGTATCTAATCCTTCTATAAGCCATAAGAGACCTTCTCCATTCATGGGCGGGAGGCATTCATCTGTCCATCTCAGATGTATAGTTTGTTTTATGTGACATGGGTAAATGCATGCCAAAAGAATCTTAATCTCAGAGGATGAGTCTTTACTGTTGTCTCAACAAAAGCTTAGCAAGAACTAGAGTTTTATAACTGGACTCCATTGCTGACTTCATTAGAAAATATGCATGAACTTCTTACAAGCTTGTAGTCTATGTGCAGTAAAACCAAGGCACTAGGAATTACTTTGCTTATGTGGCAGAGCTTCAGAATATCATGATCATGGAAGTCTATTTGATTAAAAGATTCAGGGTGCCTTAGATGTTTATGAAAAATAAAGCAGGTCAGGAAACTCCTTTTGAGAATCCAATAGTAAAATGGATGTGTAACAAAAAGTCAGATGTTTCTTTGCCTAAGTTGTAATTCCCCTGATATACGCTTAGACTTCACATGCAGGTCCTTAACTTCAGGCCATTACATTCCTGCTGAGATGCAGCACATACTATCTGAGTTTTGAGTTAATGGAACTATGGGCTGTTTGAAACCTGGAGAGTGTTTGCTGTTATCTGCCTGAACTATACTGTGCAGACAGACTTTCCTTGTGGCTAGGCATCCTCCATTAAATAAAAAGCATTTTGACATGTCTATATGGTATTTTATATTTGTAACTATTTCATCACTTTTTTGAAAATAACTCTGGAACACACTCCTCAAAGTTCTGTTTTCTGTCAGCCACTGAAATCACCTAATTGTCTGATAATTTGAGATATTTTACCATATATATTTCACCTTCATGAAGGTTTAATTCTGTTAGGCTCCACTTACACATTTCTGACTAATTGGACAGGATGTCCTAATAGTCAAACTTCTGCGGAACTCAAGGTATAATTTAGGTCTGGAAAAAGGCTGCTTTATCTCAATTTATGATTCATTAAAACACAGGAATTTTGAAATCTTGCTTAATATCCCCTTTCAATCTTTGCATCAGATACCACAAAATTAATCAAAGAGGATGTTTTTTCATATTGTTAATAAGTCTATATAGAAAGATTCAGGGAGACACTGGTGCAACTGTATGCTAAGGTAGTATGATCCATTCTAGACTGCCACAACAGAAGAGGTGATGAGAGACAATAATTACACTAATTCATGTGAATGTTTCAGTTCTGTGGAGTGAGGCTTTATAGTCACTGGAGCTTCAGCAGTAGTTGAGTAAAGGAGATTCTCTGTATTGCCTCTTCTGTGTCTTCAAGTCTTGCATCTTGTACATCCATTTGTGCTGCCAAGATTCTGACACAGAGGTACTTTGGGCTTTTTATGCTGAAGTTGAAAGCAATGGTGAACTGCTGGAAACCTGTGAAAGAAAACGCAACACAACTGAAAAACTTTGCTAGGTCATGTTGCAGTAGTGTGATCCCACATGTGGGTGGAGGCAAGGGAAAGAAGCTGTTAAACTTACTATCATACTTTTGGCTGAACAGATAAAACTAACCTGTCTACTCGAAGCAAGGTAGTCAACACTGCAAAACCTGATGAAAGATTTGCCTCAAATGAGACATTCCAGAATGAGATCACCATTGTTTKTGAAGGAACTTATGAAAAAGTTGGAAGTCATTTACCCCAGACTTTCAAAGGTATATAGATAGCTACTATCACTAACTTAAGTAGAAGTTGAGCTCTGTGCCCTTTGCGTTCTGTCAATCACATATTGCCGACAGGACTATTGGGATACCAAGCCTAATAAGCCATATATGTACAAGTTAACTCATGTTTGTGACAATGTGAAAAGGGGAGCTGGCAGAATAAAAGGACCAAATAGGAAAGGTATTTCATTTGAGGAGCATATAAGAATATAGCATTGCTGTGTTTCACTGCTCAGCATGTAAAACATCTGTTTAATTCCTTTATGTCTTGGGTGTCCTTGTGGCTAAAGATTTGACATTCACAAAATTTTATTAGACAAGTCCATGCTAGTAAAATGTTCCTTTTTAGTACTGTATACTGTAATTCAGTGTTTCCATTTGTTTTAGCAGCTGGCATAATAGAATAATTTCTACTGTGATGTCCTCCAGTTGTCCTCTGCTGAAATCTGAGCTATCATGCTGAGAGGCAGAATACAAAAGGTAATTTTCACATAGATTCATCTCAGGAAACCTTAGACAAAACAGCTTTGGACATAGAATATATGCTTGCCAGGCTTGTAACCTCAAAACTTAGTTGTATTTCACAATGAATAAATCAGTTATTTCTATTTGTGATGTATTGCTGTACGTAAATATATGAAAAGTAATTTTTAGAATATTGATCTCTTTCTAGGTAAAATGGAGACATCACTTCAACCTTCAGTATGCTGTGTATGTATATCTGCCTTTGTGTGTGTGTTTGTATATATGTGCACTCTCTCTCTCTCTCCCCCCCCATATTCACACAATGTGATTGTTCAGCCTGTAAAGAAAGAAATGCAGATCTGCCATCTTGATGCATGCATTGGTTTAATTTATTTGTAACTATCATTTGGTGCTCTGGGGTGATTTTTGAAATTAAAATGAAAAGTTCRTAACATTTTATAAAAGAATAAGGGATTTTTTAAATTATTATTTTAGGAACAGGACAACATTGCTGCTAGTGTTATTACAGAATGAAGGCCAAGCCATGAAAAGGTGTTGAATAGATAGCTTTGGAGATAGGGAGCCTTTGCTTTTCTAGAGATGAGATTATACTTCCCACCTAACAGCTGTTTCATATTGCTGGAATCTGTTCCATCACCACAAATCGCATCAGAGTCCTTCCTCACCTTCTTTTGTAAAACTATGCTTATAGTTCAGAGTTCAGAGATCCAAGGAAACCCACTGAGATGTTCTTGCCTTTTTGATATGGGGAGCACTCAAGCACCATGTTGATGCACTATTAATATAAACCCTACAGTAGACAGAATTCCCTTTCATGCTTGTGTCTTTTTGGTTTTTATCATCACACTCATTCAGGGTAGCATTTTTGTCAGTATATTGGAATACATAGGTATTCCAGGTCAAACAAAGTAGGGACAAACACACAGATTATTGCTGGCAACGATGCTAAAATGTTATTTTTAATATTTAACATTTTAAAGGTCRTTCTTTCTTTCTGTGCCTCACACAACAAAGATTTTGTAACACCTCTTGGCTTCAAAAGACATGGTGAATTTACACAAATATGAAGGACTTTGAATCAGACTCCAAGGCCCCCTGTGAACAATTATGAGTCTCTTCATTCCTGTGGATCTGATGTCAGGTTATTTGCAAGCATCTGAGTCCTCTGCAGGCAAACAGATGTTGCTTATACCACATACAGTATTACTATTGTAACTTGCCCACATAATGATGACTATTTGTCTTTCAACTCCATCACTTCTTAACTTTACTCCTTTTATTTTATTCATTTTTGTTTTTAATGAAATTTTTGTCAAAGTGCCTTCCCAAAAAGATGGAAGGTGGACATTTGTCATGTCTAAAATATGGTGTTTGCAGGTTCACATCCTGCAAATCAGTCCAGGCAAAAGAGTAGTGAAGCCTAGAAATTGCTCATAGAAACATTAGAGCAAAAGCATACTCTTCAAGTGATCAGATTACCTCATATACTTTGGGAAGTAGCTAACAGAGTTCCAGTGCACTTCTTGTCATGTGGTAATGTAGAGAAAATGTATTTGTATCGTGCTGTGCGTATTGCAGTTAGTGCTGCTGTCAGGTTGCATTGCTGTGTGCAGATTACCAGTCTTTTTTGCTAAACGTTTTTTAACACACATTATGCTCCTTCAGTACACTACAYTCACTCACAAAAAGCATGCTGATTGCATTCCTAGAATATACTGGTTTTTTTCCAAGTTCCTTTTAATGAAGGTATGGAGGAGAAAAGAACTATTTCAACTAAGTAGAAAGTATCAAAGATGAGGCTCAATTTAGCATATAAATAAAAAATTTGTCAATAAAACAAGTCCATTTAACAGGATTCCTTGAAGCAAGAAAACGCGGATTATTTGACAAAGCAACATTTCTGTTTTCTAATTAATTACACAGAACGTTTGTGTTTGGGGTTTTTTTACTTTTTTGAAAGATCCATGTTGAAAGAGCCATTGTTTTTCAATGAGCAGAATCTGAGCAGAATAGATATYGTCATGTCTCTTCTTTTAGAAAATGAAATAGCTTTGAAATCTCAGAACTTAAGTGGCACTGTGGTACTGAGAGATTGCATGTAGCTTCTGAAGATACTGAAATAAAAGACAGAGCCAGGACACTCCCTATGGTGCAAAAGAAGGGAACTACTCCTCTATCTGATGTGCAGAAGGTACCTCAAGTACCCAGCCTCAGACCCTGGCCTCTCTTCACCAAAGTCTCAGGCAAAGGTAGTTTACACCCTACTTTGAACATTCTCACAGCTTTCATGGCTATACAGTGGGTAAAAAAGAGGTGAGGAAAGAGTGCAAAAACTTTCCTTTATTTGTTCCTGGTGTAGTAACTACCTGCTTTGACTTTTCACTAGGATTAATGCAACTAAACAGGATCATTTTACCRCCTGGTTCTCCACATAATTTTGTGTATGAACTGTTAAAGCTTTTTTTCTGATTTTTAGAAGTGTGCAGTATTTTTTTCTTTCTATTWATTCCTTAACTTTGAGCTTTTACGATCAAAAGCAGAAAAGATATGTAAGTGCATAGAAGATGCATTACACGCAGGATCAGAAGCATGTGAAATTTGGAATAAACTTTTAGCCAAGAATTATTTCAAACAAATTGCACACAGCAGGTATAGCTGAGTAGAAAGAGGTTGCTTGTAAAGGGGAATGCATGTGACCCCATTTTGGGTCCAAACCTTCACAAAGACATGCTGGAAGAAATGCTGCCAGCCAGCCAAGGAAGTTGATACTCACATATTGTACAAAAGGACAAATGCCAGCTATTTGGAGGGAAAATGTTTCCCAGGCAMAAATAGAAGCAGAAAATATAAACTGAAAAAGGTGTATTGAATGAAGTATTCATTGTGGGGTAATTGCCCAATGCTACTGTGACTGCTGGTTGTCTTTGTTACTTCAGGCTATTTCTGCTAAGCCTGCAGATAGATAGAGACAGTGTCTATAGGGTTAGTAAACTTGCTATCACATAAAGTTTTCTCTGATGTATTCTAAATGGCAACAAGATAAGCACATTGATCAGTTTTGGAGTTTGATAAAGACAACAAAATCAAGAAAGCAACCAACAGAGAAGCAGACACGGAGTCAACAGTTTTTGTCTTAGCCCAAAAAAGTATGAAGTGCAAAATTCAAAAGGGAAAAAGATCTGTGAACATTTATGAAGTGGTGAGGTCATGCTTATACTTCCTTGTTTTCACAACATGCACTTTGAATGTCTCCATAAATTTGAGTCTGTCCTTACAGAACAGATGGCTAAAAGAGATTTGCACCAAAAGCTCTAGATTTATGCTTACCAATTGCTGAACCCAGAAGCACTGAAAGATTTGCTGTTGTAGTTTGACTTGAATGGTTATGTCAGTTCCCATCAATACAACTAATGTTTGTGCAGTGTGAGCTTCGGCATGAACAACAATAAAGAACATTGTTTACTGGGGCTATCTGAAAGCCGTTATTGTGGAGCAGGCGAGAAAGAACAGCTGTTACCTGTCAGAGAGAACTTCTGTTACGGTGCATCCATGTCATGGGACAAGGAACTCCCCTGAATTTGTTTTCTTGAGCATAATTAGTGGCACAGAGGCATAGGGGAATAGTGCAAGAGTAGGGGAAAGAATAGGCAGGGACCTGGGCTCTATCTCTGCCAGGCCATTGACAATCACAAATGAGTGAAATCACCACTTTCTGCGCTGCTCTTCCCTTTCCATATGGGGCATGAAGACAGGAAAAAGCAGAGGCATTCATCAGGGTGTATGTCAGCTCCATACTATGGAAAGAGACACCCGAAACTGTTGGATGCTTATGGTATCTGCTGATGTGTTCATCTGGATGTGATCCTTGTTTCCCTTCCATTGCGCACAGATTAAAGTTGAAATGTAACCAGTATGGAATGAGTACTAAATAGCAGATTTTTCACTCTGCTAATCCGAGTTTAGTCAACTGGTATGTTGTGTTCCCCCAGCCTCTGGTAATTAAGATGGTTTATTTTAGCTTTTGGATATTCAGTATCCTTAAAAGCCATGCAGTCATTTTCTCTAGTTATCTGTTATGAACCGTACAACAGTGATGACAACAGTCGCTAGCAAGCTGCCTTTGGACAGCAGCTGAAATGAGGCTGATGTACGTCTGTACTTCAGATCATCAGGGCCTAGACCCTGTAAAAGGCTCAGCAATTGCAGTGGGGACTGAGAGTATTTCAGAGGATGAAGACCTCTGTGAATATGAATTAAGATAGCATTTACCACCCTACTATTCACTACTGAGTAAAATGAAAATTCTAGCAAGAAATTTTAACTGATTTTAAAAAGGCACAGATACAGTTTTCATCTGAATTACTTTTACTGACTCTACCAGAGTAGGCTTACTGATTCTTCACTGGCATTCACCCAATTAGTATGCAGAAATTACCACTAATTAGAGAGATACAAGAGACTGACCTTGCTGTTATTCACAGAGCAATTTCTACTCCATTTAAGCAACAAGTTACAAGAGGTGCGTGTGGAGCTGAACCAGTGTATCCTGGTTGCAGTAATGTGGAAGTCAAGGGTAGCTACTCTGAGCTGTGTACAATACCTAGCCTTTGTGAAACATGCTTTTTAGTGGATGAGCACTTTGATGAATTTCCAGGAACTGATGCAGTATTTTCTGTTAAAAATGTAATGGACAGTGGACAATGTAACTTTGTGGAAAGAGCACTGAATTGGATGATGGGGCAAACTTGGATTCAGTTCAAAGATCTGTCTCCAATATACATGGTGAACTTAGCTAAGAGATCATGTCCCCCACATGTCTTAGTTTGCACATGCCAACTTTGCCTTTTGAAGAGCTTAGAAAAGCACTTAACTACATAAGAGGTAGGTATGTTGTATATTGGGAACATGGCAAACACATGATGCTTTATACAATTGGAGCTACAGACTGTTTTTCTTTATTTCCAGGGTTTGGGTTGTTTTATTCTGATGGCTAGCATGTAAATATGCAATTTCTTTTTTTTGTTTTTTTTACTTCAACTTAACATTTTTTTTTTTCATTATGTATAGGTCACAGCTTAAAGATTTTTTTATTTTTCTGTCTATAAGGTGGAATGATCTAGTTTAATTAGAGATGAAGCTTAGAGAGAGAGCTTTTCTCAGAACTGAGAGATTAAATGCTTTGAATTTCTCAGGCGTGTGCTGCCCTTTAGAAGGAGTGCATACTGTCTTAATGAAGAGCAGGATGCCAGAACATACTATGAAGACTTTTTCTTCCCCACAGACAAAGTCCTGGATGCAAAAGTCTGAAGCCAATATACAGCCAGGAAGTATGTTTTAGGTGTAATTATTTCAAGCTTCGTCTCTTTGTCAGAAAAAATATAGCACCTGCCTTTAGTACATTTAGTACCTTAATGCATTTACAACTGCTTAAGAACAGTGTTCCACAGTGACACCAGTTTGTATCTACTGCTGCATCCCACCTGAGCGATAATAAATCAGTCATTTGAAATGTCACTAGCGGGTGGATTAGTAGGCRTTAAAGAAGAGTTCATGTCCTGGCAGGTGTGGGAGTTTATGAAGAAAATGTTATATATGCTTGCCCTGTTCTTGTCCTCTTTCCTTGCAATTTCAGCCACTGTTGGAGGCAAGGTACTGAGCTAAATTAAACTGTATTGTGACCTAGTGCTGCTACTCTCAGTTACATTGTTATGTTCCAGGTGTCACTACAGAGATGGTTATAGACAGCCATGTATTCATGCTGCTTGTTAACATTGATTTGGGAGCCCACCAACTGCTGTGCATAGCACAGTACAGTGCCGTGTCTGAATTAATAAGCCATGCTAAATTCAGTGGGCAGAGAGCCACATTGATGTGGCTGCACAGTTTCCAGGCTGAAGCTGGGTCATGATCCACCAGACTGAGCACTGGCAGAGCTAACGTGTGATTGTCCGCATCCATTCGTCTGCATTGTTTGTCTCTTGGCAAACTGAGGAAGACCATACTGGATCAGCAATGCTTGGTTTACATTTGGAAGGTTCTTTTTCTAAACATGATGCATTGGAAATGCTTATTTCCTCTGTCTCCTCCCTTCCAAAAGAAAAAAAAGAATGAATGAGTTTCTGCGTAATCCTGAAAACCCACGTAAATACATCAAGTAGTCTGCTGTTTATCCATAGGATGTCTGAGATGCTGGATCTATAGAAAGATGAATTATTATAACAGGAGAGTTGTYTATGATAATCTAATGGTATAAATGCGGTGCAACTGAAGGTACAAATTAGCACGTAATGTGGTTGAAAAAGGCTGGCCATCTTTTGGCACATAAACCCTTCATCAGTTTGGATAGCTGTTTCTATTTCAGACCTGGCAATAATTCATGTGCCCAAAAATGTGTCTGTATTTCTGTAAAAATATCAGCTGGTCCAAGACAAAATCATAATATCTTTTATTATTTTCAAAGTGTACCTGGGTCAGGATGACTTTAAGAATAACCTTTGTCTTCTGTCTCACTGTCCATATGCCAACATGCAGCTCCTTTAAATGTGCTTCTGTCAGTACTCTAACTTCTACTGAAATAATCCATTATAAAGACAAGAGGAATTTTACACTTTTGCTATTTTTACTGTAATTTACAAGTTACAAAATTTGTAATTACAAATTACAGCAGAAATTAATAGAACTTTCACTGTTTCATAAAACTTCTCAAAGTCACTGTATTTAATTTTTAAGGAGAAAGCAATGCTTGTATTTTAAGAATATTCAAAAGCTTTTGTGCAGAATAAGCCTGTCTTCACATGACGTAATATCAGCTGTTTTTACSTAAAATACAGCTGTCTGGGGTACTAGCCTTCTAGGGCAATTTACATAAGCCAAACAAATATATTTTGAATACTGGGAATGGAATTTGCTAGTTCATGCTGCAGAATAAGTTAAGCACAACCCACAGAAATTTTGCCTCTTTCCACCACTGCCTAGTGAAAGATAAAACAGTTTCATTCTGATCTGTAGATAATGACCAGTTGTGTAGATTGAGGTGAGTACTTCTGTCTTGAATCTGCTGGTATTCCAATTAATTTGCATCAGCTGGGTTCAGCTGTGTTCTTATAATCACTTTATGTTCAACACTTCTATTCACTGGATTCAGTCAAAGAAATATTGGTATTTTATAAAAGTTTTCAAGAAACAAATGAAACATAAGCACCTGCATTTGCACTCACCCTTGATAGAGACATGGTACATCATTTATGTGAACCAAGTCTGCACACTTTCCTTATTCTGCACCCACTTCTGACATGATCTGAACAGCATGCGTGAAGCCTGCTAATGACAACCGATGATCATGCATGACTTCACTATATTACTTTATGTGGGTGGAAAGATAGGTGTAATGAAACAGAACTGATAGGGCAATATTCTTTATAGCACTAGTTACCCATGGGTTTGGTGTGAACTAAACCTGCTATCAAAAAGCAGTGCCYCGTAGACTTAGCTGATCTAGGAGATGTCACTGGGGTAAGTTCAACCCTGTTTAACTCCACTGATTCCTATGATATTTTCAACAAATATGAATGTTGGAAGGTCTGAGCCACACTTGCTTGTTTCAGATCACTGAATGCTCTAGTCATGATACTTTTTTTCTTAATTCATGTCTGTTAGAAAAGGTGCATGCTTTTCTCAAATCGTCCTTATTAAACAGAGAATATAGGGGTCAAATAGTTCATGAACACAGATCACCATTAAATGAAAGGATAGAAAAAGACACTGCTTGTTTATCTGTAAGAAATTACTGTGGAGATTTTTTCTCAAGGAAAATTCCCCTTTTCACAGGAAGAATGAATTATTGTGGTCGCACTGCCAGGAGGCTGACTGTTACAGAGTTTTCATGTGGAACGTGAAACTGTCAAATACAGGAGCAAAAGGCCTATAATTCCAGTCTTACATGGAATAAATGATGACTTCCGTGGTGAAGCAGAATGACTGGCTTCATAGTATGGTTATAATGTAGAGAGGCCTTTACTGAATCAAGGACACAGTGACATTCACGAATCTACCAGTAGGGGCTACCACACGACTCATGGAATAAACACATTTAGAAAAAATTAATAAACTGTCTCACAGAAAAGAGCATGTGGTGGAATTACCCCAAGGGACCTAAATATAGCGTTCTACCAGATGGACTGCAGGAGAAACACCATCTGATTAGAACAATGTAGGCTTTTCTATACAACTGTTGCTGTGCATGAACTTGTCTATGCTGGAGTTTTTTTACATGTTTCCCACTAGCTTGTTTAGGAAAATCCTTCCTTATGCATTGCTGTTTCCCCTCTTTGTTTCTTCAAAGCTCACTGCTTTGAAAAGCTTAGGGAGAACTTCCTTAAATTTAATAGAGCAGTTGCAACAGCAGGGAAAAGAAAAATTAACCACTGAAGTACGCTGGCTTGTTTTGTTTTGTTTTGTTTTGTTCTTTCTCTGTGATTAGTGTCACTGTCAAATAAAATTGAATTTCTCAGATATAAATATTGGCATCCTTCAGGCTTTACTGTCTCTTCCAAAGCCCACTGGACAAACAGTAGAGATTGATTATAGTCGTCTTCAAGGCAGTCTGAGAGCTTTCTTCATAAGAGTTCAAATCTCTGTCCAAAAGCACACTGTGTAGACTACCCACAATTCTTTTTGTGGTGACGTTATAACAAATATGTTTTAATTGAAGTGTTTAAATTTGCAACCTGCTAATCTTTAAATGTATTCAACACTATACAAAACAACTGCAGAAAATTACATACCTATTCTTATCATTAAATTTGACTCTGCCTAAGTTATTGGACTAAATGAGCTGGATTTAATCTAATCTTTTCAAGTTCCCGGAACTTCTGCTCAAAACATGAGAGTGTTTATCATGCATAATTGTTTCTCCTTTGTAGTGCTCTTCATTACCTCTGTTTGCATTCTGCTTTTTACATGGTCTAAATTCCCTCTTAAGTATCAAAATTCATTTCAACAAGGCAGTAAAGCAGCAGTAAGAAATATGTGTTTGTTTTGTGATACCTGCTTATACAAGTCTTAATTCTTTATAAAAATCTATCAGTGAAATTAATAGAAGCCCTTGGTGTGCAGAAAATTAGACACCTCAAATCCTTGTGGTTTTTTGAAGCCTTTTGTGTTTGAAGGACTAAAATTTTGTTGCCTCTGCTTGGATGTTCATGGACATTG
This sequence comes from Phoebastria nigripes, assembly GCA_035582835.1. Classification (NCBI taxonomy): domain Eukaryota; kingdom Metazoa; phylum Chordata; class Aves; order Procellariiformes; family Diomedeidae; genus Phoebastria; species Phoebastria nigripes. The sequence goes on from JAYKAV010003011.1 coordinate 33,143, forward strand.
AGAGCTCTCCTGTATTGTCTGGTCCAGCAATCATCCACCTCTGAACCTCCAGTTAACTGCATTTGGCTTCAATCAGAGCAGTCCCCTGAAGTGCTCCCCATGAAGCGTGAGATTGCTGGTACTTGCACTCGGATAGCCCAGCCAGGTACTGGCTAGTGCAAAGCTCATAGGGTTGCTGCAGGCACTGTGGCTTGCAGGCACCATGGGTTACAGCCCCTGCCAACCTGCTAGCGGTGAGGATTGCTCTGGTTTAATGCTTTGGGTTTAGTTTGTTTTTAAATGCTTGAATGTTACATGGCTTGTTTTAATTAAAACACTTACACAGTGAAGAAAATTCACCCTTTGGCACTAGATTACTCTCAGAGATACTATAAAAGTAAATATGCATTAATCTTCTCTAGTGAGGGGATTTGTACAGTTAACATCCTAAAAGCCAGAGCTGCAGACCAGGAGTCAATGKCAAGGACTTCTGCACTGATGAAGTTTGATACATATAACTGTTTAAGTGTGAGAACTGGAGAAGGTTTTGCTCAGCAGCAGGTTGTGGTGTCGGGGTGTTGGTCCTGTGGAGCAGAGGGCACTGCTAACACACTCTGTTGCAGAGGAAAATGAAAACAGTCCTAAGCATACTTACCTGCCTCCAAGTTTGTGGCTGGGCCACTGTTGCTCTGGTTGTCCTTGCCACACTGTAGTACTTTTCCTTTTTTGGAAGAAAACATTTTTGAGTTTGATTTGGACTACCATTTAACTATAGAACATAGACGTGCAGTCTGGATTCATATAGAGTCATAATACACAATTTGTTCTAAATCCTTCTTGAATAGACAGGAAGCTGCAGAGTGAATCCTACTAATGCACATTACTACAACCATTACATATTCTCTCAAAAGAAGGAAATGGGAAAACGGTGATTGTTGAGTTGAATTCAAGCTTCCGATCATTGATGTGATATTCAAGACTTTAACACTCAGGTGAATTGAGATACCTGGGACTTCTAACATAGGTGCTCGATTCCTGCTGGAGCCTAGTGGGAGCTGAACATGCTCATGTGCAGGAGAAGACCTTCTTTTAGTAGACCTGATTATGCAAACGATAATGAGCTCTGGCCATGAAAGCTGAAATTTTTGACAGGCTTTGCTAGATTTGAAGCTGAGAAATAGAATGTGTGTGTGTTTTGCATATGGAAGTGCAAGACTCTGAGTCTCTCTTTCTTTTTAATCCTATATGTACTCACCCCTAAATTGAAAGGAGTTGTAAGCATTTGTCATCTCTGAAAAGTGTGGGAGCGGCAGGCGTAAGGTCTTTGGGGTACACTGGTACAATTCCACTGAAGAGAAATATTGAAGTATAAAAACAGTAGAAAATATATGGTATTCCAAAGATGACCTTACTGTGTCTTAATGTAAAGTTAGAATAATTTCTTTCTGTCTTTTAAATACGTAACATCTTTAGAGAGCTAAAAATGACATTTCTTTTTGCCTCCAATAAATATAGATACTTTGCTGCTGTTTCCTTTTTGTTTATTTATTTTTTTCTCAGTCTTCTGAATCCTTCTCCTTTCTCAAAAGCAATATCATAACAAACATTCTGGAGAGTGTTTTGGTGGTGCCTGGTTATAAGACAAAAAATCACAAAGTGACTGCTTTGAATATATAATTCATCCAGGTTTTCAGATCTAGAGACATTAATAGCTTGCTACAAAAACTAAAATGGAGTTTATAGCTGTGTGGCATTGTATGTGAGAATTAACTTTCTTGACATAGAAGATGAAATATAAAATCTATGCTAGAAATGCATATGTCGTGGTTTAACCCTAGCCAGCAACTAAACACCACACAGCCACTCAATCACTCCCCTGCTCCGGTGGGATGGGGGAGAGAATCGGGAGAGTAAAAGTGAGAAAACTCATGAGTTGAGATAGAGACAGTTTAATAATTGAAATAAAATAAAGTAAGATAGTAGTAGTAGTAGTAATAATAACAATAGAATATACAAAGCAAGTGATGCATGATGCAATTGCTCACCACCYGCCGACCAATGCCCAGCCAGCCCCCGAGCAGCGATCACTGCCCCCCAGCCAAATCCCCCCAGTTTGTATACTGAGCATGACGTCATGGTATGGAATACCCCTTTGGCCAGTTTGGGTCAGCTGTCTGTCCTGGCTATGCTCCCTCCCAGCTTCTTGTGCACCTGGCAGAGCATGGGAAGCTGAAAAGTCCTTGACTAGTATAAGCACAACTTCGCAACAACTAAAAACATTAGTGTGTCATCAACATTATTCTCTACTAAATCCAAAACACAGCACTGTACCAGCTGCTAGGAAGAAAATTAACTCTATCYCAGCCGAAACCAGGAAAGTGTACTTAGAAAACTTTAAAATTAGCTGTAATTTAATAAATCACACTTGTGTCTCTTTTATAGAATCAAGTATTTTTAAAATTAATTTCACATTGAAAGTATGATTATTTTCCTGCCATTTTTTGTTATGTTATATGTGGTGTGACTCAAGAAACTTCTACATGCATCAGTTCTTGGGTTTGTGACCATCTATGGTGCACTATTGTAACAAGGCTGCTTTTGAGAATGCTCTGGGAGCTTGTCTTTTTTTTTTTTTTTTTTTTTTTTTTTNTAACAAGGCTGCTTTTGAGAATGCTCTGGGAGCTTTTTTTTTTTTTTTTTTTTTTTTCTTTCTTTCTTTCTTTCTTTCTTTCTTTCTTTTTTAAAATAAGTGACTTCTTTGAACTTGGATTCTGTGAAAAACTCAGTTCTAGTGCTTAGTTAAAGTAGTCTATGCTTGATAGACATCCTGTAGAAAGGTATCTGCTATCAACTACCTTCTATGAAATGAGAATCAATTTCTTGGATAATTCTGCTTATATTTCCCATTTTTTACATTGCTTTACAAAAACTATAGATACTTTAAAAAAAATTTTCACTGGAAAAAAATATTACCTGAATTTTGGCCAAAATTTTGCTTAGAAATATCTTAACTAGCCATGTGTATACCACATATCTGGAACAAGAGGAGGCCCTGAACTTCATTTAACCAGGCACTGTTCAGCTATCCCACAGTGATTTACTTCTTCTACTCATGAGATTATTGATCCAAATTAGAGATGTTCTCGTTGATTTTCAATTCCTCTTGACCTATGTAAAATCCCAATCAGTCACCTAGAGGTGAAAGGTTCCTTACCTAGTTAGAACTGCACATTGACATCAATTAATCAGTATGAGGACCTTTAACCAGGTCACTGTGAAGGTTAATAAAATGAATATTCACGAGTACCAATGCAAATCTAACCCTGCAAAACATGAGTGGGAAGACCCTTAAAGAAGTTGCAATCAGCTGTATCATCCATCATTTTTTAGATCAACATTACATGGATCACGGTTTAATTCATTGCTATTTTCTGTCCTATCTCTCAAAGTCTCCAGTTACAGATACCTACAGATAGATTGGACTCCTCCTGCGATAATTAGTTTTTCTTTTAAGGACCATGTATTACCCTTCAGGTTTACATTGTGGGAGCATGGCTGCAATCCCTCTAATGATTGCTATCAAGCTCCTCAAAGTTGCAGTGGGTTAATAAAGAGTAACGAGTAAATATAAACCATGGTTATAGCCAGTGAGTGTATTACAAGCTTCATGCAATCAACAGGGTACTAAAGAAAAAAATATTCACTAGACTATGCCCTAAGCTCAACTAGGCAGCCTTCCCTTAATTTTTCAGTTGTAACTTATTCTGCAGATAATGTCCTTTGACTAACAAAAAGCAGTATGAGAAAGGAGAGGAAGTGTCTGCCACAATTCCCTTGTGAAGTTCTTCTTGGATCAGTTTGTCAGAATGACAAAATTCAGACAGAGTATAGGCTCTTCTGCAAATAGGGAGATAAACTAAGCATCTGTGAGACTTCCACTGAAATAGATGTCACAAGTTGCCTAATGGAATTTAATCTGCTTGATAATTGATAATTGTAACTGTGAGGCAATTTATAAGTTCCTGTGGTTGCAGATAAGAAAGAGTTAATGGAACGACTACTTTTTCCCTCCACCTTCATTGCTTCCCTCACTGTGATTACAAAGCTAATTAGTGGCAGCTCTCCTAAAAGACTGCAGCCCAGCCACAAAGGGACAGCCTGGCACTTGGCCAGAGAAATATCTCAGGCAGGAGAAGATTAGAGCCACATATTGTCATATTTTTCTGTGAGAGATGATGGGAGACAGAGAAATTAAGAGCAGCATTTGGCTGCCTGTCCCAGACCCCTTAGACTTGCCCCTGCAGAAAAGACCAGGTTTGGATTTTCTCTTTCTTCCCCAGGGGTGGAGGTAACAATCCCAACACAAACGAAGTAAGCATCACATGGGAGAAAACCTGAAAACTCTGCATGGGTTTAGAGGCCTTTGTGATTTTTTTTTTTTTTTTTTTTAACCCAGAAGCAGGGAGATCACAGAAAGCTGCAGAGATGATCGATTTTTTAGGTTTTAGATGCTGCTATGGGAAATGTGGGCACCAGGGGGTGCAATGACCACTGTCTGAAGCGCTGAGGACTCCAAGATGCAATTACGTCCTCTCTCTAGGTTAAACAGAGGAGAGATTATTCTGTGAGATGTGTTGTAACGAAACGCTCTCTGTAATAATTGTGTTGCCAGCAATACACTTAGAAAACTTAATTTTTTATTATACAACTTCAAGCATACTCTTCTGAGTATCTGGCAACATGAGTGGGACTGAAAAGCCAGGAGAACTGAGAGACATTCTGAAACATCATAGTCGGTTCCTACACCTAAATTGTTTGCAGCATCACCTATATAATTGTTCACAGCAGAACTAAGCTATGCAGTGGAACTGCTGAAAACATACATGATGATAGAATAAAATTAATTRTAAAAGGTTTTTAAATATATGTTAATATTAAATATTATAGGATTATTCTCCAGTCTTGTGCTAATTTTGCTGAAGTGAGAAATCCTTTCACATTATTGTCAGGATGCAGCTTTCCATGCAAAATCAATTCTGATGACAACACTAGCACTTAGTTGATCTCAGAAGGCTGTTCCATTGTGTTTGTGAAGTCAATCCCTTATTACTTGTCTATAGAAATTCATATACAATGTGTTGAAAAGCTTGCAGATAAATAGCTCAGTGTACATCATTGCATCTCTTATTATGCAAATTGCTGTGATCATTTAGATGTAATAGATTTGGGGCTTTTTAGTTAGCAACAGAGTTTCTGCAGAATAAATGAAAGAAAAATATTGATAGGTAAACTTGGTTCAGCAAAATGAGAAGAATAGTGTAAAACATTTATAATAAAGCAAGGCTGTTCAATTAAAAAGCTAATATCTGTTTGTGGAAAAACCCACAAAACAAACTGAAGAGAATTTCAACCGTAAATGCTGACAGATAAATTAAGTAATAAATGGGTTGAAAGGATTTGTGTTACTTATCTTGATCTAAAGAAGCAAGTACATAATTGTAATTGACCACAGTTTAACCCATTTGCAGTTCACTGTTCAGTGAACATTTTTAAGATACGTAATTTCAGTTGTAAAAGCAAAATGAGATAAATGTGATAAGGCTTGCCTTAGTGATATCTGAAGCATAAAATGTCTGTCTTCAACCTATAACCTCTTAAAAATAGAGCTAATGTAAGTGAACATGGTGCCATTCATTAGCATGTCAATGGTGATTCTCTAACACGTTGCCATTAAATTACTGTGGTGATAATTGAGACATTAAAAAAAGACAGATGCTAGGTCTGTTTCTAAGCTCTTATAACCCTTTCGCAATTAAATTTCAATGAGCTAACATAACACAGCTATAGCAAAAATTAACAATTGGGAATATTTTTCTGTAAGATTGCCTTTCTCTAACTGAATTAATATTTTTAAAGGGCCAAATTTTCAGTGCAGACTCTGCTTGGTTGATGTGATTTCAGTATTGTTAAATGGGCCAAAGGCTGGCCTAAAGGGGCTGATCAGGATTCTCATAACGGGGATGAATGGGACATGGGTGGGGGAGGTTGTTAGATGCTGTAGATTCAGTGTATTCTCTGCCTGAAAAGCATGGGAAGTGGGAGAATGTGCCAGGGCTTAAACGTTCAGTTAAACAGAAGGTTCAACTGAAAGCAAGCAGGAACAGAGTGAGAGGTAGAGACAGAGATGTGGGAGGGAGAGCAGAGGGTTTCAGTTTGTGTCACTGTAGAGTAAAAGTGATGGAGAGGTGGTGTGGACCCTGTCCCTGTCAGTCCTGCTCTCTGGTGGTAATGACAATCTGGCCACCCTGGTAATATGCTGATGGCTGCCAAACCAGAGCTGGCTGAAGGGGTCCGTGCTTGGGAAAAGCTGCTCCAACACGTTCTGCACATGTGGGAGGAGGGCAGGACTGATGAACAAAAATCCCACAGCAAAAGCAAAACAAGCAGATGTGAATCCCATTGACCCTCTGGAATCTGAATGTTTTGTTTGGGTAATTTCATAAATTCTGATTTTCATCATGTATTTAGAGGATTATTTTTCTTTTCTGCTTCTGGCCTTCCACACCGTGACATAATAGTCAAAATTTTCTGTATTTAGTAACATCAAGGACAGGGACTACTAAGTACCAACTGAAATACCTTGTTTTCTCAGCTAAATCAGTGTCTCCCCTTTGCCTTGTAATGAAACAGTTTGATGCATTAACACAGAGCCATTGAATGCTGTAGTGCAAATATGGTATAGTTAGAAGCACTGGCTGCTAGCTAAAACCACCTGCTGTCTATGCTGCTGGCCCCAGGCATCTCTATTGGCTTCCAAATTCTTTCCCAAATGGTGCTGGGAATCTAAATGCTGGGTGTGATGTTCAGGGAACTGAAAACCATGCAACACAGTGTGCAGTGTGACACATCATTTTGTTCCTAAGACAGCTTCTCATGTAAATCTCATGCAACTGTCAAACCTTGTGGCATACACAAACTTGCCTGTGTCTGAATGGCAAAGAAAATTATAGAGAATGTCCTATTTCTTTCTCAATCATGCTTGATTGTGGAGCACCAGCTCTACTTGCTAAGGTCTAAACCCAACATGGATAAACTCTTTTGCCTCCCTATGACCTTGCAGAATCTTGAGGCTGGTAAATTCCAGGAACTTTCCAGGGAAATGGACAGGGCAGGACTGGAGGAAAAGGCAGCAGGATCTCTTCCCCAATCCCCTTTCCTCCCAGCTAATCTGCTAAATGCTGGAATTCGCTTATTAGAGGCTACTAATGACATTGTATGTGAGGGCTAGTCGCAATCCACACATTGGGAAAAGCTGGCATTTCTTTCCCTTCACTGTATTGTTTGCTTTATCATACCAGGCACACTGAATAAAGCTGATATTTCCGGGGTCACTCAGAAGTGGCAGTGGTCTATCAGATGTCTGTGCAATATGTTGTGATGCTTTCCACTGTATCCAGTATTAGAAATTGCTCATAGCAGATTTTATAAAGAGTTGTCTAATAGCTGGGGGYTCCCTCTTGTAGTCAAATGAAACTTCAGGAGATGAGAGCAGCCGCTTCCACAGGTTAATAATTTTCTATTCATCAGGAATAAATTGCAGTGTAAAAGACCTGCTTGCAGACTATGAGTCATATTAATGCAAATCATCTTATTCTATTGGTTTCCTTTGAGGTATGCCTATTTACACCAATCTGAATAGTTGGCCTTATCTATATAACAGTGATGGCTTTTTAAAACTTCATGCTGCTGTACTTTAAATCAGAGTGATCATTAGCATCTCAAAAAGCATCATAGCATGGATTGAATTATCTGTAATAGCTTCAATATGGCAACACCTGGCTCAACAGGTGCCTGAAGTCACAGCAGGCCATCTGTTAGTGGTCCAGTTGGATGCTTTCTAAATGCATCTAGCAAGAAAACAATGACACTGGGGAATAAAGTTAGAGAGAGGGAATCCAGCAACCTGCACTCAGAATGCCAGGTACAGAAGCAAAAGAGGAATGTGTATTGTAAGTAAGGCTTTTCATTCTGTGTTGCAGTCTGCTGGGAAGATTGGAGGCACTGTGAAATTTTTAAATAAAAGCTAGATATAAACTTGGAGACAATCACCAGCTGTTCATTTCTCTTCTGCAGCATGTGGAAGAACAAAGGCACATTACAGACCAACAAAAGGATTGAAGCAGCATAGAGCAGCATCTGTGTGGCATGATTCCCACTACCACAGGGGCCTCTGTCTTTACAGATGAATTTCACAACAGTGATAAGAGACAACTGGGTAATGTTATTGCCCAGTGTTAAAGATCTGTCTGGTATATAAGTCCTTGTGTATGTCTGTACTAAGTCATGCACTGCTCTGATCATATGTGACTATATCCAGTAGGATGGCTTGCTCTGTGCTGCAATAGGACTGTGCCGCAGGTCTATGAGAAATGAGCCTTCACTCAGGCAACATTGGCTGTAAATTGTCTAATGCATAAAAGCTGCTGCTTGTAGTGTTAAAACTTAACTCTGTTGTCTTTGCCGCATTCTTGTGGATTAGCAGCATGGCCCCTGGCATGCAATAGTGTGCCAATTAAACTTACTGTGCTGGCAAGAGAAGAGCCCAGACAGAATACAGAGCACCAAAAATCTCAAGGTTTTGAATGGCCATTAGTATTGATATAAGCAGATCTGGCAGACACCATCCATTCTGTTTGTTTCTAGTGCTAGGGTTTTTTGTGTTTGTTCATTTGTTTGTTTGGTTCGTTTTTAAGGCAGAAGACAGCAGAGGGAGGATTGTCTGTGTGCCTCACCTGGGCTTATCCAGCGCTCTGGTTCAGGCCCTATCTTCAAGATGATGACTTCCCCAAACATGCATCCCACATAGGAAATATTATGGTGCATAAGCACAGCTTGTGTGGGACTGATTCACTCAGCATGGACCCTGTAGCAGAAGGGCAAACTAGGATACTGTTGAGAATAGTCAGAAGCAGGCATGCTGCCAGGCCCCTGAGGGTAGGAGGGAAAGAGACTTTTTATAGAGATTCTGTCATATCACACAAAGCTGTTGTCTCCAGAGGTGGCACTGAAAGCTGCTTGATMTAAGAGCAGGCCTAGAGAAGGACATGAGCAGAGGGACTGGTTTTATCTTTTCCCCTCTGAGCTGTCAGGTCAGAGCTTTTGCTATATTGGAAGTTTGTTTAGTTTATGTTCTAATGAAATATTAGAGCAGAGATTCAGAGCTTTCTTCGGTCGAGCTTCTGCACCACCTGGCATCAGCAAGCGATTCAGCTCCTATATGCCATTTAGTGAGTAGTCTTCCCTTTTCTAGCAAGTTCAGCTCTGGAGAGCAGTAATTTGGTTTCACAGAGAGCAGAACAAAAGTGATATCCGTTTCCCTGCCTGTAGGAGAGCTGGGCTTGGAGGGATGAGGCTGCTACCCTTTCTGTCCTTGTAGTGTTCCTGCTGGTTTCAGTTCCTCAAGCAATGATACTGTGGTATGTTGGCTGGAAAGTGATTGGCTCTGTTACTTTTTGCTCTGCAGTGGTTTAAGTGAATCATTCACAGTCAGTAAGTTTTAAGAACCTGTTTCTCTGTCATGTAATGCCATAGGGAGTGGAYGTTATTAATTCAGAAAACAGTTTCTTATTCATGTTCTCAAATGCCCTTAATAATATAGGCACAGAAAAGCCACCCTGAACATGCTGATTTCATATATGTTCTCTTCATATAAAAGGAATGCAGTAACATCTGTTTTATTATCATTAGGAAAAGCTAAATTGTAAGACTCTCTACCCATTAATGTCTCTGAGCTGTATGTAAAAAGCCCCCCCTACTACTGTTTGAAAGGAGTTTCARTCCTGCTTCTCCATGTGTGAACATGCATGCCCAATTTTGCCATATGTACATTGTCCAGGGTAACACACTGAAACAGGAACGTAAATGTTCTTAGTACATGAGTCCAGTTCATTTCACCCAGCTATAATTTGGATGAAAAACAATAGAAGTAATGCCTAGTGTATTAAATAACGGAAAGAACACTTTTATATATGAACTTTCCAATTGCTTTGTTGAGAAGCACATAGCATGATCTGCTCAGGCTTTTCTGCCAAATGTGTAACTAGCCTGAATGGGTGGAACGGAGAGCGTTTACACTGGCAAATTTCCTCAGTGTGTAAGTGTTGTATAATGATGGTTAGCTTGGTGGTTAGTTGAGACAATAACAGCATAGAAGGTAAAAGCTGAACATGTGCCTTATAATCAAAGGAGAAAAGAAATGGGCTTTTTCTGCTAACATTTTTATTGGCATCCATGCTAATGTGATCCAAGCTTTACATTTGCTTTTAGTAAAAGCTTTCAGGCCACGCTCTCTAGCCTGAAATGTATCAATGAGATCTGTCCTAATGACACCCCCTCCTCTGGAACATAGGAAGGACTGAAAGGCAGCTGTCTCTGCAGATAGAGCTCATCCTTGCACAAATGCTGCCAAATGCTGATTACAGAGGTTCTGGATTTGGCAGCCCCCTTCCTGCATTAAGTATCCCTGAACATAGGATGTGTTCATGGGTAGAGACCTGTCATTCATTTCAATATTTTTGCTTCTTTGCTGCAGAGATCCTAACATTCACATATGTTTACCAAATGTATAAAAATATGCTGTTATGATATTGCATTGGAAACCATTCCCTTCTGTGAGGAAGGAAGTGGGAACTACATGTGAAAAAATGGCAGGACAGCTTAGCATTTATCTATCCTATATTAACAGGGGTTGATCAGGATTTTCATTTTTGTTCTAAGATATTTCAGATGCTAGTCTTGTGTCAGTCTTGTGTTTTGAATGCTAATCTTGCTACTAGAAGATTATGCATACTGTTATGTTGCCTTGGTGTGGGGTATAGCAGGCACATGCCTATGTTATTTTTAATGAATATGAAAAATGCCAGGGCATCAAAGCTTTAGCCTTCATAACTGTTGTTACCTGCTCTCTATGGAACATGCAGATCTTTTTTGTGGTCTTTTGGTGTCTTTTATGAGAATTTTCTGACTTTCAGAATCTAATCAAAATATTTAGGTAATAGTTGATAGATTCATGGGGTTTTTAATGGTAAAGAATTAACAAAAAGGTAATATTCAGTATGGGGAATTTTAAATGTAAGTGAAACCTGTGGATTCAGTTTTGATCGAGAGTTTGCAAGAAATATTTCCATGCAGGCTGGGGTTGATCTGCATGTCTCCACAAAACCCATAGAAGCCAATTTTGATTTGAATGTGCTTAGGGCTTCACATCAAGTGTGTTTCAGGCCTGAAAGTACTTTTCTTATTCCTTTTGTAAGAAAGCACAGAATTTGATGATAGGTTAAAGCTGTCCATCTACCGGAGACCTATGTAGTTTATCTTACCCAGCAATGTTAGCCTCTATGCTCAAAGCAGTCACCTTGCCATGAAAAATTATAAATGTTTAGTGGACTGTGACAAATGGCACACAAGTCTCTCCAGTCTGACAAATGCGAAGGAGAACAGTTTCATGGGGTAGATGATCTGGGCTGGTACAGCCCAAGCATGTCTTTACTCAATTTTCATTTTTATGGAAAKCTCTCATGGTACCATGATAACCAAGTCATCTTTTGCCAAAACACTGCTACTTTGGCTGCTATTTGTCAAAGATTTGTTGCAGGAGAAAATTACAAACATTCGTAAGATGTCAAGCATCTGTATAGTCATCCTGTCAGCTTCTGCGTGTGAAAATCACAAGRAAGCAAAACTGTTATTCACACGTGTCTTACTCCATTTGACCTGCCTCTGGATGGTCTGAGGAAAAAAAAATCCTCTGCATTTAAGGCTATAGCTTGTTTTGATGAAGAAAATATGGGTTTTCCATTCTTGGTATTTATATTTTGAAAATAAAATACTAATTTTAGATTATGTTTAAGGCTGATTATCATTTAAACCTGTGTTTTGTATTGTCCTGCACTTCATATTATCATTTATGCTCTCCTGAACATGTGCATGATGTTATCATTCCAGTCCAAGAGCAGTTCCAGTTCCTTAATGAAGCATTAATGTGGGAGGCAGTAAAAGATGCCTCCAATACTTGCTTAATTAGCTTTTTCTCTACCACCACTTCCCTGCTACTTAAGGCATCTATAACTTAGAAAATAGATTTATTGACATTTTCATTACAATATTACTGATAATTTGAGAACAGCATCCCAATTTACTACCCAGATGCACCTGTACTCCACAGTGTGGGAGTGATTGTCACTGCACTCTCAGCACAGACAGTGACTGTCATAACTTCATTTCATTCCCCAGGAGTGCCAAGGTCATTGATTTGGAAGCCGAGCTTATTGCAATGAATGCCGAAGTGGGAATGAAGTTGGATATCCAAGCTTGTCCCCTTCGACTTCAGTAATTCAGGTAAAAATGAAACCAGATCCAAACTACCTTGATTTCTGGGGGAGGAGAGGGTAAAATCTAGCAGCCGACTGACATGGTTTTGCAGTGACTACAGATTTATTTATTTCATAGTGGAGACGAGAAGTCAGATGCAGCCAGAGGCAGAAAGGAGCATGAGTAGCAGGTTAATCTGTTGTGTTGAGAAACACTGCTGCTGGCTTTACAAGGGTCAAGAGAGCAGCATCGAGGATGTTCTGCCCCCCAGATTGCTTGAATGACAGGAGTCGTGAGTTTTAGAGTGCAACCGTTTGAGTGACAGCTGGACATAGTGGCTTTGAACTTTGGCTGAGAGGATGAGTCTGTTTTCCTGATAAAGAAAGCGTAACGTGACTTTGGTTATAGCGAGAGAAATTTGAAAACACTGAAATACAAGTTTTATGGTTTGGAATCAGATTACACATGCATTCATATAAAAGCCAGAGCAATACAAAGGAAAGAAACATTTGAATTTTTGGGGTTCAGTGATGTTTGATGAGTGTTTGTATTGGGGTAGCTTGTGGGTCGTCRCTTTGTTCAAATGAATAGGAAAATGCTAGTGGAAAAAGCTGAACAACAACAACAACAACAAAAACGAACTCTGTCACAAAATCATGGTATTTGAGCGCCTCCTGGAAAGATACTGAGTAATTTTTTCTCCCATTCTGGCTTGAATTAAAATATACATGTTAAATCTCAAATGGGAAAGTGGCAAACTGGAAGGAAAACTAAGGAGTGGAATATAAAAAAAGACATTTCAAAGTCCTCTAATTTTTGTAGGTATTGTAATAGAACAGCTTCCTTGTACCTCTGTGTGGGTAAGACTGAAGGAGTCCATTGTGAGCCTGCTGGGATATATGCATCCACAGGTTTTTTTCCTGGAGAATGTTTTTTCAAATAGAAGCGCAGGAGGAGGAGAAGGGTAAGTAAATTACATTTTCTTGCTGTATCCTTTCCTCTAGTCTATTAAAAACTGTTGTGTTCCGTGCAAAGAGAAATGCACTGAATTGTATTCCAACTGGGAAGAACACGGGCATAAAAATGTGCTGTAATTAATAGCTGTTCATTCAGTATCTGCTGGGCAGAGCAAACACCAGGGCCTCAAACACCATTTTTGGCTCTGAATGGGCAGCTGGTTTTGTGTCAACCTTGGCATAGATTATACATAGTTGGGGGCTTCTTAATCAGTGTTAGTAGCTTACAATATCCTGAGACAAATGCCATCTGAAGATTGCTAGAATATTGTGCTGCCTTTCAATGACAGGCAAGAGACCCCCATATGGGAAGTATGATTTTCTGCTCCATCTGCTCTGGGTAAGGTTGAAATTGGAAAGTAACTTTAATGTTTGTTGTTTCATGGGGTTTTTGGCTTATGGTCCCTGTAGCATTGCTAAGATATAAGGAAAGGTTCTCCTGTAGGGTGCTCAGTCTAAAATAACAATGTAGGAACGGGTTTTTAATAAGAAGTAGGGGATTTATGTGTATCCATGTGTGTGTACTCACCTTGAAGGTTTAGTATTAAATATTTTATGTTTTCTATTCTTGTCTCTAGTGTATTCAAGTGTATACTAGAGGCATAGTAATTATAGAGAACAGAACAAGGAACGTATGCCAACGAGGAAGAGAACTTCAGTAGGCTTTTGTAGTTGGTCTGCACCAACATAAAGGATAATTGTTAAATTATCTGCAGAACAAAGCCAAGGACATTACCAATATTTCATTATATAGGACCACTAATGCCTACAGTGATAATTAAAGAATATTTTTTATTACAGAATTTCAGCAATGCTGTCTATGCACTGGGCACTGTTCAGTTAAAACAAGTACCCTCTTAAACTTTTAAGTCAGTCTGTGTGTTTTAATCCAGCCTTAACATTTTTAGTGAGGTATTCCATCACACTAACACAGTATCAGTCATGCTGAAAGACAGTTATTTGATATTGTGTACTAATTAGGAGTATATTCAAATACCTGCAAGTTACTGGCTGTAAATTAAAATATAATTTGATAAATACATGTTGTGACTGTCTTTATGCATAATCTAATGCTGTCAAGGAATCAGGATTTTTCCCTTCTCCTTCTACTAATTAAAAGCAAATGAGGATACTGTGTCTAAACATGCTGCAGCTCTATGCTACTGTATATGTAAAGTGTTACCATAATTCTTTCACTTGCATCTTTTAAGTATGAAATTTGTGGAACGTGGGTATTTATTAACCTTGTTTGTGAAAGGAGACTGTTTTTAAGATTCTTAAAATGTAAGGACTAATAATCCCCACCCTGAGTGGGTGATGGCAGTGTTCTCATCCGCATGTTTCTGTGTTTGTAAATCTAATACAGAAACAAGGTGAAATCTTCAGGAATCCTAAACTACTGGATAATCCACTACTCCACTCTCAACAGGAAATCAGGCTGGAGGCAACACTATCCTTTACCAAAGCCTACTGAAGCCAGTAGGAGACTTCTTACTTGTTTTGTGGGTTTTGGATTAGACCCAAGTAGCTTTTGAAAACAATATATAGTGTATGTTTTCTGGGAAATCAAACAAATATCCAGACAGTCTCCTTACTTATGCTTTTTTACATTCACAAACACATTAAAAGCCTACATCTCATTGAGAGGGATGTTGTCGCCTAAATGCTTTGTGATTCTGGGTCATACATACCAAGGACTTTATCTTGCCTTTCTCTCCTTAGTAAAACAGTACAGCAGAACAGATAAAACCATGATTACCAACATGCGTTGGGACTGCACAATTCATTCTACATATGCATTTTTGCCATAATGCAAAAATACTTGGCTTCAGGGCCTGAATGCTCACATCACCTAATTTGGTGCTATTACAGTTTGACACTAGTAGGTTGCTCTTACAAAGAGCATGTGAAACACAACTTGAAAAAAACACTTTGTTAAGAATTGCAACATATAAATGAATGAATAGCCTGGGTGAAATTTAGGTTCCACTCTTTTCCCTTGACTTCAAGAAAGCTATTATTCCACCTGCCTTTTTCTTGTAGTTTCCCATCAAACTTATGAAAGGCAAGAAATTAGTAAACTGAACAAAGTACTCTTCCCATTACCCATGTTTTGTAAAGAGATCTGAGATCAAGACAACGCTAAGAAACTTTAAGGGCAAAACCCATATTTCTCATTTTACCATGCAGGTTTGTCGGGCTTTGATGGTAGAGGAGAAAGTGTCTGTTCTTTTGTTGTTGTTTGTTTTATTCTTTCCCCTGAGGAAAAATAAGGAAAATCTGGAAATCTGGGGAGCTTCTGAGGGAGGAAAAATGATTTTTTGTGAAATACTTTGAATGAGTACTGAAAGAATCCTCAACTTTGAAAATTATATTACTGCTACACTTCAGTTCTTCCATATGCATCCTAAAATTAATTAGGATTTCAAGTTATGTGATTTTATTTCAAATTTATACCAGTATACAGGTCCAATGCCTATATTCTATGTATATCTATATCCCCTGGAGCTACTTTTCAATGAATATGTAGGAATGCCACATTCATTTTCCAGTTTTTACCTCTACAAAACATACTTTTCTTCTGCATCTGCATTGAAGCGCTATGTTTTTAATATGGGGTAGGGCTCAGAAGCAGTATGTAAATACCTTTCTGCTAAAAAGTCAATAATATTGATGTTTTGTATTTCCACTGGTTTATTTTTTCTTACTTTACAAATGTCTACAGGCAAACAGTAAATGCAAATACCTTAATATGCAGAACAGCTCCATCTCAAATATTGCATATATTTGTCATTATTCTAAAATAAAAAAAACCATATAGGTATTTATTACATAAACCTGCCCAGCAGTACTTTCTGTTTCACAAATAAATTACGCATAATACATTTTTCACTCTTAAAAAAGTAATTAAATCTTACTTTCAAAGAGAAAAATAACTAATGTAGATATATTTATAATTCAGTTTCCTTCCTCTTTCTCTTAATCTCATAGAAATGGACCTGTTGCATTTTATTTTGTGTTTCTTTCCCAGACTTCCAAACTTTCCATAAACTTTATGTCTTTCCAGATAAATACTTTATTGCATCTATGTAACGGATACCACACCTACACTTAATGAGCAGTAGTACTACAATTTCTTAAATCCGGTTCCTACTCTGATTTATTTGAATGACCTGCTTTTGGTTTGTGCTAACATCTTTCTGTGATGCTGAGAACTCTGCTGTAGACTTCAGGACCAACTTTTCCATCTTTTCACCCTTGCTTTTCTTAATAGCTCACTCTTGGCAAAGCAGCTATTATGGAACTTATTTTTTCACTGCTCCATATTCTTTCTTTCCTCTCCACTTTGTCTTGGCTAGTGTGAAATATTTGTTCACTTAATTCCCTCCCTCTCTCCCACCTTTGTTGCCTTATTATGCCTCTCTTATTGATGACTTTTATTTTTCCATTGAAGTATCAAGTCTCCAAACTTATGAATAAGCCTTCAGAATGTGACTTTTTCAGCCTTCTCCAACCATGAGTAACATAAACAAGAAGAGTCCAAATTTTATGAAGGGTCTTGCCCAATGCTTTTACTTACCAGGGGACTTGAACTGGTGATAGAACCAGTAGCTCCCCCAATCCCCATCTCAGACCTTCAGACTGAAAATTAGCATTTTTTTGCTTGCTTTTTAATAACCTCACTTGTCTGAACACAAATCTTCTCCATCTGTATGTGTTCCCCTATCTTTGTGTCAAATAACTTATTGCCACTAGAATAAATTATTGACTGAGCTAGACACCAGCAAAGAATACCCTTTTGTGGCAGCATTTTACTGCAAGAGATTTCTAGGCCTGAATGTGCTTCTGTCTTGTACAATGGTGAGTTAAAGTTGACACAGTTAATTTTGTGTTGAAGCTGACCTAATCCACAATGAGGTTAGTGAAAGGAAAAGTGATCAAAAGGTAGGCAGTGAAAATAATGGTCCGAACMATGAGAGAAGACCTCAGGTTTTATTGATTTCATTCCTTCTCTGCTAAAACCAGCTAGATTCTGGCACASCAAGAGTAGGATCTTGCTTAATGTTAGCCTCCTAAACATTATCTGTCTAGTCAAAGCTGGCCATCCAAGCTGTCTCTTGTGGAGGGGGATGGAGATAAAGAAGGGCCACTGGTTTGCAGGAGCTGTCCATAGTCCAGGTGGCTTAGGATAAATGACGTGAATCTCCCCTTGCAAAGTGGTGGTGAGTAATGTCCTGGAGCTCTGGTGGGTAAATTCAGATTTTGGCAATGTTTGCAGAGTTACCACCTATTGGGGATTACAATCCTTGGAGTGGAAATTGTAGGATGTGTCCTGTTTCTCTTTTTAGCCGCCACAGTTCACAGTCCAGTATGTTATGTAAACAACTTCCAGCCCTAGTTTAATTAAATATTTTGGTAATACACCATTGACAAACATGGCATTGTTTCCAGGGTAGAAACTTTCCTCCATGGATTAGGGTAAACACCTGGGATAGTATCACTCAGACTTTGCTTAATCTTAGTGCATAGTTATCTGCAAAAGTCCTTGTACTTTGTGTAACCCCATTGAAAATACAGAGACTAATACCAGATTAAAGCACTGCTCAGTGGGAAATTATGTGAGAGAACTGGGACACTTTGAGAATTCATCCATATTAAAAAAATCTTATTGAAAAGAAAAATAATTCAACTGAGACCAATGATGGGCATTTTCCCTTCCTCACTAACCCATGTACAATAAAAAATCAGCATTCTTCACTCAGCTGGAGACTAGTTCTTATTGCAACTGTGTTTCATCACTGTTGCATGTGTAGTGGATGTGTGCTGAATGAACCTTAGCTCCACGACAGCAATGTGAGAAATCGTAACGATTTTTTTAAGGCTAAATAAACAGTACTTAAACCAGTATGGGCCTGGATTCATTTTTGGCCTTGTCTTTGTTTTGGAAGAAGAAAGGGAAAGGAGAGGAGAGGAGAGGAATATTTGTGTGAGAGAGGTCATATCTGATCACCTTGCTCATTTAAACCGATGTTGGGAGGTCAGTGCTTTGTACTGATTTGTTCCTGTTATCTTTCACTGTCATGTATGTCACTGATGTGGTGCAATGAGATATGAGGAAAGGTGGATGGCACAGGCTTTACATCAGCTGGGAGTTGCATGCAGAAAGGATATTGTCTTGTACAGCAGAAAAGCAGACTGCATTTCATAATCTGACCTTTTGGGCATTACTCAAAGCCTGCAACAGTCATTGGAAATATTCCCATAGSCTTCTACGAGCTGCAGGCTGGATCAGGTCTCAGCTAGCAAGGAGGTGCTTAGGGCAGTGGACTAGTCTCGCTCTCTGTAGCTCTCAGTCCCGTATCTGTGTTTATGTGTACAGTAAAGAAAAGGAAGAGAAAGACCAACAGAGTCACAGGAGGCTGCTTGAGAAGCCAGTGCCTGGCTAGTTTCGTGCAAGCATTTGCTTTTTAAGGGCTTGCACTGCAGAAGTTGGGTAAAAGGGTCTGGGAATAGAGAGAGGAGATTGATTTGTTTGACAAGCATTTCCAGTGTGTCCATCTTTATAATTCCACCTGACGTCTCAATCTGAACACGTTTTATTGTTGGTGTTTGGGAGTAAACTGCCACTCAGAGTGCCTGCTAGGAATTTCCCGATTAACATGCTAATCAAGATTTGCCTCAAGGTGTTGTTTAGATTCATTAGTAATACAAAGAAGTAGCTAACAGACATGTGTGGCAAGACTTGAGGAAATAAGTGTATCCAGAGAATACTGTCTGCTTGTACCAAAACCATCAAGGACATGAAAATAACAAATTAATTAAGTGGGTTATAGTGAGTCACAAGGCCACATTAAGTGTCCAGTCTTAATGAGTTAGTATTGGATTGTGCTTTGAGGAGAGAGAGTGGTAAGGTGCTACCCTGGGAGAGTACCTTAGATAAGGGAGAATTTTTGGAACCTTCATCTTGCGACAAAGGAAAGCAGCCTTGAGTAGTGGGACTCTGCAAGTTACTGATTTGCACTGCTTTCAGAGAGAGCAGGCTCCCAGAGTGCTTCAGTTGTGCAATTCTCTGCTGGCACTCGAAGGCATATCATTCAAGGTCAATATCCTCATCAGTCTCCCTGTAGCATAATGCCACCAGCTATCAGGTCTCTCCAGGCAGGGCTGTGCATTAGGGCCTTTCACACTGGGTGTAAGTTCTGCGTTTAAACATAGCGCTGGCAAGTTAGTGTGGAGGAAAGAGAATTTCCTCTGGAGGAGGCCATGAGACCTGTAGCTGAACTACAGTTTTGCAAAATTCAGGATCCTCTACTGTGTCACAAGATATTACCTAAACAACAGGGCTCTGAAGTAAGCCAGCTCAACCTGGCTGGCTGCRAGTACACAGATGGGAACAAGCAGACAACCAGAAGCACTGGCACTTCCCTCCGTGGAGATACAAAATGTTTGTARTGTCTTCCACATGTTAGCATAAGAGGTACCTTAGAAATACGAGTGATAAATGACAGCAGCACATATTATTTCCATTATAGGGAAAAACCTTGGTAGGCAACAATTCTGGCACCTGTATCTATTAGCAACAGATTAGTGGGAAGCTTGAAAATAAGACAGGGTGGCATAATAAGGTTAATGATCTCAACATGCACCTAAATACATTCGTCTGGGTAGAATTTATATTGTTAATTGACTTGGTAAGAAATCTTTCAGTCGGCCACCATGGACTCAAGGGGAGTATAGCTTTCTGTTTTGTTACCTGGAAAAGAATCAAGGATTGATCTTGAGTTTAGCCTGTATTCAAGTTATGAAAACAAAAGTCTGAAAGCCATAGGGAGTCTCTTAGGGAGGGCAGTCATCTGCCATTTAAGATTTAATGTTAAACTTAGTATCTATTGTGTATATTGCAATCAAGTAATCTGACAACATTGTAAAACATTGAAGTCTTTGTTGTGGTAATAGACTAGATTACAAGGGTTTGTTATAAGTGTCAGTCTGTGATTCAAAAAAGGTTTGGAATGAAAACTTTTTAAAAAAAATATGAAAAAGTCTCTTAAAATCAAGCTGTTTGACCTGTACTATTTAAGTTAGAAAATCTGACTTGACAGTCAACCATCGTGAATGTGTARTTTCCTGAGATTTTGAAGCACGTTAAATTACCAGTAAGATGTGTGGACATTAACAGATGTGCATGTGTTCTCGTTGTCATGGTCCATTCCAGTTTAAACAGAATATCATAATCTATTAGATAAAAACCTGTGTATTATAGCTGGTTTGCATGACTTTCTTTGCTGTGTAGTCTCTTTCTCATATCAACAGGAGATGACAGGCTGTAGCAATCAATGCGAACAAGGGCACTGTGCACAGCCTTGAAATCACAATTGCTTTGGTTTTGGCCTATACTTTACTGTTCTTCAATGTAGCAGCAGGATTTTATATTTTGCTGTTTTGCCTAAGAAATGTTAAAATGAAGTTACAGACCTAATGCCTGTGTAACTGTGTGGCTGTTAAAGGTTTTTGGCAAATTATAACTATTTGTTTGGAAAGAAGTACTGGCGTGAACTCATCTTACTAGCCTGTGTTTGAGTAACAGTGAGTCACCAAGGTCATGGACACTTTGCCTTATCAGATCATTTTTGAGGGAAATAAACAATAATGGCTGTAAATTACATGTGTGTAGACAGGGGGAGGAGGACGTGGGCAGCTATGGAAGAAATTGTATTTGTATCCTGTGGCGTGTCTTTGCTTCTGTAAATAGGCACATGATGATAGATAATCAGCATACATTTACCTTGCTATGTCAAATTATATAAGTGGAATGAGATTACACTTAAAACTAAAAGCTGCAAAATTGAGGCCATACCTTTGGATGAGAGGACTTCATAAATCTGTACCTATAATCTAAACTCAGGGAACTAGAATAGGGATGGATTTATGGATTTACATTTTCTTTTGCTTGTCTTGCTGTGCAGAGCAAGATGTAATCTTCATACTTTTACCTGTGAGCTTACTGTCCATATGAGTCCAGGAGTGACACCAGATTGGGCAACACAGCCCCTGAGAGTGTTATGCTAGAAAGTAAAAATTATAATTGCAGGTTAGAATCGACAGGGAAGCAGCAGACTTCACTGAAGACATTAGGCATGCTAACCATGTGCCTTGTATGTCTGTTTACAAGAAAGCCTGAGTTGTACCTGTCTTTCCTCAGTACCCTGGAATACTATGGAATGGCAAGTAAGGTCTTGCTGTATGGCCAGGAGGGCAAATAACTTCCAGATCTCTGAGCCTTTGATCTCAGTCTTACAGATTATCAGTTCCTTCTTTGATCAGGACCTGTCATCACACCAGAGAGACCTCAGTCATTTACTTAAAGTACTACCAAAAGGAACAGTAGTAACATTTTCCACATAATCTGGCTGAGCTTTAGATGCATGAAGATTTGGTGTTGAACAGCATTGCTTCCACTGTCCTTAYGCAATTTCATCTTCTGCAACAGAATGTTTGTGCTCCTAGCTTTCTTACTCTAATTAAAGGTAAAAATGAATCTTAACAATTTGTTCATTCACTCACTCAGAGAAGTTATTCCTTTCTTGGCTAAATCTACTGTGGGAAGAACAAAGAAAGCTGAAACAGAATGTGCTTTAATATTGAACCTGAAATGCGGTAAAGGAAGAGGTCTATGGAATCAGGTGGTAAGGCTTTCTTCCATGACAATTTTTTTCTAAGAAGTAGCATGTTTAAAGATTTCTTCCTAGTTCCTCTTAATTACTGGGCAGTTTTAGAAACTATATCTTAAATTCTTAGAATTGGTGTTACAGGGCAGCTTCACTACAGACCATAGCTGAAAAGTTTTCTTTTCATCACATTTGAAGGAAAGAAAGAGATTTATGCTAGTAGCTTCTGAACTGATTGAATCTCAGCCTTGTTTTCTAGTGTAGCTTTTTGATATTCCATTTATACTTTCTCATGTTTTTTCAGCAGTTTTTTTTCATTAAGTACTTTTCCTCCAACTTTCTCTTTGAGAATAAAATGAAATAGTCCACATGATGGCTATACCCTTGACGTCTCCTACTTGAGGCACTCATTCCATTATGTGACAAAGAGTACTTCTGAAGAAGTATTTTCAGGTTCACTTTTAAGCCCTTTGTCCCATTCTCCTATCTCTTCCCGTTCTTTATCTCAAGTGCTGCTTGGGTTGTTAAGCTATTTCTTAAATGGCTGGATTAGAATAGTCATCTTCCCAGTCAGATGTTGCAGATAGTATAATATGGTCTATGAAGGCCATTTTCTACAAGATACTGAAAAACCTAAATTTTATTCAAGTACTCTAACAATCAACTGTCAGCACTGGCAAGTCTTTAATCAAAGTTGCATCATTTCACAGAAGACCAACAGCTTTAGAACTTCTGATTCAGTTGTCCATATCACATCTAGGAATATGTCTGAAACCAAATCTAGTAGAAATAAGGATCAGAACTACAGTTCTATAGTTGCACAAAACAGTGAAAGGAGTTTGATGTGATTGAAATGGGATCACAGAATATGGAAATCTCTTTTGATTAAGAGCATGAATAAAGAGTTTGGAATTGTTTTCACCTTTAATAAATACAACCACAGAAAAATGACTTGCAGCAAACTATGTTGTAAAGTAAATGATTTAAGTTATCAATTGACAGACTTTATAAACTTACTGTTCTAGGTTCATCATTGGGTGTTTTACTGTGTGTTATGCTATAAATGTCATTGTATATGCCAAAAAGTGCCAACTACTTGTTACTGAATTTAAAATGACTTTCAGAATTATCTGGATTTTGGAACTTCTTTTTTTTCTACTTGTGATATTGTGGATACTTTGCAAATCCCACATACTTTGGATAAATGAATACTTTCTTCCCTTTTTGTCTTGCTTTCTGTGTATGATCTTCATAAGTCTTTAGATAACTTTACTAGAGAATGCAATGTTTTAATTCATTCCATGATTGGAAAATTATAATTATTTCAATTTTAATACAGGATATTTGAATATAGTTTAACTTTCATTTAAATGTTGCCATTTGAGTGATCTATCTGTAAAACATTTTTATTCAAGACTTTCAAAATTTGCCAGACATGATTCAACCAAATATATTTTGTCATGTTCTTCCACCATTCGCCTGGTTTCATTACTTTACAAAGTAGTTATTGCAAAATAGCTTTTCTTTCCAGTAGAAGCAATCTGAATTGTTTCATTGTCCTTATTAAATGGGAAAGAAGAACTTTCTCAAAACTGCTCCAGTATTTAAGATGACGTCTCTTGCTGTTCACATAGAAAGAAATATAGCTCCATAAAATCAGGACTATTGCAGGAATCTTCCTACTAAGCAGGGAAAGAAATGTATGGACTATCTGTAAGAAGTGTATTATTTAAACTCTAGTGCATCTAACAGAACACTAGTCTTCCCTAAATTACAGCCAAACAGCTTTGTCTAGCACCATTGGGTGAAGTTATTGATGTCTACTAAGGTCATCACCTTTTTCTTTTTATCTTACATAGCATTGTGAACTATGTGTTAGTTGGTTTCCTTATTTATTGAGTTTTCACCATGTAAAAAAAGGTAATGTCAGCATGTTTGCTCTGACTGGATACATGTATATGTATTTATTTTTATGCTCCAGGTGACTAGGACTGCTAAAATATTATTTCTCCAGTAAATCTTGAAAACCCTAACTGAAGAGACTGTACTACTACTCTTCAATCTGCTATTGTTGTTAGGCCTACCTTGTTGACTGAAACTGCTCAGAGGACTTGCATTATTTTGTATCTCTATTCTAACATTACTTGTATTAACAGGSGGTTGGCAGATCACTAGCAGTGTTTTTATATTACCTACTTGCCAAAAGATTGCTGGATTAACTGTTTTGCACTTAGATGCTTGGTTACAATAGCATGTTAACTGCAAAAGGCTGCATAACGTGTTAAGTGCATAAACTAAAACATCAGCACGATAGACACAAACCTTATCTGCAATTGTTCAAAGTACATCAGTGTTGTGTTGTGTGAGCTGTGAAATTTTAAGCTCAGTTGCTGCCGGTTCATCTTTATCATGAGTCATGACTCATGGGATATTATACCTTCTGCATTTAAGTGGAAGGTCCAGAATCATGTGGAAGGTATGGGGGGAAAAAAAAGACTAATATTTCTGTATTTTACAATCTTGGTTGACACCAAAGATTCATTGCACTTCATAAAAGTTTTTAAAAATTCATTGTACTTTACCTATTTGGATCACTCATTGTCTTGGATCTTTTTGAATTTGCAGTTCTAGCAAGTGCCAAGTAAGGGTATAGCATCTGCAGTTAATATGATTAATTACTGAACTGCCAAGAGTGGTCTTGGAATCCCTTTGAATGAGCTACAACAGTTGATAACCCTGTTCTGTTTTAACTAATTTCAGGAAAATAATCTGCTAGTGTCTTCAATTGTTTTCAAAGTCAAAAAACAACAGGGTCTAATTTCAGTTAAATCTTAAAATGTCAAAAAAACCTGAAAAGAACTCTTTAATACAAGTATTTGCAGTCTTTCACATTTGCCTACAAACTCAAAGTTTAATTTAAATAAACTATGTGGCCTTAAAACATAGTTTGCAGCTTAATCGCTTAGTGACTGACTTCCTTTGGGAAATCTATTGTGTTTTAGGGTGCCTGTGGAGAGACTTGTGTTGCACGGTGCCCCTCCCTCCCCCCACAGGGCCATCAGCTGATAGAGCTCTCTTTGCTGTTGTTTTCTGTTCATCTTGAAAGTAGTCTGTTGAAGCTGCTGCATTGTTAATGAAAACACGCTGTGTAGTGCCCAAGATACTCTCTTTTGAAAAAGGAAATTAAATTTTAAAAGCTTAATTAAGATAATGCTGAAGATCCAGTTTACCTACAAACAAATGGTATCAGAATTAAGGGAGTGAATGCTGCTATGCCAAAGAGATTCCAAGACAGACATCTTTAAGCTGATCTTGTGCTGCTTTATTTGTAAGCAATTGTGTAGTTTTCTTATTTATTGCTCGTCACTAGTGAGGTAGCAGATAATTTAATTTGTGATATCACTGACAGAGAGGCTTCCTTATTACCATCAAGTTAATTTGTGCTATTAARTGTGTCTGTTGCCTTCCTACTCATATTATGAGCCATTGTAGGATGTGTCCTATTGCAGAGCAGCACGTTCCATGAACACTTATTAATTAGGGAACTGCAGTGCAGCCTGTTATTAAGGCATTTAAATTTCAGTGTGTTCTGAGGACCTGGTATGAATTGAGAAAATGCTGAGTGAGCTTCCTTTATGGGAATTTTGATTAGTATCCACAGTTCCACTGAGGGCTCCTGTTGGGATTTGGTCTGGTAGGTACATATTGATATGATATTAGTGGTTTGTTTATGAAGTGAATGATGCCTAGTGTTATATCAGTAGACATTCTGTTTTAGACTCATAAAAAGAAATTCAGGCCTTGCTCCAGGCTTTCATCTTTAACTTCCCTGCCGATGAGTGTCTTAGTCCAAGAAGTCAATTAAGCTTCATGACAGTTCCACTGCTTCTTCACCTGTTGATTACAGAATTAGGGTTGTCTGACAGCTACCTGATAAATCTTCTGTGTTCTGAAGGACCTAAGAACCCAAACTTCTTTTACTCATTAAAATAACATAGGAATTATATAGATTATTTCTTTTTGAGATCATGTTCAAATACAAACTTTTTTTTTTTTAATCTTTAAAGTGTTTTGGCTCGTAATAAAAGTATTGTTTACTCTGTTCTTACAGGACATCTGAGTGCTTGTAAGTAGTGTTAAAAGGTGGGACAGAAGAAACTTTGGGTATTTGATACCACTTACCAAGATCCAAAAATAAAAGTAGGATGCACATAATTATATTGAAGGATGTAGAGTTTCTGTGCATGGATGTTCAAGATATGTAAACTGCCAAGATGGAACAGGATTTGTAATTACCACCCCTTTTTCTATCTGGAAGAAAAACTTCACTAGGATGAAGATTGTCAAGTGTGATTTTATAGAACAGAAACAAACACAAGTGGATTGGGGTAGAAGGAGGACAGCAAGGAGAAGGGGAAACAATGGGCACCTTCTGCCTTTCATCCCTGCACTCTATACTGAATTCAAGCACAGAAATGTTTAGGGCTCCATTCTCTGCTCGCCAAGGCTTGTGGTCCTTGTGTTTAAGTCTCTTGCCATCCGATCTCAATTACAACATACTCTTTAAGGAGTTAGTCATAAAACAGCTCCCTGAAATAGAAGTAGTAGTGGGTAGGGATAGTTGAGCCTGCCACAGCAAGCAAGGAAAAACTTAAATTAAAAATATGAAAGATGCAAGCCATTTTATGTGGCAATTTTGAGGTCTATCAAAAGACTTGTCTCTGTGGAAGCAGATGCAGAACTAGGAAGCTGAGTGGGAAAGCCTTCTTAAGACTCTGGAGCACATTATTATGAATCTCACCTGTGCTTGTGTCAGCTAGACAGTGAGGCTTCTTCAGGGAGTATGTCAGAGTGACATTCAGTGACAACACCTGGAAATATACCACATTATTAATGGTAAGCAATTCTCACAGGCTGCCTTCTTTCCCTGCCTGCTCTCAGCCAAACGATACAGGAATCCTCTCTGACAGTGGTCACAAATAGGAGTCTAAATCTTCTTATATTGAAAAATGTTCCATGTCAATGTGTCTTAGCCAGATAAACAGTATCAAACAGAATTAACTTTAACATGAGGGAATGCTGTAGTCTCTTGCTGTAGGAAATCAATGCAGGCTCTTAGGTTTCTACTCAGAGAGGCCCTATGTTCACTAAGCACAACTCTGTTCCGTTGGACATACTCCTTTCTGTGGGGCAAGCCAAGGTTCCAGACCCCATTAAGCCTTAAGTCTCTAGTGAAATGAGATTTCCTCCAAAAAGAAACATTTTCCCTTGCTTGCTTTTTTATTCAGGCTAATTTAAAGTCGCAATTCATTTCTCTGTCTCTCACTCACCCTTCTGAGGTCAAACCAGTCTCTCAGTTGTAAATGCCTGGCTCTAACAGATCATAGCAGATGTGTTTCCTGATTAAAATATTTCAAAATTTGGCCCTTTAGGAGCACACAGAGCAACATGAAAAATCCAACGCTAGTGCTCAAGGCGGGGTGGGGGGGAAATTAGGTATGAGTCACAGTTCATGACTGTCTGAGGCTGTATATTGCTAGCACTCAGTAGATAGATGAAGAAAGCAATTTGCATGTACCAGCAATGAATCAAGCAGGAAGCTTTATTTACATGTGCACGTGCGCACATGCACACACACAATTTCCTGCAGGTTCTCTATAGCAACTTGGCTTCCAGATGTTGTTCACTTCGAACACAGCCTATAATTCAAGGGTGCCTAAGATCAGAACTCTGTTTTGGGCTCTCTGACCCTTCTCCTTCTACTCTACCCTCCCCTGGACTCCTCCTAGTAGCTGCTCTACAGATGTGCACCCCGTTCCTGGACATCTGCACAAGACAGCTGAGCATGGTGGTTCCCACACAGACACTCTTTCAGAAACCACTCTTGCTCTTCCCTTGCTGTAGCTTTGGCCTGGAGATGCTTTCAGTGATAGTTGCCTTCCTTCTTGTGCTTGAGCATGGGATTTAAGCATAAAGAATTCAGGTTTTTGCTTGCCTAAGCTTTGTGAGTGATGGGTCTTGATGGCTCTCCGCATACACTGTGTAGGCAAATCTTTTACGRTAAACAGTAATCATTTTTTTATAGTCATGAAACAGCATACTCTCTTGAACTTGTGCTTAAGAAATACTATTGGTATTTTGCTTTGTTTGCAAGTTTTGGAGGCTAGGGAAGAATTTCTCATGCAAGTTAGACTGACAAGAGGCTCTGTGGACTCTTTCACTTTAGGTTAATTAATTGGGGACTATGGGCAGGGTTAAAGCACAGTATGCCTGGCTGTGATTTATTTCTAGCTTTTGGCTGGTATGCAATCAATCTGAGGGTCAGAAAACGACCTCYTCCCACAAGTAAGTGTAAGTCCTTTGTCCTATTTAGTATCCTGGAGGAGGAGGAAACCTGAGGTTCTCACACACACAGCCTTCAAGACACACATTATGCCCTTTTGCAAGAAGGTGAAAGAAAGGTTTCAATGGTATAGGGCTGAGGGTGGCCAACCTAGAAGTTTGTTCATTGGTAGTTGTTAAACATCATGCAAAATAAAGGAAGCAGGGTTTCAGCCGTCTCACTCAAAAACATAGTTATGCTTTTCATTTTGAAGTGTATGCACTTGTCTAATTCTCTTCAATCCACTGTTCTCCAGTTTATACATTATTCAATTATTTGTAGGCATTCCAATTTATCTTTTAAAGTCAGTAATTCTCAGTCATTCACAAATGCTCAATTATGAATATTCATTTAAAGATGGGATGTGGCAACTTTTCTGTCCTCTGTTCAAATGACTTATAACTAAAAACAATGTGAACCACATATTTGAGTGTACCATTCCTCATTTGCAATTTGAGCATACCATATTAAATTTTTGCAAAACTTGTGCTAGGAAAGCTTTTTCACTGGAGTATTTGGGAAATGCAAACAAAAAGGAATATGAACAAAGCAAATGGATATTCATATAAGATTTTTAATGTGTTCTGCAGGCTGTCTGCAGAGATTCATTTTTTTCTGTTTTGTAAATCTTATATATGTAATAAGCAACTAAAGTAATACCTGACACCAGATCAGATTTTTTATGCCTAGCCACTCTTGCAGGTCTTGTGGGTGGATTTTCCACTTTTGCTAGTTCCAGCTAAGGATTCTCTTAAAGTGGAGAAATCCCAGGTGACCAGGAACAGAAGAGGTTGTTCTTTATATCTTTTCTCCTGGAGCTCCTAGCACCCTAATGCACTTCTAGCTTGGCCTGGAATTGAAGGCAAGGATACAGGGACTTTTCATTCAGCTTTCTGACAGGCTGGTTCAGCTATGTACATTGTAATAGTGTGGAGACTTCATTTGTTTTTTAGTGTACTTCAAAACATATTCAAAATTACATCCTCCAAACAACATAGCACTATTTGGAAATCTAGGTACATTCTGGGAAGAATACTGAAAGGAAATAAGTGAAAAGCCCCAGTATTTGTTTTCTTCAAGCAGAAAAAATATATTTTCTAAACACTTTATGCAGAGATTAATAAACCAATGATGGAGTGTTAAATCACAAGAACATGGATCAGATTTACCTTCTTTAACCATGAAAAAAACTTTGATTTGTGTGGAAAAGTTAACCAAATCTTATAGGTAAGAACATTTAATTCATATGTCAGGTAATAAACATTAAATAGTAGAAAATCTGAATGGAAACTTTCCATTAATTTTCTAAAGGGAGACTATAGGAGTCTGTGTATGACCAGTCATGAAGAACTAGGAACCTGCTTCAAAAAGCTAGATGGGAAGGTGCAGTGGGAATTATGCTCGCAGCTACATGAGTTGCTGACTAGATATGAGAAACTTTGTCACAATGAGGGCAGTGAATGGATTGCTGAAATAGGTTGTGCAAATCTCCGTTCTTTGAGATTTTCATGACCAGACTGGATAAAGCTCTGGGTAGCCTGATCTGACTTTGTAGCGCTCCTTGCTTGAGAAGGAGGTTGGATTAGAGACCAGATGAGGGTCCATATAACCTGAATTACCCTATGATCATATCCTGTAATGCAATACGTTGATGAAGCCAGAGAGAGGGAGCAACAGGGAGGGAGTCAAAGGTAAAAGACATACCAACAGAGTAGTTCACCTAAGACGGAAAAAATGGACAGTGCCTAGCGCTCTGTGGAAATTTGAACCACTTTGTAGCAATTCTTAATGTGGACCTCACTGAAGTATGAGCATAGAGATTGTAGTTTTTGGGAACCTGACTAAGCATGGGCAGAATGGGAACCAATAATATTAAGTACTTTTCTCTGCCTCTTGTTGAGCTGTAGGAGCTCCAGGTTTAAATTAAATTTGACTCATTTACATCTTGATCCTGTCTTGTACTTAAGAACTTTAAGATGAATGTTGAGGGAAACAGGAAGGAGACATGGCTCAGCAGATGTTTGATATATATATAGACACAGTAATGGACCATTATGACAGAACTGAACTATTTAGTACCTCTTTTCTGTTTCATAATGTCTGCAGCCCTGACATCTGATGACAGAAGTCTCACAGGTGGAAATTAACTCCCTTGAATCGGAAGGATGTAGGAACATTTTTGATCTGGGAGATTATCAGTTATACAATTACAATTATCACTGTGTTTTATACAGACAAAAATGTTGTACAAGATGTTGCCCATGTATGTTTATAGTTGGCCAGTGGAAAAAACATGTAGTGTTACTGATCATTTGATGAATGTCAGCTGCAATGTCTGGAAATGGGTTTAATTTCCTCAGCCTTTATCCCTTTCCTAAGTTTAAAATCAAATATAAAATATCTGTTGATGTTTGCTGAAAGTATGAGCGATGCCCATTTGCTCTCTGAGCTTGACTTTCTCTGTCTACAGCTCTGCAAGTGTCCCCTTCGATCAGGCAGAAACATCACTGTGGGTGAATCCAAGATACTGCTGATGACAGCAACATTGATGTATATTTAGTTCCTGCTGTCAAGTGAAAACAAATTACCTTGATTTTTTTTTTTTTTTTTCCTTTTTTAATGGCAATTCCACTTACCCAGTGGTGGGTGAGAGGAGAAATGAAATGTTATTTTCACTTGCATGTTGTTGTTTGTCATTTTAAAATCCACAGATGATAGCTGAGACCCTGTGATCCAAGAGCTTGCACCACTTTTGTAGTGTTTTTCCACTGCTTTCTTCTTGTGGCTTTTTAATAAAAGATAAATTTAAGGCAAAAAGAAAAAACACATATAAACCTTTAATGCCCTTACCTGAAAAGAAGACGTTTCTGTAGAGCCTTAGTAAACCCAGGCTTAACAGCAAACTCTGAAAGAAGCTATCTAGCTCTGCCTAGATGAAAAGAAAGTAAAACAAGCCTATAAATACATTGATGATGATGATGATGATTATACTTATTATTGCTCTAATAAATAATGTAGTAAGCTTTAGCTGGGTAGCTTGAGAGGTCTTGGCAGAACTATCTGACTGACACCACTCAAGAAAAGCACATATTTAATTTGAGATCTGTTGCCAAGAGGTTCACTGACAGCTTATAAAGCACAAGCGAAATAATGTTGGTGCCATTTTATGATCATCACAGTCCTGTGGAGTACATAATCCAAGCCCTGCTGGGAGTGTGCAAAGTAGATTCATAAAGGAATTTTTACTTTTCAACAGTCAATTTTTAGGACCCTACTGGAGTTAATGACAGAGTTCAGAGCCTATAGATCTCTGTGCAAGGAGAATTAAGGGCTATGAACAGAAGTAGGTAAGGCACCATGGAAAGCCTATTTAGCCAGTAGGATGTGGAAAGAAGATGAAGAAAGGGCAGGATCATTCAAGGGACTTTAGGAATACCTTGTGAATTCCCTTTCCTGGATCCAAGCCATTCTTGTCAAGACAAAAAAGTTAGCAAGCAGGAGAACCTGATAAGACTTTAGGAGATCCTCTGTTTTGTCTAAGAGCTTCATTCTGGATAATCTTAAACTGGACCAGCTCTACCCTGTATCCGGAATGTTCAGAGAAAAGACAGTATGAATGCTTGGCATTCTCACTCATCAGTGTTGAGTCCAAATCACAGAGGTTTAAAACAAGTAGGGATTTAGCTGCAGGATTTTCTAGTTGCAGTGTGGTCTGTATCAGCTAGCAGTGACATGAGAATCCAGATTCTCTTGCAGGGGTTCTTAAAGGAAGCTCTGCTGCAAAGTAGGGAGAGACAGAACAGCTTCAGGAGCTGTATTATTCTTGTATTGCTCCTCATACAATGTTAGAATGAAATTATGCTTTTCCTGCTTCTTGTATGACAATTGAGAAAAGCTATTCTGCTCTGTTACACTCAACGATTGCCTGGAAAACTCAGCTAGATACAGGAGTGCGGCATTATTTATGTAGAAGTGGACTGCCAGTGTTGAGGGATTTAGAAGACTAGGATTTAGAATGCTAGGAATTAAAATGACAGCTGATGACTTACAAGTGAAAAGTATGTGGCATTATCCCCCAAGATATAAGCTACATTTATGCATTGGTTTATTATTTATGATGAATCTGTCATGTGCATTTGAGAAATTACACATCAAGATCTATAATAATCTTACAGAATATTTTGTAACCTGTGGCTGCTAAATCGATAACCTTGGGTTCTTTACTGACTCAGCTTTGCTTTCACACCCTATACCATCCTGTTACTCACCAATTCTTGTTTGGAAATAAGGAGATGTTTGTCTCTTAAAATTACCTCTTTTGAAAGACAGTGTACTCTCTGATTCATCTAATCAAAGCAAGGCGCTTTTTTTTTCCTCCTTTGCCTCATTTAGGCATTCCTTGTCAAACACCAAATCCAAGCCTAAGTGACTGCTAGCCTGGGAGCTGTGTTTCTTTTATGCACTTTGCCAAACTCTGGCATACAGCCCGGAAGGAGCTTAAAGCAAACTTATCTCATTTCCACTGAGGTCTAATATGTGTGGGAATTCCCCTGAGGTAGTACAGAAGTAATTTTCTCATCAGCTGTCAATAGTCCCAATCCACATGGCACAGATAATTTAAGCATCTCAAAAGGGTAGCTTTAATTTAACAGCAGCTCAGACTGGGTCCATGACCTTGAACAAGAACATGTGTTTTCTCCCTGGTTTGTGGAACTCTGCTGTATTTTATTGACCTCCTGTTTATCTTATATTGTCTAATGAAAGTGGTCACTTTCGTAGGAGATACTTATGAGGTATTCTGTGAATTCTTGCAGTAATGTTATTGTTGGAGGCCACTTTCACGTGTGTAGAACAACTCAGTCATTGCATGGAGTTTGGCTGAGGCGAGAACATCCTACAGAAACTTGTGTCACCACCTAATAAAAAAAAAAATCATTTTTCTATTTTTGTCTTATCTTCAGCTTTGCCTGTCAAATGACAAACCCAGCCATTAGAGACTGCTGAGTGAAGAACTTTTACAGAAAATTATGTGTGTCATATGTTTGTAGGTGACATCCCTGGGATAATATGTAGAATCATGTGATAAATGTGCACTGTACTTTGCCTCTGGCCAGGGTTAGTTGCAATATTCAGTTTAGTAACTGAACAAAGGAACAGGGAAAAGAAAACCAAAAGCACCCAAGTTGGCTGGACCTGAACTGTTCTTCATTTGTTTGTTTTTGCTTTTCTTGGGGAAGTGCCTTCTTGGGAAGCAGGGGGAAGAATATGGTCTTAAAATGACTTTTTGTTTTGAGATATTTTAAACTATTTTGTAAGTGAAGCATAGGAAGCAAAAGAATTTGAACAGGGTTTTAAGCATTGTTCACAAAACAGTGAAAGCATGAATATGATTTGATAATTTGGGATTCGGAGAATAATGCTGAGCTTCAGTGAAGATTACAACAAAAGAGTAATAGGGGAGCACTAAGCAAAATGCACTTATTGGGAACTGGAAGAGCACCACATTCTTACTGAACCAATTCTAGTGTAAGATCAGGTAGGACTAGATGTGTGGAGGGAATATCTTATAGTTGGATCACGTCTTATTTTAAGCAAAGGAATGGTTGGGTAAGTAGCACTTACATAGAAAACACTGAGAGAGCAGCACAATGTTTTTATTCAATGTCTTCTCATTCTATGTCCTAAATGCATTCCTTATCATATTCTTTTCCTTCTGTGTTTGACTCGTTATATCTAGAGTTTTTTGCTTTAGAAGAGAAAGGCAAAAAATAATAGATTTTTTAAAAACACTCCAAAATGTTATTTTCTACAACACACAGCGATGTAGAAAGGTGTAAAGGATTTTATTGGAATTCAGTTCTCCTTCCCTGAGTAATGCAGCAATCCCAAACTYGTAAAAGCCTTCCTGCCTCACAGCACTGCCATGTATCTTCCCTCTGTGGGGTCATAAATGTTGACTGTCATACATTTATATTCTGGCAAACGTGTATTACTAAACTCAAGTGTTTTGTTGGTTCTGCTGTAATTTTTGTATTTCAAGATTCACAGGCAAATATTTTCAAGTGGGAGTACTTGACTGTCCTGGGGGGCTGAGGAGGAAAAGAAGAAATCAAACTGGTTTTAAGACAGAGCTTGTTTGGTGTCTAGTAGGTGTCACTGGATTTACCTGTGAGGGGAGGAGACCAAACACCCAAAGTCTGTTCTGGTCAGGTAGTTGTAGCACCTAGTCTTGATTTGTAGCAGCATGGACTCACTCCAGAAAAGCCCGTTTTTGCTGGAAAATGTAAGCATCCTTGC
The DNA here is from genome assembly GCA_035582835.1 of Phoebastria nigripes. NCBI lineage: Eukaryota > Metazoa > Chordata > Aves > Procellariiformes > Diomedeidae > Phoebastria > Phoebastria nigripes. The sequence goes on from JAYKAV010003011.1 coordinate 67,855, forward strand.
TTCAATTCAAGGTCCAATAAATCTCAAATGTTTCTGATGTTCAGGATGTTAACTTTTTGATTGGTAAATTCAGATTTTCAAACAATATATATATTTTTATTAAAAGATTCAAGAAATCAAATTTGCATTTCCTTACCTAATTCCTACCAAAATGCTGTGCATTGAAATAATTAAAACAAATTTGTTATTTTTAGGTTTTGAAGTCAGTGTCACCAAAGTAGGATTTAACAATTTAAGGCCTTTTTTCACTTTCTAGATCAGTCCGATTGCTGACTTTTCTTCATAAAGAAACTCTGCAGAAGTGAACAACTTGCTTTCTATACAGGATCTTCCAAGAAAGAAAAACAACCACCTAGAAACAGTTTTACATTCATTTCAGGACTTTCATTTGTGTTTTCTCAAAATTTTAAATTGTGCTGCTTTTGATTTGGAAACATTCTGTGTGAGCTTTCAGTTTCCAGAAAGACTCTTGTCTGCCTCAATAATTTTCCTTCTGCTCATTTCAGAGTGGAGTATTGTTTTTCTAAACTATGTCATATGTCATACAGTTGAAAGGTAGTCATACTGATTTCTTCTTGTTTAAATTTCAAGGTGGTTTTTTTTTTTTTTTTAAAATCTGAATTTGAAAACAATTACTTGTTTAACTTTCCTAAAAATAGATTAGAAGTAACTAAGTTTCCAGTTCTTGGAACTCATGAGATGACTCTGAATGACTATGGATAACAGGGTGGAAGGTATGCATGTGTGTTGATGGCTAACAGCTCTCAATAAGCAGTCCATATTTGATTTGTTCCCTAAAATTGTGATGATGAATCCCTCTCTTGTGGTAGCTCACAGCCAAGCCTGACAGTTGCTGGGATGTGCAATCCTGCTCATCAGGGTCGGGGAGCCACGAGAGAACCGGTCTGAGTCATTGGCGTTGAGCTACAGTTAAATCTGGACAGACAGCACCTTGCACAGTGTTGTTCCTCTCTTGCCAAGTGAATCTTAGTACTGCTATTGTACAAATAACGATATTGAGAGGTTTTATTTATTGCCAGAGGTAGGAAACTGGTGTGTTGTCTCAAGTCTGATTTTTATGTCCCAGATCCAAATTTGACTCCCACATTTGCCTTAATGCAGCTGAACTCAAATATGAGTAAGAGAGGGGATAGGGACACAAACTGAACATTTAAAGGGACATTTCTAATACTGACTGCTGTGGTTTGGATTGATTAAGGGCTAGTACAAGGAAGTCAGCCCACGACTTTCCTTAGAGTGATTATATGACAGAATAATTCACTTAGATGCTTTAAGGCAATTTATTTATAAAATATTTGCATGTTAAAGGCAATTGTTCTCCTTTAAACTAAGTTTGCATTAAGCTTTTAACTAAGTTTCAGGAATGATGTATTGAGTGAGCTAAGCTCCTGTAAGTTCCAGTATTCTGCTTCATGAATAAAACTGTCAGAGTAAAGCAACCAATAACTCTCTGTCTTGACATTATGTTCAGTATAACAAATAAATCTTTAGAATCTCAACAGACCTGGCAACTTCATTAACAGTTACGCCTGCAGCAGAGAATGAAAGAAAATCAATTCATGGAGTCTGATATTTTAGGGTTTACAGCAGAGAGGGGTTAGTGGATTGCTGATGAACCTCCTGTGTTTTAGCTCGATCTTCCTCTTACAGAGAGGAACAAAAATTGTAAGAAGAGAATACTTCCATCCAAGAAAAGAACAGAGTATGAAACAAGGGGAAGGGTATAAATTATATGGAAATAGAAGCCAAAACAGTATATCTGGGCTCTCAGGCCGGTGAATCCTAATTCCCTCTTATAAGAAATATCTATTTCCTATAAAGTTTATTGAGTGCAGCTATGGCACTTAGGAATTCACTGCTGCAGAAGACAATAATTAGGAGATTAATTTAATTTCAGATTAGAATCTATTAAGAAGTAGTGAATATGCTGTATCTCCCTTGGTTCTCACTGCAGTCAGTAGCTCTTAAATACTTGATGTTTAGTGATGGTTCAATCCTTCTTCCAATGAAAGCAATGAGAAACCCTCCCTGGCTTCAAAGTAGTAAGGATTCTCTCTTTCATAAGAGAGTAACCACTGAAAATCTTGAGCATACAATGCCATGCTGAAATAGTTGATTTGTTCCCCCAGCCCCCGACATAATTCTTCCTTATAATACAGACATATCAAACTGGCTCCTGTGAATGATGAACTCTTAAAGCTCTAGCTTTACAGAAGCAGTAAATTATATGTGGATAATTTGTGTCACAATTTCATCACTTCAAAAGAATTAAGTCCTAAACCCTTGCATATAGACATGTAAGGTTCTGGTGTCTGCTATTATGCCATGGTTTTAGTTGCACATAGCCCATTTTTTTTCATTAGTCAATATAAATGCTGTCTTTATAGTAGAGAATAATGTTTTTGTTTACCATATTTTTAAACTGTAAGTTGGTACAACTGTGCTTCACAGCTAACTATCTATAGAGTTTGGGATTTACCCTTTTTAGAGAACCTATAGTATGAAAGAAAATAAAAGGGTAAAGATTAGTGGTCAAGCTGTACTACAAAGTAATGAATTGACTTATTCTTTTTCAAACTCATCACGCAGTTAAGAAATCATATTTCATACTTATAAATATCTGTAATGTATGAACAGGTTTTGCCTTGTCAGCTTCAATAGCAGTGGAGGTCTTTAGAAGCACATGCTGTAAAGAAAAAAAAAAAGGAAAATAAAGAAATAAGAGAAATACATTTTTAAATGCAAATACAATTTTTTCTTTTTCCTAGCCTTCCAGCAGAATAGGAATATTTATAAGAAGCAACTCAGTATGGTTTTTGCTCTGTTGTTTCTTTCCAGAGCAGAAAAAAATAATCACATAATCTGAAAATTTTGCCTAGTTACATAAACTGTAATCTAGAAGAGAACTATGACAGCAAAGAACTAAAGTACATTAGGTCTCTCATTGAAATTACAATACTATTGGTTTCAGGTTTATATCTGATGAGTAGTTCTTGTGATTTGACTAGGAATATTTACCTGCTTATTCTTAAGCACATATTTGAATGCTTTACTAGATTGGGATGATTATAATTTGTCAAAAATATCTCTGTTGAAAAGTTCATTTCCTTCCAGTGTTGTGGATTTCTCCTTCTTGATATTGAAACTTCATGGAACTGGACATGAATCTGGCTGACCCTGATAAACCTGTATCAAGGCTAAACACTGTTTATCCTTTATTGTCTAGTAATCAGCAAGGTATTGAAGCAGTCTCCTGTCAGCAGAAATAGAACAAAGACCATTCTTTCATGATGGAGATGATTCTTTCTCCATCCTTCTGCTCTTCTAATTCAACAGGCCTTCTCAAAACAAAATCTTTTGGAAAAATCTTGGAGGTTTGATGTAGTTGTCCTATATTGCATGTGTTTAATTTTTAATATGGAATATATTAGCATTGACCCTATATTTTCAATATGTTCTGCATGGTCCTAGAGGTTCACACAGGACACAGATTCAGAGACTGAATATATAAAAATAATCTTTGATGAAATATATATGATACCCAAGGAACTCTGAGCATAGCAGCTACCTTCTTTGTGGACTTGAAACAATCTGTTTGTCTAATTGGCACATACATAAATCCATCTTTCCAGTTGCTGGAACAAAATGACTCTGTTTTGGAATTTGGATTTATGGCCACATATGACTTCATAGATCTTTGATTTCTTGAAACCCATTGCTATTATTCTTGCAATTCTGTGAAACATCCTGTATACTGAATTTTCATTTGTTGCAGAATGGCAGGGGTGGCATGTAATGACGTATGGAACAAGATCTGAAAAAAAAACCCCAGATGGTGGAAAATCCTTAGAAAGCATCATTAATAAAATACCTGGAAAATTAATAGCTCAGGACCTGTGGCAACATGGTATAGAAAGGTAATGTATCACTGTCAGGGCTTATGTTTAGTTTCTGGTTCATTCCTATTGTCTTAAGGAGATTATCATAGAATCATAGAATCATTTAGGTTGGAAAAGACCTTTAAGATCACTGAGTCCAACCATAACCTAACACTGCCAAGTCCACCATTACACCATGTCCCTAAGTGCCACATCTACACGTCTTTTAAATACCTCCAGGGATGGCGACTCAACCACTTCCCTGGGCAGCCTGTTCCAATACTTGATAACCCCTGTGGTGAAGGAATTTTTCCTAATATCCAATCTAAACCTCCCCTGGTGCAACTCGAGGCTGTTTTCCTCTCGTCCTATCACTTGTTACTTGGGAGAAGAGATCAACACCCACCTCACTACAACCTCCGTTCAGGTAGTTGTAGAGAGCGATAAGGTCTCCCCTCAGCCTCCTCTTCTCCAGGCTAAACAACCCCAGCTCCCTCAGCTGCTCCTCACAGGACTTGTTCTCTAGACCCTTCACCAGCTTCTTTGTTCTTCTTTGGACATGCTCCAGCACCTCAATGTCTTTCTTGTAGTGAGGGGCCCAAAACCAAACACAGTATTCAAGGTGCGACCTCACCAGCGCCGAGTACAGGGGCACGATCACTTCCCTAGTCCTGCTGGCCACTCTATTTCTCATACAAGCAAGGATGCTATTGGCCTTCTTGGCCACCTGGGCACACTGCCAGCTCACATTCAGCCGGATGTCGACCAGTACACCCAGGTCCTTTTCCGCCGGGCAGCTTTCCAGCCACTCTTCCCCCAGCCTGTAGCGTTGCGTGGGGTTGTTGTGACCCAAGTGCAGGACCTGGCCCTTGGCCTTGTTGAACCTCATACAATTGGCCTTGGCCCATCGATCCAGCCTGTCCAGATCCCTCTGTAGAGCCTTTCTACCCTCGAGCATATCAACACTCCCGCCCAACTTGGTGTCGTCTGCAAACTTAGTGAGGGTGCACTTGATCCCCTTGTCCAGATCACTGATAAAGATATTAAACAGAACTGGCCCCAATACTGAGCCCTGGGGAGCACCACTTGTGATCGGATTTGACTCCATTCACTACAACTCTTTGGGCCTGGCCATCCAGCCAGTTTTTTACCCAGTGAAGAGTACACCCGTCCAAGCCATGAGCAGCCAGTTTCTCCAGGAGAATGATGTGGGAAACAGTGTCAAAGGCTTTACTAAAGTCCAGGCAAACAATATCCACAGCCTTCCCCTCATCCACTAAATGGGTCACCTTGTCATAGAAAGAGATCAGGTTAGTCAAGCAGGACCTGCCTTTCATAAACCCATGCTGACTGGGCCTGATCACCTGGTTGTCCTGTCCGTGCCGTGTGATGGCACTCAAGATGATCTGCTCTATAACCTTCCCCGGCACCAAGGTCAGACTGACAGGTCTGTAGTTCCCTGGATCCTCCTTCCGGCCCTTCCTGTAGATGGGTGTCACATTTGCTAACCTCCAGTAAACCAGGACCTCCCTAGTTAGGCAGGACTGCTGATAAATGATTGAAAGTGGTTTGGTGAGGACTTCCGCCAGCTCCCTCAGTACCCTTGGGTGGATCCCATCCGGCCCCATAGACTTGTGTATATCTAAGTGGTGTAGCAGGTTGCTAACTATTTCCCCTTGGATTATGGGGGCTTCATGCTGCTCCCCGTCCCTGTCTTCCAGCTCAGGGGGCCGGGTGCCCCGAGAACAACTGGTCTTACTACTTAAGACTGAGGCAAAGAAGGCATTAAGTACCTCACAGCCTTTTCCCCAGCCTTTGTCACTATGTTTTCCCCCACATCCAATAAAGGATGGAGATTCTCCTTAGCCCTCCTATTGTTGTTAATGGATTTATAGAAACATTTTTTATTGTCTTTTACAGCAGTAGCCAGATTAAGTTCTAGTTGTTCTAGTTCCCCACAAGAACAAGGGCTAGTGATTGTGAGACTTCTCCCAGCTGCTTAGAGAATATTTAATCTGTCTCTTCTTCCTGGTTGGGTGGTCTATAACAGACTCCCACCACGATATCTGCCTTGTTGGCCTTTCCCCTGTTTCTTACCCATAAACACTCAACCCTATCATCACCATCATCAAGCTCTAGACAGTCAAAACWCTCCCTAACATACAGGGCTACCTCACTGCCTCTCCTTCCTTGCCTATCCCTTCTGAAGAGTTTATAGCCATCCATTGCAGCACTCCAGTTGTGTGAGTCATCCCACCATGTTTCTGTGATGGCAACTATATCATAGTTTTCCCACTGCACAATGGYTTCCAACTCCTCCTGTTTGTTGCCCATGCTGTATGCATTGGTGTAGATGCACTTCAGTTGGGTTATTGATCCCGCCATCTATTTTGGGGGAGAAGCCCTAATTCATACGTGACCATTCTCAGGCATTTCTGTGGTTTCTAACACATCAATAACCCTTGCATCTTTGCTGCTGCGTGGATCTCCATTCCCTACCTCCACTGAGATGGCAGATTGAAGGACCTTGCTAGCACACTGTCCCTCAAACATTGGCATGCCGTCCCCAGGCTTATCTCTAGTGAGCCTGGTTTTATCCCTTTCTCCCTTTAAATGTAGTTTAAAGCTCTTTCAATGAGCCCTGCTAACTCCTGTGCAAAGATCCTTTTCCTGCTTTGAGACAGGTGTACCCCATCTGTTGCTAGCAGGCCTGATGTCGTGTAGACTGACCCATGATCAAAAAAATCCAAAATTCTGCTGGTGACACCAGGCTTGGAGCCAGGTATTGTTCAGCTGGGTCTGCCTGTTTCTTCCCTCATCATTCCCTGCAACTTCCCATACTTGTGCTCCTGATCCCTTAACCAGTTGTCCCAAGGTCCTGAAGTCTCTTTTGATTGCCTTTAGACTTCTTACTGCAACTTCATTGCTGCCTACCTGAAAAATCAATAAAGGATAATAATCTGAGGGCCATACCAGGGTAGGAAGCTTTATCTTCACATCTTCAATCCTGGCCCAGGAAGGCAGCAGACGCCTAAGAAGTGGGTCCCGTCTGCATATTGGGCCTTCTGTTCCCCTCAGGAGAGAGTCTCCTGTGACAATGAACCATGTCATAATGTATACCCTGAAATTTAAAAATCTGATGCCAGGAGTTTTTTATACTGAGGAGAAAAAATAAAGATTTCTATTAAGTGAAAAGAAAATGAACACTAGCAAGAGAGCGTCATGTGTAGTTTTGGTATTTTTCTCATTATATATACGATCATTCAAAACATAATCAAAAATATTTTCTATTTCATAGCTTCTTGGGAGCAATGTGCTCTTTTTAATGAAAATGCATTTTCACTTAGTTCTCATTTGGGCTGAACTTGTGTGATGGCAGATAATTTTTGCTTATCTAATGAAATAATTCTTTTTTTTTCTTTTTTTTTTTTTCTTCTTTTTCTATTTTATGTGTGTTGAATTAAGATCATGGGTGGAATCATTGAAAAAGACCTGTGAGTTTTGGTGTACTTTTGATATTCCCCTGAAAATCCCTAATTTTTACAATGTTTTGAAAATTGAGTTGTTTACTGTATCAGTCAGTCTGTCTGGTCACCAGCAGTATGAATCAATAGAGAAAAGGTGATCAACCCTAGAGGTTTGATTCGAAGTGTTTTCTGTTCAAGCATAGTACTGGAAGCAGCATTTGCATCCTAGATTCCCACACATCCCATGGAGGTTGGCCCCAATCTACAAAAAGCCTCTTCACCAGTTCAGGATCTGATTTTTGTAGCTGAACAGACCAATTCCACAGATTTTTTTTTTCTAAAGTGTGTCTTAGTTCTGCTTCCACTGAGCATGTTACAGTTGACTTCAGATGAAACATAGGCCAGTATTAAGCATATAATATTCTGATTTGATTCATGAAAAGTCAATGAATCTGTCTGGCATAACAGAAAATATCTTCAGCAAACAGTCACTAAGAAAGAATTTTGTAAATTCCAAATTTATTTCCCCTTAGAGAGTCCAATATGTATGCCTGGGGCTATAAAATCAGAAATAAACTTTGGGGATGGGGGCTAATCTGAAGCATAATAATTATGTAAAAGATGAATTTATTGGCTATCTACTTAACTGAAGATTATGCGTGTAAATGAATAATTCCATTATTTTAATTCCTCTAAATCATAAGGAATGGTTAATTATGTCATCAGCATTATCAAAATAGTAAATTGGATATAAATTAACTGACTTAAATGTCACTTGGTTTCCTGTTATGTAGTATGCAGTTTACATAGTAAAGGAGATCTTTTTAGCCTTCTGAATATCCAAGCAGATTAGGATGAGGGAACACTGTAAAATCTTCAAATTCTACATCACTTCTAAGCATTTTCTATCTTACCTGGGCTTACATACTGGTTTTATTTTGGCTTTATTATTAAAATTTATTTTGGGGAAGTTCTTGCAGGCCTACAAGATCATGCTATATTTCTATGCAGTGGTATTGTACATATTTGTACTTAATGATATTTCCCAATTCGAAAAGCTTGTAGAGAAAAGGTTAGGGCATAGGAGATGAGCAAATTAATAAGTAGACCAGGATGGCAAATAGGGAAACGTAATGAAAGCAAGTGTTCGATTCATATGCAGACAGTAGTAGTGGTCATTTTTCTCCATCTGCCTGGCATTGTTTTATCACAAACTCAACTTTTTTTTTTTTTTTTAACATAGTGCAGCATGGCTTTGCACTAAAGACAGATGCACCTAGTTAGGCAATTTTCTGAAGAGATCGTACTATAATGTTAAAGACTGATGCAGTTAGGCAATTTTCTGCAGTAAGAGATCATGCTATAATACTAATCTCTCTATACATACAGCTCTTGAAGGATCACTTTAAGCAAAGGATCTTTGTCATGTCAGTTGGAGTGAACATTCAAGACAGATTTCACTGTGAACTGAAGTGCACCTAAAGGATGATGTGTGGGCAGAAGACATGAGAGAAGCACTTTTTCTTTCTTTGTTATAGGTCCAGTGATAATAGTCTGAGTCCAGGTTTCCCATGCGCTCTCAGGATGCAAGAGGAGTCAAAGCTGTTTCTCCAGAAAAAGACYTTGGAAGATTAATCATACTCTTGGAGGACTTTCTTTCTCTCATAAAAACTAGAGAAGCAGTGTGAAAATCTAAGACAATTTGTTGACTGCATCAAGTAATCAGTTCTATAGTTTCAATCATAAATTGATATGTGTAATCAGGCTTAAACTCTTGTAAGACAGATCTTAGAATCATAGAATAATTTGGTTGGAAGGGACAATTAAAGGTCATCTAGTCCAACCCCCCTGCCATGGGCAGGGACATCTTCAACAAGATCAGGTTGCTCAGAGCCCCCTCCAACCTGACCTTGAATGTTTCCAGGGATGGGGCATCTACAACCTCTCTGGGCAACCTGTGCCAGTGTTTCACCACCCTCAGCATAAAAAAATTATTCCTTATATCTAGTCTAAATCTACCCTCTTTTAGTTTAAAACCATTCCCCCTTGTCCTGTCACAACAGGCCCTGCTAAAAAGTTTGTCCTCGTTGTTCTTATAAGCCCCCTTTAAGTACTGAAAGGCTGCAATAAGGTCTCCCTGAAGCCTTCTCTTCTCCAGGCTGAACAACCCCAACTCTCTCAGCCTTTCTTCATAGGAGAGGTGCTCCATTCCTCTGATCATTTTCATGGCCCTCCTCTGGACCCACTCCAACAGGTCCATGTCTTTTCTGTACTGAAGACTCCAGAGCTGGACGCAGTACTCCGGGTGGGGTCTCACCAGAGCAGAGTAGAGGGGCAGAATCACCTCCCTCCACCTGCTGGCCACACTTCTTTTGATGCAGCYCAGGATACRGYTGGCCTTCTGGGCTGTGAGCGCACATTGTCGGCTCATGTCCAGCTTTTCATCCACCAGTACCCCCAAGTCCTTCTTGGCAGGGCTGCTCTCAATCCCTTCATCCCCTGGCCTGTATTGATACTGGGGATTGCCCTGACCCAGGTGCAGGACCTTGCACTTGGCCTTGATGAACCTCATGAGGTTCACATKGGCCCACTTCTCCAGCTTCTCCAGGTGCCTCTGGATGGCATCCCATCCCTCAGGTGTGTCAACCGCACCACTCAGCTTCCAAACTTGCTGAGGGTGCACTCGATCCCACTGTCTATGTCATTGATGAAGATATCAAACAGTACTAGTCCCAATATGGACCCCTGCGGGACACCACTCGTCACTGATCTCCATCTGGACATGGAGTTGTTGACCACTACCCTCTGGATGCAACCATCCAACCAATTCTTCATCCACTGAACAGCCAAACCCATCAAATCCATAGCTCTCCAATCTTCTGAAGCTGCTTTCCATACTTCTGACAGGATGAAGAGGAAGTTAAGCTCTCTTCAGGTTTCCAGTATGACTAGTTTATAAGAGATAATTGGTCCCAACCATTCCTTACTATTTGTTGTGGTTTAACCCTCCTAGCCAGCAGCTAAACACCACACAGCTGCTTGCTCACCCCCCCACTCCGGTAGGATGGGGGAGAGAATCAGGAGGGCACAAGCACGAAAAATCGCGGGTTGAGATAAAAACAGTTTAATAATTGAAATGAAGTAGAACAGTAATAATAACAATGATAACAATAATAATAATGGAATATACAAAGCAGGTGATGCACAATGCAACTGCTCACCACACGCCGACCGATGCATAGCCCATACTGCGATGCAAGACCCCTCCTTTCCAGACCATGCCTCCTAAATATATACTGAGCATGACATCACATGGTATGGAATACCCCATTGGCCAGCTGGGTCAGCCGCCCTGGCTATGCTCCCCCCGCCAGCTTCCCATGCACCTCGCAGAGCATGGGAAGCTGAAAAGTCCCCTGTGCAAGCACCACTTGGCAACAATCAAAACATCAATGGGCCATCAACGTTCCTCTCATACCAAACCCAAAACACAGCACCCCCCCAGCTACTGGGAAGAAAGCTAACTCTGTCCCAGATGGAACCAGGACACTAATATTGAGCGGTCTGAGCTGCTTGCTTGTTAATTATACACTTGAAGAATATGATGTGGAGCATTTTTCTTCTGTAGAATAGTTCAGCTACATGAGTCCATAGAGACAAAAGTTAATGGCTGCTGACCAACTTTGAATTATTAGCGTGAAGTTGCTGCTGATAATGATTATTTGTTTAATTGCTGCTTCATGGTACAAGTAACAGATAAATATTGATTCTGGAAGATTTGGTTCTTTGAGCAATGAAACTTTTGAAGTCCAATGTTTTTCTTGACATGTATGTCTCTTGGTTGGATTCTCTAGCATTTAATGATGCAGGGTCTGCTCTGACACTTTTCTTCTACAGCATCTGTCCTGTACCTGGTCACTGATATTCATGAAATTTGAGTTAAATTCTCTGAAATAACTATCTTTAATCAAATTTGGTTAAAACCAACCAGTAGACTTCTAAGTTATTGAGGGCAAATGGAGGACTGAGGAGGAAAAATTCTTCCATATTTGAGTCTCCCAAAATACCTGGAAAAGGCCCTTTGATAGCAATTTCAGAGTATACACTGAAGAACTTCAAATATAAATAATTTCTCAACAGGGAAGCTTGTGATAAATCCTCAAAAGTACTCCAGATACCTGCCCCTATTCTTGTTTATGATCTCATTTTCTTTAATGGAAAATAAGATTAATGAGATGTCTGCTCATCTAGGCTAAAGGTTCAGCATTGCAGATGGCCATATAAAAAAAGCAATACTAACTGCTCGCATAGTTGAGTTGAAATCCTTAGAATGACATGGCAGAAACAGGAGTAGTAAACATTCTGGCCAGCAATAGCTGTGGGGTCATTTGCTCTATGGTTTTATAGTGCCCATTCAGCTCTGATTTTCACTGGTAAGAGAGAAGAACAGCACTGTCAGGTCACTAGTGATCCCACTGCCTTGTCATTATTTCTGCTGCCCATGTGGCTCCACTCCACTGAATGCACTGCCTGTGATTTCATTTGAATACATGGTGATAAGAGATTTGTCCAACCTCAGCTGAATGATAAAACACCCACTCAGTGTCATGGGAGTAAGTATGTCCTTCCTTACTTTCCACCACATAATCCTGCACCATTAAGGCAGCAGAAATGTTAACTGACTTCAGTGGTGCTAGGACAGTGCTGGACAGTTTTAAGCTTGTTGAAAGTCAGTTAAGTGCAACAAGATGCAGCGAGGCAAGCTTTAAGCACAAACTAAATGGTCAGCCATGCAGGACAAGCCATCAGGAGCTGTGTCTGAGTCGAACAAGCTGGCAGCACGGGTGCCAGCTGCTGAGGTCCCAGTGGACTGTAAGGCGTGATGGCTGCTTCTGTGAAGATGGCTGCCTCTAGCAGTGGTACTACTCCCTCCACCGTCCTGCACTCACAGCGAGAGAACAGGGACAGCAAGCTGGGGTCCTCAGAGCTAGCTCCAGCTACTGCACCTCCCCATCTTTTTTCATTTCCATTCTCCTCCCATGGCAAGAATGACTGGCCCTTCATGCTTGGAGCATCTAACCTGAGTTTTTGTCTATCTTACTGAGGAGACTTGAGCCAGCTCTGATGCACAGAGAAAATGCAATGTAGTATTTTCCTAAGAAGAGTTACTCACTGCTGTTCAAACACTTCTACTCTCTCCCTATCTTAACTGCTGCAATCCTTTTAGTTTAACACATCCTTCCCTGTATACATGGCACTTAGGAAATGATTCCTTTCTTCCCCACCTATAAACTGTGCTGAGATTTCTTCGGTTTGTTGCCACATACATGAGAACAAGTTGTGTGCATGCCAGGAAATAGCAAATACCAATCTATTGCCACTTACTTTTTATATGGCTACTTTCATCTGAGGATATTAAATCACCTTAGAACTATCAGTTAGCTGAGAACAGGTTTTACTGCATCTCTGAAGTTAAAAAGTAGTGAAATAAGAAGACATTTCAAATTTCTATCCATATTTTTGTTGCCTTTATTTGGTTTATAGCTCAGTGAACTCTCCCAGACTTTGCATTTTAGAGCTATATGTAATCTGATCATCATAGATACAGAGGGGCACTTCAAGCCAGGATTGTGTCCATCCTCCTATGCAACTGGTGGTCTGCAGCTTTGAAATGGAATCACCAAGCTGGGCCACACTGGCATATGCCTTTCTACTTACAATAAGAGCCTGTTCCTGTGAACAAGGTGTTTGCATGAAACTGCAGTATAATTCCATTTCTGTATTCTAGAGAGCTCAAAAGGGTTTCATGTTTCTTAAATAGGTATTCAACTCTTCACACTTCCAGGAATGCAGACTTTCCCAAGATTTGTGGTGGGAGGGGGGAAGGGATTAAGATCACTTATTTTAAATCCTGTTGTTGCCATTTAGATAAACTAGAGCAAACCAATATTTTGAGCTGGAATGAAAAGTTCTTAGACATGGCTGTGATACTTTGGTTATGCCCTTATATATTCCAGGCACTTTGGTGTCAGGAGGAAAAGTTAGATAGAAATGATATTAATATTTGAAGTTCATCTTTAGTAGAATCTGCACAGGCACAATTGTCCACTGTCTAGCAAATCAAACAGTACCTTCTTGTCTTTAAAAATGTGCTTAAAATCATTGTTCCATGTATTTTCTTTGCTTTGTTGGATTAAGACAAAGTACTCAGTGCTGCTAAGTGCTCAGTGCTGCTCTAGGGAATTTCTTCATGAAGGATGTCAAATAGTTGTATGTCATGAACTTGCTGAAAAATCATGATCATGATGTTGTGGGTGCCTTCCTTATGGGTAGGTTTATCTCAATGAATGTCTCTGTACTGTCATTTTGATACCTTTCTCATTACCATCACTCACTTGTTCAATGCAAAAAACCCTGATTTTTTTTCTGCTGTCTGAGTGATAGGGTTATCTAAATTGTTCTCCTCCTTGGTTTAGCACTGCAATTCATAATGCTATGAGGAAAACAATTTCTTTCCCATTTCACCATAAATTAAGGCTCTATATTTGTTTCTAGTGGATTTAKATGAAACAGTCAAAAACTTTTAATGGGAGTTGGGCACTTATTTCTCCTTCTGTGTCTTTGAAAATCTTTCGCTTATGTCATTTACCTTTGTAATGCCCTCAGAAGAATATGGATAAGATTTTCAGCAGCAGTGGGATGACTTTCGACTTCCATTCATTTTCATTTTTTCCTTCTTAATTGCTTTGATGCTTTAAAAACCATATCTTATGTTCATGATTGTTTTTAAAGCAGTATTGACCAACCACCCCACAGTGTTAGGAGTTTCCCTGCCTTCCCCAGCTTTCTTCTGCTGTAGCATTTTTCACCTTGAGGTAATTGAGCTCTCTGGAAATTTAATTTACTAATGGAAATAATGGCATTCATGAATGCAAGCTCTTCATCACAGGAATCCCTTTGCAGCATCTTAAACTAAAATGAATTTCATAGTTATCACCAGTATAGAGAGACACACATATTCAGCAATAATTCTTCTATTTTTAAAATGGTACTTAATTTCTTAATTTGCATTTGATTAGCTGTGACTTGTTAGCTATGTTAAATTTTTATCTTGAATTCTTATGATATTTTTGGTCAGTTGCAGAAAAGAAATCATGCCTACTGTCATAAACTTACATTTAAATGGTTTGCTTTAACAATAAATCATTCTGCATAGACAGCTTGTAGGAAGATGAAAAAAAATAAATAATTATTCTGGGGTCAAAGTCAACATAAAATTCACATCAGCATTAACATAGAAGATATATTTGAGTGTGTTATTTAGTAACTTGAATATTTTCAGTGTTCAGTAATTCCATGCTATAGTAAAATGGATGATTTATCAAAATCTACTGCACCATCAATTTATAACAACAAAATAGATTACTTCATTTGCCTGGCTTCAGTGCTATTGAATTATCTATGTGAAACGGTGTAACTATGTAAAATAAACTGCTTCATAGGAGGCATCTTCTAAAAAATATTAGTATTACTAGCCACTATCCCCAGTGTCAGTTCAAGAACGTATATAAATTTTAATGGGAAATTATAAATTATCTGGGGACTAATTGAAGGCCCCAAGGCCATTGTAGTTTTATTCTTGAGATATTTTTCAAAACTTCAGTCGAGGTGAGATTTCCAAAAGTGTTTAAGTGATAAAGGACTAAGGTGTTGTCGTGAATGAGTGGTTTTGAGGCCGCTTAAAGAATCACTGGCAAAGGTATCAGCTAAAGTGATTTTAATAGAAATTTATAAAAGCGCAACTTAACAGAATTCAATGGCAAGGTTCACTCTACTACTTATTACATAGATTAAGCACACATAGGGAAAATCGTGTCAGAATTGAGTTTGAATGATTTATACAGAGACTGAGGACAAAAAGGGTAAGGGAGAACCTCCCGTTGAGTCACGAGGTTCAGAGAAGACCGGGCTGGATCCAATCTTAGTCTCAGACTTGGACAACAGTTTATGTTTAATACAAAATGGGTAAGGATACCCTCCCGTTGAGTCACGAGGTTCAGAATAGACTCCCTTGCTCTCTAAACTCCTTCTCAGAGAGGAGCCTAGGTGAGGCTGGATCTACCCCTAGTCTCAGACCTGGGCAGCGGTTTATGCCTAAGCGATTATAGCTGTTTAGCAGCAACCTAAAGTTCATTGACAGTTTTAAGGTAGATTATAAGATTTTAACAGCACTTAATCATTGACTAATTTAGCAGTTACAAAGTGAATTAATCAAGTTTACTACAATTACTAAAGTGACTTGATTACAGATTATGCTTATTACTTATTGTCTAAATCAATACACACAAACATATGCACACATCACACATAAGGGCCCAAAGCTGAATAGATTTATGAAGGCCTAAAGCTAGATAAATTTATAAAGGCCTAAAGCTAGATAAAGGTACCTGTTAAAAATTCCCCTCGAATGTCGTGAAATACTCATGCTAAATGTCTTGGCATTCCTCAATGGGTGAAGGGTTGAGCCTTGAGGAGTGTCTCGGCCGAGAAGTGTTTCAGCCCAGGTCCCGACGGTCCTCTGAATATCATGAACTCGAGAGTCTGCGAAATCTGAGAGGCGTCCCACTCAGAGGGAAACTATGGGCGCAGCCTGCTGTGGTCCAGGAGAGCTCAAAGGATCTCACTTAGGACCAATGTTTATAGGTTTCTAAGATGATTGGCTTTAGTCATCCGTAAACTTCTATGCTGGCCACAGTCCAAGGTGGTGGTTTCAGTGACAGCGGTGCCTTTCCACTCGGGTTACGACTCAGATAGGGGTGTCAGGGGATGACGAATTATCCCCAATTTTGTCCCCGACCTGGGCTTGGTAGCAGGAGTTCTGGTACGGTCAGTGCTGTTCCACTACTTCATCCATGCAAGAGTTCTGGGTACAGTCAAGGGACACTTCACCGCCCAGCTCATTACACAAAGGCCAAAGTTCATCGGGAGTTTCTGAGATCATAGAGTGGCCTAAGAGCGGGGGGAAGGAATGCACCACCACAAGTGTATAAAGTGCTGATTCTCCAACTCACAGTCTGGAATTCTGGAAACGTACAACCACCAGTTGCAGGAGGTGGAGGGGACATCCCAGAGGAAGGTTCCCTGCACTTCTGCTGTGTTTTGTGGCTTCTGAAGCATGTCCCACTGGTCCCTGCCAGAGACCAGAGAGCTGGCTTTCTTCTGCTYTCTTCTAACAAGTTTTATGTTCCTCTTAAAATAGAAAAGTAGAAACCTCATAAAATACATAAGTAAGTGGCAAAAAGAAATGTTACAAAAATATTTTATTCTTAACAAGTTATAAACTTTATGTTATAATCTGTACTACAGGGAATTAAAACAGCACATGAACGATGCATTTTGACTTTACTGATCTGTTGTGACAGAAATTTACTCTTTCTGGCAGGTTAGAGGATGTGGATGCAAAACTGCTCTGTCAAAACATTTTCTATCAGATTGACTTAGGATCACATGCAATTGAATGAGATACACATTTGTAGGTAATGTACAGCTGGATTTACAGAGTTACCTGAGAAGATGAGTGAAGGTCATGGAAGCTGGATGTCTAACCATGGGCCGGGTTTGTAAATCCTAATAAATGCTTAGCTGTGTTGTTAGTACTTAGACTTATACGTCACAGGAGAAAAGATGCTCAAACACACTTAGAATGAGCTCAGGCTGAAACCAGAAATGATACTGCCACACTAGGTGGGTTGTGAAGAAAAAACAGCTTCAAGTTCTGATTTGGTACTAGCTAGGCTTGTCTGCATGGTGCTCTATCATCTAGATGTGCCTAACTTTGGAGAAGCAGTTCTGATAATACCAGTGGATTCTTAACTTTTTTTTTCCCCTGTTACCAAAATAAATGCATGAAATAATCATTAGAATGACAGGGAAAGGAGAGAAGCATAAAATCAGAATCTGGGTATTTTTGCTGGCAGTGTTTCTTGATTTTGGCTTGGAGCTCTAGCACAGTATCTATAAGATCCCTGTTAATTGATTAAAGTTCAGTTAAAACTGAAGAAAATGGATAGAGAAGCATGCTCTCATGGATCTGTATTCTGGGAATGGGTTTTACAGTGTATGCTGATGAAATTCTATCTACTCCCTGCCCCAAAGGTGGGAAGTTATTGTAATTCTTCGATTTACAGATCATGCAGGGAGTGATTAAGCATGTGTATTTTGTGATAGGTGTAAATTAAAAAGGAATGTCAAATAGCCAGAAAGCACCTTGCTGAGTGTTTTTGTAGATATGTGATTGCCTTTTTTATCTGAAGAAAAGATTTAGATATCCTGGAAAAACAATGTTGCACTTTGTGTATATCTATAGCTTCTCATACAAGACTCTCCAAGCACCTGAAGACAGATAAATATTAATAAACAATTTAACAACTTTGGTGTGAATCCCCTGAAATTTGTTGCATTCAACCCTCATGAAATACCTTGCTTGCCAAGCATGAATGCTCACGCAATGCATTATTTTTGGAGAACATCAGAGTGCCATATGAATACCTGAATTTGAATTTGAACAAAGGCAGTCATGCTCTAACACTCCTATCTGTTGTTCACTATTTGTTATTTACTGATCTCTGTTTTCCTGCTTAGGATGTTTCAGGCATCTGTTTGGACAGCAGAAAAAAAGGTAAGTCAGTTGACTTAGATCACAAATCACATGTGATGAATAACGGCTAGCAGGCAGTTGAAGGGAACAGTTTGGAACTCCTCAGGAGGGCTGAAATGTGTTCAGCAAAACTTTACCTTTATCACTGAATATAACAGAAATATCTGTTTGCCAATGTTACACAAATAAAAAGGGTTATGTTCCCTTAGTGAGCCATTATCAACTGCCCCCCCCCAAATACAATGATTTTATCAACTCCCTACTACAATGGTTTGAGATTAATGTGAAGCAAGACTCCCAAACTTTTTAAATTGAATTTATATATCTGTATATTTTCAGGCAGATCTATAAACTGAAGTGATTTGTCTATCTTAACAGAGCAAATCAGGGACAAAATCAGAAACAGAATCTAAGACTTTTGATTCTGGCTCTCCAGATCTAAGTAGTAGGTCTTGGTGTCTATTCTATAATCTGTAAAAGAAAATGAAATTACATTAAATGGAATATTAAGCTCAAAGTATTCTGTTTTAGTACAGAAATATAATCTTTAAAATAAAGCTTTCAAAAAGCACTAGTATGCAAATTTTTTTTGTATGTTGACTTACCATTTTCCTTTGTAGCTCTTTGTACCTCTTGAAAGTCTAATGCATAGTTTTTGGTAAGACATACCAGCCCTGTACTGCCTGGAACATCTTTCAGGATCTAATTTGATTGCATAGGAAACAGAGAACGCAGTAACTGAACAGGCTTCCTTAGGTGTTGAAAAAGCACAGAGTTTAGTCTTTCCATTTATGAATAGAGTAATAGGTACAATGTGATATTTCCTGAGTATCTACCTCTTGGTAGACGTTAACATCCTGTTTCCCAGGTAATAAAATTAGAGGCCCTCAGAGTTAAATATTCATGTCTGCATCTGCTGAAAAAAGCACACAATCAAAAAAAGATGTGTAAATCCTCA
This sequence comes from Phoebastria nigripes, assembly GCA_035582835.1. Lineage (NCBI taxonomy): Eukaryota > Metazoa > Chordata > Aves > Procellariiformes > Diomedeidae > Phoebastria > Phoebastria nigripes. The sequence continues at coordinate 86,836 of JAYKAV010003011.1, forward strand.
GCTGCTAGGGCAAAGTGTCAAGTTATATTGGCAGTAAAAATGTCCCACCATACAGCTTTTCATGCAAAGCCTGGATCATTTAAAAAATACCCTAATCTAATTAAAGCCTTCCTTTAGCAGTTACTTATGTGTACAATGATATAAAAGATTATAAAGACTCCCCAAATTCTTTTTGATAACTAGTTGTTTCTTTCCCACCTTCCCCTTCAACTGTTGTGAAATCAGATATACTGATATGTTTTCCATCTACGACCACTTGTGAAAAATGTGTGAGCAGGGCTTTGTTAAATGGTTAACTCCAAAAGAAAAGGAGCTGGATCTGATGACCCAAGAAATCTCATCTAGTCTCCTTGACCTATGAAATATTTTGGCTCAACTACAAGGAATACATCAGAATAATTACTGAAGGAGAGTAAAAGCCAAATTATTTTCAATCATTGAATTGCCATGAATCCTTTTTAAAATAAGGTCTAATTGACTAAAGCATCATTTATTTTCAAGTCTTGTAATTGTTCCATTGTTATGGAAGCTTATCAGAAGTACCAAAGCTGAGTATTGCTATAAAATGAACCTGGCTTATGTTAAATCCCCAATGAGTCAGTCTGTTCATGACAGATATCACTACCAGCTAAATGGCTATCCAAAAACCCTAAGTCTTGTAAAACAGAAACAAAACAACAAAAAAGGCTTGCTTAGTTTTCAGTCAGAGACCTCAGTTTATATATAGACAAGAGATTCTTCCTGTTTAAATGACAAGTGAGCTGGGATTTTCCATAACTCTTGTTTTAACTTAACTTCATATCATCGAAGTCAACAAGACTGACTGGAATAGCAAGCTGAGCGAGGCTAAACCTCTTAGAAAAATCCATCTTATTCTCCAAGGTGAGGAAAAGAGATTGCTTTTTTTCTTACATGAGTTCTGTGGAACATGTGTCCAATGTAGGATCCTATAATTCCTGCTTTCTTCAGGTAAAAATTTTCTAGATTATAAGAAACTTCTAGAACTGGGTCAGTGCCTTTGGATTTGTTTTTGGTATGTCCAGCTGGATTTTTAAATGTACTTAAAAATCTAGTCCATAAAATGTTCCTAGGAGGTGTGCTAGTGATGAACTAAAATAAGGAGGCTTGAAAAACACTAGAAAAATAGAATTAGGCCAAAAATGTTAAATGAAAAGAAAAAGGGGAAGCATTTGTTTTATAGTTAACTTTGAATTTTGGCTAAAGTTTCAGAGAGGCTACAGACAAGACTGACACATATTTGCTGTACAGCTGTTGTTTTTCAAACAGACCACCCCCCGCACTTCTCCTGCCAGCCCCTTTCATAGAAGATTTTGTACTTGGACGTTTTTAATGCCACTATAATGTAATGCTTTGTCCTCCTTTTTTAGCTACAGTTGCCAATTGCGGCAAGCTGTTTGATGCTTTCAACATGTGAAATAAACAGGCCTTAGAGATAAGGCTGATGGTATCAAAATCTTTTAGATGGTAACTTGTGCCAAATTTGAACCGTAGTCTTCAAAGACGAAATGCTGTATGAGGACTATGCAGTTGTAGCAGTATATGAATGCCTGGTTGCTTTTCTTGTAGATGGGACATGATTTTTATTGCTGTTTGTAAATTTGGTGGTGAGAGCAAAAGTTGTCTAATGCAAATATATTGTAATACTAGTGTCTTGCTCCCTGTGTTTTTTCTCCTGTTGATCCTATAAAATGGCTCTGCAGGAAGGAACACAGCTGTTTCTCTGCCTTTTGATCTCTGCACAGATAGCTGTGTTCACCTCTTTTGCTCCATGGGAGACATTTGGACAAAATGGAAATTTGAGGTTTGAGAAAGGGGAGACAGTCTTATTTCTCATGATGTACATACAAAATTAAATTAAAGATGAGACTGTGACACAATATAGCAGGTAGCCTGGAGACAGTGACAGTCCATGAAAATATCCTTAATCACCGTAGTCTGTAATTATGGGGGGTGGTGGTGTGTTAGCAAATTTTACCAAAAAATTCTCTGAATCTAATTTTTACCTTTAGTTTCATTTTACCATCCATTTTAGGATTAACCTAATCGTGTTTCAGGCCAACTACTTGTCTGTTTCCACAAAGGAAAACATGGCAAACCATGTCCAAACACCCATGTGTATAAGACCCAACTGTGCTCAGTTTTCCCAGGAGCCTGACTGAGAGCCCACAGCTATGAGAAAGGGGCACTGCATGTACTCAGTAGCACAGAAGCCAGAGAGAGACACGCTGACATGTGTTCGCTCAAACAGGTAGGAATCAGGCGTAACCTCACCACTAGTCCCTTCCTCTAGACACTGCTTGAGGAATCCCAGAGGTTACAAAACCACCTGGGTTTAATCCTGCTCCAAAATCCTCTGCAATTTAACTTGAAAGACCATCGCTCTGCCTGGGTCATCTCATTCTCACTGAGAGTTGCAGAGGTGCAACCATCTCAGAGATGTGCAGAACAGCACCAAGGTCCTTCACAAGCAAATCTTTCTTACCATCAGCTTTACTGAAAGCCCAGATTTATTAACTGTCCTTCTGGAGGCGCTTCCAAGGATGATAACGTTGCTGGAGACCAGCTGATTATGGAAGGTGTGACCATTTCTGCTCTGCTAAGCATAACTGTTCAGCAGCCTTCCTTTCTAGCCACTGACCTGTTCTCCTTCCTTTCCCCTAAGACTCAACATTGAACTGTATAAACTCACTCATGAAAAGAAAGTTGCTGGGGTTTGTTGTTATTTAAAAGAGGAGTGTTTTGTAATGACAGGCAATTAAAGAGATGGTGCTTTCTGAACATGACATATCACCTAGTAATGTCATTGCACATAACGGAGGCACTGCTCTTGTGATATGTCATGAGGCAATTTAGTTAGAAATTAACTTGTGTCTAATCTGACCAGTAGGCTGTTTCAGGTGATTCAGTCAATGCAAAAGTGTGGATGGAGGGATGCTTTTTTGCAGGCAGGTGAGGGAAGGTGACTAATTTTCATTTTTAAAGCTAGAGATGGCAAATTTGTTGTCTTTCTCTTGAAACTGCCTTAAGTAAGACTTCTAATTGTTGAACTTTTCCTTGAAGGGAAGAAAGATAAAACAGAAATAAATACTTGAACAGTTGCATACACCCAATTATCACATAGGGGACATTAAGGCCATACCTTGAATAACATAAATCAGCACAGCTGTACTATTTTTAGTGCAGTTTCATAGTTTCATTGCTCTGAGTGTTTAAATTCCAGGTTCTCATATATATATTTCATAATCAGTTTGAATGACTATAATGTTTCAGTCTTCAAATTTATTCACTAGACAATTTTGATCAGGTGTAACAGGTAAATACAGCCAGGGATTTAATTTCTACTGGTTATTTGGAGGATGTATGTATGACATATCGATAGAGATGTTTCTGTGTATTCATTCTGGCCTTGTCCTAGGCTGCATGACATATTTCAGTCTTCTAGGTGTTTTTTTTTTCTATTACCCTTTCAAATTTGTTATTTAAAATCTGCTCAAATGGACCTAGAAATGTTTTTCAATTTAAAAGGTGGAAAAAATAATTTTGTTTTAGTCTGTAGATACAGATTTTGTAAAAATAATGTTTTAATGAACCATAAAATTAATTCAGCTGTTTTTGTGGCCTTTTACAATTCTAAAGAAAGGAGTTGATGCTTTGGAATTTAACATGCTATATTGTTCTTTGTAACCTGGACATTGCAACATTTCATGGTGGCTGATACCCAGAGATCCAAATACATAAGCAGTTACATGTATGTTAAAAGCAACTGAGTTTTTTTCCCATTGCCAAATGAGAAGTGGAGGACAAAAATAACCTAAATGGGGAAATATCTAAAAACCAGAAAATTACAATAGAATTAGATTTTTAAAATGCAGCAACTTCAAGTTTTAATACATAAAATAACCATGCATAAAAGAATTTGCTTTTTAAGTGTGTGTCAGTTTTAATTTGGCACTATTCCTAGCATTGACTTGACAGCATTTAACAGAAAGATATGATGGTCTTGATACTTAGATCAGGTGCATGTTCTGTAGGACTGCTGATGAAATCATTTAGTTTAGTATCTAAGACTCTAAACTAATATTTGTATTGAATATTATCTTGCTCCACAAGTGGCCTTATATAGAATCATAGAATCATAGAATCATTAAGGTTGGAAAAGACCTTTAAGATCATCGAGTCCAACCGTCAACACACCACCACCATGCCCACTAAACCATGTCTCTAAGTGCCTCATCTACACGTCTTTTAAATACTTCCAGGGATGGTGACTCCACCACTTCCCTGGGCAGCCTGTTCCAATGTTTAACCACTCTTTCGGTAAAGAAATTTTTCCTAATGTCCAATCTAATATAATTCAATGGGACCTTTACTCAAGCAAGATGTTCCCACAGCTGAAGGGTAATCACACAATTATCAGTTCCTTCCTCTAAAATTAAGATCTAATTATGTGTTTCCTTTACTTGAACAGTCTTGTTTACAGAGTTCAGTTCTTGATTTTTAACATGTGAAAGGGAAAGGGGTTGGAATTTTATATTGGACTGAAGACATTTCTTTTAGTAACAAAATTATATTTTTCAGAGCCTACATATTAATGTACATTGAGAAGCTTCCCTGCTTTTGCACCTGTAAACTATCATTGAGTGTGTATGGCACTATCAGATAGTGTCAATTACTGTTAACTCCTGCAGTGGAAAAATGACCATTTTCCTTGTTATGCCAAGGAGAAGAGAGAGACCACCCTGCTTCTGTTTAACACTGAAGGTTATTAGTGGCTGATGGCTTTCAATACCCACTGTGGTTATTAACTGTGTCAAATAACTGTCAGCTGCAGGAGACAAAGAAGCTGCAAAAAAATGATTCTGACTGTTTTGGAGAAATGAATGCAGAGGATTGGATGAGTCCCAGAGCCACTGAGGTTTTGCTGAGATCTCAAACCATACTGAGTTTGCAAATCTTGCTGCTCCTTTTTGAAGCCTAATATTTTCTCATTGTGCCCTACCGAAAGAAATGTTCCCTCCATTAATAGCAGTCCACGCTAAATTTAAACAGACACTCACAAATAGAGAAGGTCTGGACTTTTCTCCATACCATCTTGTTTCCAGGTCTCCTGTAAGATTCTGAATTTTAGAAGCAGACATGTCTATTTCCTGCTAGTGACCAGTTAAGATTTTCTCCTCTGAAAGGAAGCATCATGGACAGTGCTTGTTGATATATCTGTAAAGTGCCATGAACTTACAAAACTATAAAAATATATTTTTTTAATTGATTAAACCTGTTTGGCAAAGAGACAGAAATGCTAGAGATACAAAGAGAGAGGGAAGTGGGAGAAATAGGAACCAATTTATGAATTAAATAACTATTTCACTGAGCTCACATAAATAAAAGTCTTCCAGTCCTTTCCAGAGCTTCTTTACACAATTATATCTTCCATCAAATCATTCTTAGTTGAGATTTTTCTTTTGTCCCCTGCCAGTGCTTTACATCTGGCTTATGCAGAGGTCTTGAACATCTTATAGCTACCATCATGTCATGATCCTTGTTCATTTGATTCAGCACAAGCCTGATTTTTGAAGCAAGATGCTAGGTTGTATGCATGAGATTAACAGCTACGTTGTTAAAAGGTCAACAAACCATTCTTTTTATCCCATCTAAGCACAGTTTACAGCAGGTGATAAACTCCTATCCTACTCTACTGTCCCTCTGTAACAATCAGTGAAAGGAAAAGACTGTTTAGTTCTTCCTCTGGTACATTTGTCACTATCTTCTCCCCAGATCTACTCACAAAGATTTCCACTTCTTCCCTTTCCTCTCTATTCAGTTCATAATTCCATCTATTTTGCATTAATTTGTCATTAGAAATTTTGTTTCTAGCCCAATCAGTTCTTTTTTTCCCACTTTCCTGAGTAGAATGCAAACCCCAAAAGCTTTTTAGATAGGACATGAGTAGACTTGGCAAAGAGTTGGTGTTTAAAAATGTATTAGCTCATGCATTTCACTGGACTTGTTTTTAAGCATCGTTATAGGATTATTAAACACCTTTTAAAATGTAGGATCTGGCTGCACTGAAACTATTTAAAGGTATGAAGTCCTATATAGATCCAGTGCCTAAAATCATCTTAAAATCTCTGTGCTGGTCTGGTTTTAAATACAATGTAATGCAGTTTCACCAGTCTTTTGCAGGCACCTCTAAGATGCTGTATGACCTCTGAACCAACTAGAAGCCATATTGTCAGGGTTAATGAGGCACTTAGCCCAAGCTAATAAGCTCAGCTGGGAAGCAGGAGATATTAACTGAGGTTCAGAGTCTTAACTACAAGCCTCTGGTCAGCTGAAAGGAGGGACAGAGCACATCTGCTTAGTGTACATAGAGAATATGTTCACGGTTATGTGAAAAGATCATGTACTTTAGTCTTTTGGGGGAAACTTGTAGACACGGTAGTAAGGACTCAAATTCTTGGTTTTCTAAATAGTTTGAAATACACAAAACACATTCATTTGTCTGTTAACATAGTGAAGTCTGAGACGTTTGTCATAAAGGAAGAACTATTTGTTATCTCATCATTCTTCTCATTTTGTAAAGGATTTTGGTTGCATGCCAATCCAAGGCCATGTGTTGTAATTGTTAGGCGTGACATATCCCCATCAGTCATAGATGCTGAGTGGGTAGTGAACCATGTTCTATTTGGTTTCTCCACCCTAAAGGCAGAGTAACTCTATCAGTGTTAGTCGAGTTGCTTTTGATGCATATGTGGGTGAATACAGGCAAAGCTGAGGATAATCAAGTTGTTCCATTTAAGTGAATTCCGAAATCACATCTCTACTTTCAATACTTGTTTCTGCTTTTTTTTACCCGTACACTTTGAAAAAAAACACAGAAAATACCACAGTGGCACCAGAATTAAATCTGTAAGCTTAACCATTGTGTTTCTTGCAATACTGTAAATAGTAAGTATAGTCTTTACTGTGACTGACAACTGTAATAAATCCCTCTGATCAGTAGGTGCAAGTGCTATATTATGTAAACTGCTTTGAGAACAAAAAGGGAGGACAACACTATTAAAAACTGATTGAAAGGCCACAGTTCTTTTTATCAGGCTACTCAGTCCACAGAGTGTGGAAGTTAAAACCCCTCTGAGATATGCAACTGTGCAGAAAAATCTGTTTAAGAAGAAGTACTAGTTAAAAAAAGCAAAATTCAAATAGTCCTCAATGACTATACTTTTAGATGAGTTCTGGTAAAGGGGATAACCCTAAGATAGATCCTTCTGTTGTGGACATCCCAGATTGAATCATAGAATCATAGAATCATTTAGGTTGGAAAAGACCTTTAAGATCACTGAGTCCAACCATAACCTAACACTGCCAAGTCCACCATTACACCATGTCCCTAAGTGCCACATCTACACGTCTTTTAAATACCTCCAGGGATGGTGACTCAACCACTTCCCTGGGCAGCCTGTTCCAATACTTGATAACCCCTGTGGTGAAGGAATTTTTCCTAATATCCAATCTAAACCTCCCCTGGTGCAACTCGAGGCTGTTTTCCTCTCGTCCTATCACTTGTTACTTGGGAGAAGAGATCAACACCCACCTCACTACAACCTCCGTTCAGGTAGTTGTAGAGAGCGATAAGGTCTCCCCTCAGCCTCCTCTTCTCCAGGCTAAACAACCCCAGCTCCCTCAGCTGCTCCTCACAGGACTTGTTCTCTAGACCCTTCACCAGCTTCTTTGTTCTTCTTTGGACATGCTCCAGCACCTCAATGTCTTTCTTGTAGTGAGGGGCCCAAAACCAAACACAGTATTCAAGGTGCGACTTCACCAGCGCCGAGTACAGGGGCACGATCACTTCCCTAGTCCTGCTGGCCACTCTATTTCTCATACAAGCCAGGACGCTATTGGCCACCTTGGCCACCTGGGCACACTGCCAGCTCACATTCAGCCGGATGTCGACCAGTACACCCAGGTCCTTTTCCGCCGGGCAGCTTTCCAGCCACTCTTCCCCCAGCCTGTAGCGTTGCGTGGGGTTGTTGTGACCCAAGTGCAGGACCTGGCCCTTGGCCTTGTTGAACCTCATACAATTGGCCTTGGCCCATCGATCCAGCCTGTCCAGATCCCTCTGTAGAGCCTTTCTACCCTCGAGCATATCAACACTCCCGCCCAACTTGGTGTCGTCTGCAAACTTAGTGAGGGTGCACTTGATCCCCTTGTCCAGATCAGTGATAAAGATATTAAACAGAACTGGCTCCAATACTGAGCCCTGGGGAGCACCACTTGTGACCGGCCGCCAACTGGATTTAACTCCATTCACTACAACTCTTTGGGCTTGGCCATCCAGAAACAGAATAATTGTGCTGTAAAACATCAAATACCTGTGAGAGCTCAGTGTGGCCTCTTTGCTGCTTCACAAGAGCTCAGGCAATTATTAAACTTTTATCATCTTGCTGGACTTGTAGCTCAACTGTATAAGACATGCTGTTCCTAGATGGTAAACACAAGGCCCTCTGTCAGTCATTTCTCTTTGATAATTTGCCTGCTTTCTTCTGTTCACAGCTCTCAGCACCCGTGCTGTTCTGAGTTTACTTACTGTATTTTGTCTCTCCCAGGGGTAACTCATGTGGTGCTGATTGGTCTTCATCATCCAGTTTGTTTCTGTCCACATTTGTCCACATGATGATGTTTGTCTGGGGAGGTTTTTCTCCCCTGTTGTTTCTTTAGTACATTCCCAAGATGAATGTCACTTAAATTTTACATCTGTTTCTGTTTCTTGCTCTGTTGCAACATAAAGCTGTAATTGTCCCCATCTATAAATTCTGTAGCAATAGCTCTGCTGAGTTCCATTTGATTGGTGAGACAAAATCATTTACAGATCTGCATTTCTTAAAAATTCTTTGTGTCAGTTTCAAACTAGTATGAATTGGTACTTGGTAGTCATATGAGCCAAGAATCTGGCCAATAAAGTCATATTCTGTTTTGCAAATCAGTAAATTCCTGTTCCTTAAGATGTATTTTCACTTGCAAATCCACTGCAAATCCACCTAGATTTTATCATTTGATTATATCTGGACTAAGTAGCGCTTTCCTCCCGCTGCTTGTCAAGGTGTATATATTCCAGGTCATATTTAATAATGCAGCTTCCTAAGGTGACCTCTTTTCTGCATGAATGTTGGCTCTGACCTTCATTTTGTTGAGCTCAGTTCATTACATATTCTCTCTTGCTTGCTTCTGCACTCTCTAAGGAATACTCTCATTTCAGCGCACAAGAGGTTTCACTGCTAATGAAAATCCCTAAGCATCACAATTAAAATTTACTCTGCTGTGCTCAGTCTACGAAAAAAACCAATGCTGTTAATAATCTAGACCTCATTAAAACCAACTTGAGTTATTTATTTCCATGTCAAGTCAGTGTCATTTACATGCATATAATAAACTTGTGTCTAAAGGCTTAAACAAAATGAGCCAGATTCTGGTCTTAGTCTCACTGGAACCACGAACATCTGTTCCAATATATCTTAGTAAAGATACTGCTCCAAAATAAGCGACTCCAGTGTTTCCTTCTTCAGATAGAACAAGCTAGTGTCTAGTGTCACCATTACAGAAAAGGAAGACTTACTCCATTGTTGTGTATCTCAATTTCCTTACGCTGTTTGACCACTTCCCATGCTAAGAATACTGCCTGACATGAACAACCTAGAAATGTTTTAGAGTAAAACCTTTCCTCAGAAAATCTATTATGGCTATTTCTTGCATTGCTCTGACTAGAATTGAATGAGTTTCTAAAACAAGTTTAATTAGAATGAGTAAATAAATGCTCTGTGTATGATGGAGAGAAATGGTACGGAGGGATTATCTGTGTCCAATTGGGTAAATCTGAATAATCATTTGTGGTAGAGTTGTCTCTGATGTAAATACTTCTGTATTTCATATGTCTGTGCATATCTCTCTGTCTTTCATTCTTCCTCTCTGTTGAAAACAGTTCTCTGAATTAATGACAGTTTAGTAATGGTAGAGGTCCAACTCATCTCAATTTATATCTCATCAMCCTGACATACAGTCCACAAAAGCTGTAGAGAAAGTAGCTTTCCCTGCCTTCTGAGTCACTTATGCAGGGCACCTATACAAGGCCTCTCTGATGCTGGAAGGGAAGTCAAAACATGCCTTTAAGCCAATACTTCCCCATTTCTTTCCTGTCCCAAGAAAGAAGCCTGAGCTTCTTCCCACTCACAGAATCTCAGGCAAGGATCTACCCCACTGATACTTCCTGAGGCAACCCACCAGGCGTTGCTACAGCAGTGACGGCTGTGACGTTCAATTTAGTATTTATTCTTCCCTTAGGAATGTATCCATGAGTCAAATCTCCATCTCTTCCAAACACTAATTCTTGGCATCGGTGCTGATGCCTTGTCCATTTGGCTTCAAGCCTCTGTAGGGGCAGCAGTCACAATACCGGTAGCATTTATCAGCTGTGTTTCACCACCATCTCTGTTATAACTACACTTTAATTTTAAACAACTGGAAAATGAACCAAATTCCATAATTTAAAGGGAAGATCCTTACTTGATCACAATGCATGAGGGTATTCTGCATATTTTTGGTTTAACATAAGTAAAAATTAAAAATTTTAGAATTAGAATTAGAATGGGAATTGAGTTAATCAAGTTGAGTCTTAAATAAAATTAATAGTCATGGTAAACTGTAATTAAAGTGAGATGTGTGTCTCATGAGTCTTTATTCAGCACAGTATTAACTCAGTTTTTCATTATAACTTTAGTTCTTCATTATAACTTTACATTTAAATGGTATTTTCTCTTACAAACATCCAAAAGAAGTCACATTATGTTTGTGAGATGTACACAAAAAGTGTGCTTAATTTCTTATCATTTGATACCCTTTGACTGAATCAACAAATATCCTTCCCTTAGGAGGACTTTCAGAGGTCTTCAAGTCAGACTTTAAGCCAGAACTCTGAAACTCTCAGAATATACAAAGTTAGTGAGGCTCAATGTTGGTAGAAGTACCAGGAAGAACAACATTGGAGTTCCCAATTTTCAATTAGAGTTTTCCTTCAGGAACAATGAAAGTACTAGAAGTCTTCAAGGTAAATATATCCAGTGAAGAAATTTCAATCTGTGACTTTGACAAGAAAACATTTTTTGAAATCTTAACAAAACATTATGAAATCTGAAAGTTGAATCTCTATTTTCTTAAATTCATATGAGAATTACACTGGGGGTTGTCACTGGAATATTTCATATGCAGGTAATTTATTTGCTAATTTATTAATAGAATTTGAAGTTTAAAAATCTTTTCATTTAAGATTAATCATCAGCAACTCATATTTTTTTGATCTGATAGCTTTTCTTTCAATGTTAAAAATATACTAGGATATAAATGACAGTGTTGTAAATTTTTAAAACTACAGAAAGACTACGCTTGAAATTTTTAAGAGGCAGAGTTTATTACTGTTGTTATAGTAAGGAATTTTGTATTACTGTTGATGTTTTCCTATTTCTAGGTTCCAACTAGGAAAATCTGAAACTGGTACAGTAGCATTGCGTTATCAGTGATTTTCTGCAAAAGAGCCATTGTGTGACCAAAAGAAGACATTTTTGACATATAATGCATACGTATGGCAGTATCTCACCAGGCAGAGAAATTCTGCCGATACAGAAGAAGATGAAATCTCTTTTGTGAAATAAGTGGTGTGCTGCAGCTTACTCATATATGGAGAAACCAGGCAAATAAATGTAGATTAAATAGGGCATTTTGCATACATTTTGGAAGGAAAAGTATTCTACATGTACAAGCAAAAAACAAGCGATTTGTTGGTTAAATAATGACCATAGGCTTGGGTGTGTGAATGCAACAGAATGCAGCATTCATATCTGAATGATTAACAAAAGAATTCTCTGAAAGATTTGCTTTGGTTTTAGGCACACATTTTTAGGCCCATTTCTGAGAATGTACATCTGCCTTTAAAAATTGATCAGTGTTTTTTCATCAAATGGTAAAGTGATGGCCTCAAAGACATTAACAGCATGGTGCATGTTCCTAGTATATGTAGTAGCTTTGTCATGGAAATCAGCAAACAATTCAGATGTAAATTAAAAAGTAGGATGTTTATGGTAATTTTTCAGAAATAAGGGAGACAGGAATTTTCTACATTTACATGCAAAAGGCAGATCTTCTGACATGAATTCACAACTGCATCTCTTCTGGTCAGCTTTTCTCATTGTGCTCTGCAGTGAAAAGGATCCAAGGCGTGCTGAGTTTAGGCAGACTCTTTTATGTGTGCATTTGCGATTTATAATAAACTTGGGCCTCTGGGGAGGTGTTAGAGCAAAGGAAAATTTTAAAGAAGATAAAATCTAAAAGCTTTTAAAGTAATTTTATTTTTCAAATCTCACTGTGAGGATAAGTGACTAAAAGGACCACGATGCTCAATTACTAATTTCCTATTCCTGTGTAGTGTAAGATATTCTAGATAAAATGCATCACATTAGTGAAAAACCCAAACACCTATTTAATTAAGATATTGCATCATGAAAGGCAGGAAACAGCCTCCTGAAAGTGCTCTGCAATGCACACAAAGCACTTTTACTTATTTCAATTCAATTTGAAACTCAAGCATTGTAAAATCACCAAGCTACATTTTCCTTATCGGCATAATTTATGAAGTAGAATTTCTGGAACTGCAGTTGTTTGCTTAGTTTCCATTTTCTCCCCTATTCTCGGTAAAATAATCATGTTCATCACTTACTAGCAGCAGAAAAAAAAGGGGAACTCTTCTTCCACAGCAGCTTACAAAGTGTATTCAACTCAGATTTCTTACACATTAATACCCCTTAGTTACTCCAAACACTTTCTGTTTGTGTATGAAAGTGTTCATACTGAAATCTTCTCACTTTTGAGTAATTGAGTGCAATATCTTCTAATGCTATTAGAACCACAATGCAATAAAATATAAAAAGATGCTGTCACTAGCTGATTCAGTTACATTTTTCATATCAAATTTTAACCCCATAGACTGTGAAATGTGTCATACTATGTTCTCCATTTCTTATAAATTGGCCAGCATGATTCAGACCTAGCAGGAGCCCCATAGCCATCTGACTGTAGCTTGGGATCTCTCTCCAGAGAGCAAATCAAGTGTCAGAGTGCATCTTTATGTTAGAGTAAAGCAACTATAACTCACTATTTCAAAACTTGTGGTTTTGAAATAACCATAGTGAACCCGCAGATAACTACATGATTTGAAACTCAGAATTATACTCCCTGTAACCACACTGACATCGATGGGATCCATGGGCAGAACTAAGCCCTTAACTCTGGGATGTGTAACCATCACCAGCTGCATTTTTGCAGAGCATCATTTGAGCACATTGTGAAGGTGTGTGGAGTGGTAAGAGAACCGTCACAGAACTGAAGAGTCACTGTGACAGACAGTAGCAACAACTTAAAGTTTGTGGTAACCTTTACTCACAGAAATCCTCTTTGCAACGACTGGAAGATCTTTTGCCAGTGGGAAGCTGGATACCAGACAGTGAACCTTTCTTGGCTGCAGAGATAATGAAATACCTTTGAGGTTACAGGCCTACAAGATGCAGAGCTGCAGAAGAGTGTAATTAATAGAGCAGACTTCATTCTTTGTAGCACAAAGATTGTCATCTTAGAAGAGGATATTACAGACCTTGCTTGCTCTGGTATTCCCAAAATAGCCTGAGGTATTGTAAAATTTTCTATGGTAAAATTCCTACTGTGGATAAAGCAATATGACCTTAGATTTGGGCTTTACTATTTCAATGAAGGCACAATGCCTAACCACTAAGGCAACAGCCAGACTAGTGTGAAACAGAAGAATGTCACTGATGTATAACAGCAGAGGATTGGTATACAAGTCCTATATAATCTCCACAATCCAGTTCTCAGTCTAAGAAATGATTAATAATAACAGTAGTTAATAGAGCGAAGCATCTCTTTAATAACAATAGTTAATAAAGAGATAGAAGCATCTCTTTAAAGAGAAGGTTGCTGAAGCCTTTTGCAGCTGAAAGGTGGGGTGGTTTCTAAGCCAGATATTTCGGTCAGAGTCTGGCAGAAGGGTCTTTCCCCACTGTGTTGGCTTTGGGGTAGTGTACAGGCTAGCAGAGCCTTTTACATTACTTTTAGAAATGTTAGCAAAGTAATTAAGTGCGAATGATTGTGTTTGTCTCTCCATTCTTACCAGCTATAGCTTTTAAAAAGGATGTCTCAGAGGACTCCCAATAAACCACGGTATGAATTCCTCCCCGTTGTCATGTACAGCCCAGTGCTGCATTGCTATGCCAGTGAGTAATGCTTCACTTACTGGGACTCCCTGAATGGGTTAAGGTAATTTCTGTGAAGAAAGGGTGAAATACTGAGCACACAGGTTGCACAAGAGAGGTGAATTCTTCTGTCATTTCTTTTAGCCTTCAGAGTAAATTAAAATGCACAAACAGCTGGTACATACCTGCTCCTGGATTCAGGTCCTACTTACCTCATACCTTCAGCTCAGGAGACTTTCACTTTTCTGTATTTGTTAAATGTTACTTTTCAGTATTTTTCTAGATCAATTTTGCTTTCATGCTTTTGGTGTTGTACTTGGGATACATAAGCTTTTTAAAAATTGTCTGTTTACCAGAAAAAATAAGAGGCTGTAGAGGAAAAAGATAAGAAATTTAAAATATTCTGTATGCCTTATTTATACAAATTGCAAGTATATAGATATTAGATGTATAAAATCTAGAGCTGCTGAGAAAGTGAAATTTCTGTCCCAGGAGGAATGTCAGTATTTTGATGTTGGTTTTATCTTTCAGTAAAATGATAATCAAAATATTGTTACGGCTTTCAGAACAAAACCTTTAAAAAAACCCCTAAATTAAGAAACACTTATATGAAAATATTTGATAAAGATTATATGGAGTATCAGCATACTGTTTTTATACAAAATATTTTAAAATTGCACATGAGAAGTTAACTGGAGTGGATATCATTCTAAGATTCTTTTTATTATTCCCTTTTAGATCAAACTTCCTATTTCATTAATATTCTTTAAATAAAGCATAAATAAATTATAAACAGCTAGGGGTTTTGTGCTCTCCTGGAAGAAATCTGAGATTTAATATAAAAAAATCATTTACTGTATAAGTTGTGGTGGATTCCTCATATAGTTTGTATAAAATGACTTAATCACTTGAAATAGCGTAAAACCTTCCAGTCGCTAAATAAAAGCTCCCCACTGTCTCTGTTTTTCATGGACTTGGATTCTTTTGTTTTCTGCTTGTATTCCTAGAAACTGGGTCCCAGGTTTTCCCAGTGGATTTAGATCCCGTCCAAGAGCAAAAAACCTACCTAAAGCATTATGCTCACAATCCAGTTTTGACTGCAATCATATTGCACAAAACCTTATTGCAATAAACTACTTAAAAATGCATGCTTTCATTTGCTCACTATGTTCTAAGCAGCAAGCTGGACATTTCTTTAGCTTGAGATTCAGCAGTCATTCGGTCGTTTCAAATGAACTTTAGCCTTGTAAGACCATTATTGTGAAATGACTGATAAGATGATTATTCTGTGACACATGGACAGTAAAAATTGTTCATATATTCTTTGTTATTTACAGTAAAATATAAGTGAACAACCTAAAAGGGTAAGGCACAAGAAGAAAAGCTTCTAAGTGTATAAGAAGAGATTGGAATAAAGTAATACATTGCACAAGGTCTTCATTACATTCCGAATGTGAACAAAAGGATCTGTGGCTAGCTGAAAAATTAAATGTTGGCATTTAGTACAACATCCAGAGAGAGTATGCCACAAGCAACCAGTAATTAGTTCTAAAACACCCCTGTGAACAGGTTTTCTTTTTAGAGATGAGAAATGAGACACATGGCTCAATAGACACAAGGTACTGCTATAGACATATTTAACTTGTTTGCACATCAYGAGGTCTTATGACAAATAACTAAAATAATAGAGAATACTTACAACAGAAAGAAGTTGAAGCACAAATGCCAAAATTTGTGTACTTGTCTGTTCAGACTGGGACTCATTCATCTACAGTCTGGCATATTCCATGTTTGATTTTCAGATGTTAAGAGCTGTCGTTCTCCTTGAGCAGTGGCAAAGATCTACATTCTTCTTCTGGAGATCAGGTTAGATGCTCAGACCTGGAAACTATTAAAGCCCATACTTTAAATTATATCTGTCCAATAACGTATGTAAATATATACTTAATATTGACTGATTAAAATATTTACCCTTATCCTGAGATATTCTTGCTTAGATGTGGTCTTTGTGTTTTAACTTCAGGCATTAAGTTTATTCTTAATTAACTTAATTAAGTTGTCTTAAACAACGTAAACATAAACCAGTGGGTTTAGCTATTATGTGTGAAGACAGCAAGATGATGAAAAAAGCCGAGAATATGATAAACTAGGAGTATACATCTGCCTTTCACATGAGAAGGAAACTTTTCACTGATTTTTTCTTATTTTTTCTCTGAGTTGTAATTTTTTCTCCAGCTGCACCATTTGTTTCATGCTGTTTTTATTCCAAGGAACTACCATGAATTAGTACCAGGCACCTGAGAATTCATGGGGAGGTGTGTTTACAAGATGTCTTCTTTTTTTTGTAGAACACCTCAACACTTATTGATAAGTTTGGGTCAGTTTTTTAAGTTTGTCAACTTTTCTGAAATAGAATTAGGAGCTTATTTTCTGTCTGCAAAACTAACAATAAAATACTATTAGTGCAGGTGCCAAGAGGCATTTTCAATCTTTTTTGGAGCTGTGTTTGCCCTGCATGTTCTATGACTAAGTTCAGAATCTCTGTATATGTGTAAATTTAGTAAGTAACAGTTAAGAGTTTAGTCAGTTTCTATGTCATTGCTTTCTCCCTCACTGGGAAGCCAACCTCTAAGGCTCTGAACATCTGCCGTCATGTAGCAGAATGGCAGTGCTGGTGTCAGAGTGTAACAATGGTGCTGGAATTAGGGACAACTATATTCTCGTTTAGCATATGGCAACATGTGTTCTCATCAGTCATTTATCTGCTAATATGTGCCTACATCTGAATCTTAATGAGGGGGAGAGAGTGATGAGTGAAAGCCTGCCCTTGGGTACATATAGTACTCTAGAATCATCACATACAAGGTTAAACAAAGATCAGTTGAAATGAGTTGCTCCCAAAAGTCCACATTGCATACTTTATACTAATTTCTACAAGTAATTGGAAATCTAGCATTTCTAACTGTCAGTTTCTATGGACAATTCCTACAGGTTCTGCCATCACAAGGGGCATGTTCAAGTTACTGGTAGCAATCAGGATTATGTCCATAAAACATTGACTAGAAGCTGTCTCAATTGAATGAACTGTGTATTGGAATAAGCCGCTAGATTTTACTTTCATAATGGAAACGGAATAGTGTTCTTTCTCTGGTAACTACTTAAATCTGTATAGAAGCTGATGAAAGGATTCACTTTACTGATAATTGTTCCACATTTATGAGAAATAAGATGATGGAAAAAAGCAGAACATCAGCTTCAAATAGTTTGGCTGAGATGTTACAAGGGAAAAATGAATATGAGATAGTCATAAAGTCAAATTGATTCAAGGTTATATGACAACACTAAAGGCTCTTCACATTGCTTTGTTTTTTTCCTTTCAAGACTGAACAGCATGTACAATTTTGTGTATTTCTATAAATCTATGTGGTTGAAGTTGTTATGTAAAGATTCATAATAGTATAATTCACTGCATCTCAGTGGAGCTCATGTTTGGGTACTCTGCATGCTAGGTGTTAAATTGCAAGAAATGTGGAACTGTTCCAAAACTTGAAAAGTGCTGTAATCTCTACTTGATTACAATGATTTTTTTTATTATCAGGATACAGGGTTGAATAAATGTCAGCAGGCCTGATACAAGATCTACCACAGGTGTGGCAAGATCTAGTCCTAAGAGAACAATCCAGCTCCTGTTAGAATGGATAGCAAGCTTTCATCATTAATTATTTCTGGATTGGATCCTAAACTGTCTCCAAGTGTGTGTATGTTAAGTTCTACAGAGAACCTTTTTCTTAGAAAAAGCCATACTTGCACAGGTGATGTCTGGCAGTTTTTCAGCTACTGCTTGACTGAGGAATATGCCAAGTTACCTGCTTTCCTTTTGATCATGGACACTATTCCCGCATTAAATCAATTACTGTTCCTTTGTACATACCCCATGACATTGAAGTTTGCTACTCAAACTATTCTAGTGTTTAACGCTTAAATTAGTCTGCTCTGTTTAAATGGCACTTTTGGCTTTTGTACTCAGGAAATGATTTTGCAGTAAAAATGAAGGACAGCAGAATAACAAGGGTCTCTCAACTCCATGAGATTCCTGAGACTATCCTGATATCTTAGTGCGATGTTAGTACCATTTTGTGTTAGAAAATTGTTTCCATTTCCCTGAAACAAACTTTTTTTTATACAATCATATCAGGAATTTTTGACATTTCTAAGGGAAATTCTGGTATTTCAGAAGATGATTTCCCAAAGAAGAGTAAGTCTTTGAGTATTGAGCAAAACCCCAAGGCAATATCTTGTCCCCACGCATGTTTTCTTGGTGGCAGCTCTAGTTACGAACCTCCTTTGGCTTCAGCATCTTTCCAGTGACCCCTCAGTAGTGCCAGTACAACATATGGAGCCTGATGCTGAATCATCAGGAAGCTGACCTGAGTTAGTAATGACCCACCATTTTGTTTTTAATTTCCCTCGTCCCTCAAACTCTTCTATATAAGATAAATGAGAGGTGGAATAGAGGTAAGAATTGGTATTTAGGGATGTAGGGTGTAGGGAAGGGGAACTGCATGTGTTGAAACACAAGTCCTTAGTATAAATGAGCAGGTTGAATTTTGCATTTTTTTCTGTTTGTWTATTACATTGCTATCCACCTTCCATTCAAAAGCATTTTTAAGCAAACCAGGCTTTCTTGTGTCAGTTCCGCAGGACAAAGAATGGTTGCAACTACTAGCTGGAGCAAACATGTTACACGTAAAGGTGGCCACTGGAGTCCAGAGTGCCTTTGTCTTATTTTGCACTGCTGTGCTCTGTTGGCAAAGGGTAAGTTGAAGCAGGTTCTGGAAACTGTCTTTAACATAGGAGAGCATTTTAAGTTAGCCAAGTCTTTCAGTGCTGCCAGAGGAGGAAATCCTATCCCCACTTGTTCATTCCAGCCCCTACCTTTTGTTTACACAAGTGCCAGCCATGTAGTAATGCAAAAAAAACAAGTCTGGGAACCAATCTTTATTTATTTTGCCAGGTGAGTTGTAACTGGGATCAGTTCCCTGAGCAGCCACATGAACATTTCTTCTGGCTGAAGTGAAAGGATGGTTTTGTTGGTATATGGAGGGCTTTCAGCAGCAACATTGGCTTACAACAGCTTTCAGTACTCGAGGAACCATGAGTGTAATTCTCAAGGAAAGACTGGCAGCTTGCTTTAAAACTAGGGGGCAAATGGAGAAATGGCTGCCTTAACCTTCATGTTGGTCTCACTATATCTCTTGCATTTGTAAATCAATACTACATAGAATAGTGCCTGCATTGCAAACCCCACAAAGAAGATATAGGAGTGCATTCTCTCTGCAAAGCACTGAGCTTTGTGCCATGTCCATTAACACTGAGTTAAAAATATAGTCCAAAGCATGAATCCAGGATAAATACCAGATGCGGAGAATAAAAGATATGCTTTAGTCTATCCTTTATCTGGACACCTGCAGTTCCATGACTCTTTCCCAGCTTATTTRTGTTAACCTGACTTTATATCACGCTCAGCTTCGCTTCTTGCTTATCCATTGGTGCTCCCTCTGGGGCAGATTGTTCTTGGCTGTGTTGTGAGAGCACACAGTCTGTGCAACACCAGGGTATGGCTGCAGTTCCTGCATTTCCCTGTGACTGTTTTCTGTGTTCACTCCTTGAGATTAAGGATACATTAAAGGAACGGGAACTATATGAAGTCATGTTTTCAGTTCATATCCTTGTATCAGGTACAATGAAGACAGTGAAGACAAAACAGATTACCTGTTTTCCTGGTCCTGACATTTATTACTTAGTCATCTGCAATTAAAGAATGTTAATCTGATGGGGCAAATGGTCAGTTCCAGTGGTACATTTCCAGCTTCTCTCACCTCATTATATTCCTGAATGGGGAAAACAGTCAAATTCTTTTTCTACTATTATTTATTTCAAAGAATAACATTCTCGACTGGGCTGAAACTTTGTATGACAAGTTTCAGTGCCATGTGAGTTCTTTATGCTTGAGCTATAAACCAAGGCAGGGAAGAAAGGATTTTCATAATAGAAATGCTCACACACCACATTAATTGTATCAGCATGAACTGTGGCACTACAATAAAGGTTGTTTTAATTTGACTAAAAATTAATAGATTGCTGTGAATCAATTGCAATCTAATAAGTCTTATTGTAAAACCTACTGATAAGACGGAGTGGCATTGTTCTGAGCTGTGCTTCCTGGGAATGAGATTTCAAAAGAACTTAATGTTGACTTTTATAAATCTTTGATCAGTGATACTAATGGAAGAATAGAAACACCTATCTCCCAATGTTTCCACTTTTCAATAAGCTGTTGCCAGAATATTATTAAAAGAGAATTCTGTTCCTTAAAGCTTTAGTCTGAGAGGGACTGAGCTGCTCCTGGGTAGAGTTGTGTGCTCTTAACTCCTATTGTCTGTACGGAAAGCTGAGGGTACTTAGTAGTTCACAGAATTTGGCTCATGAGCACAGAAAAAGATGCAAGTAGATTGTCTAAGGTGTCTAAGATAGATGTCTAAGATAGGTGTCTAAGACAGGAGTGATTCATCCCAGTYTTAAACAGTTGTTTTCAGGTGGACTCTAAAATCAGCCCATGTCTCTGCATTATCCCAAACTGTAGCCTAAATAACTGTGTTTTGACTAAACGCCTAATTTTTTTGCATGGCTAAAATTAGGAGGGAATAAGAATCACAGTACATCTTAGTGGAAATACTTTTACTCAGATTATTGGGAATCTGAGCCCAAGACTGCTTCACGATTTCCATGGTAAAAGACCACATGATGAAGGATAAGCAACATGTAATCAAACCTTGTCTCTGTGTTAATTCTTCTCCCAGAAACAATCCACAAACTCTATAAACTCAAACCTGCTCATAAGAAATGTAAAACATTTTTGTGTCTCCTTAAAAAATGAAAAGAAAACCAAAACAGGGAAAATACCTCCTCAGTTTCTGAGAGATTCTATTATCCCAGAGGCTTTTTTAATAATGCTGTGGCTGCTAGTTAAGAGTCCAAAATTTCTGTTTCATGACTAGAAATACCAAGTCTATTTTCCTAGTACTTTTAGACACACATGTAGTCGTTTTGACAGCTTTTCTATGTTGCTGAATGTATTGATCCTGAAAGTTTTGTAAATGGCTGCTTGACTAAGCATTTGTGCCAAAAAAGCTGTATTTGTCGTTTGCTATTTTGAAACAAAAAAATTCAAATTGAAAACAAATTGATGTGTATAAAGGTATCAGGAATATCCACAGACAGAATTAATAATGATGACAGCATTAGAAAGCATTTTGACTTCTACTTGAAGATGTTAACCAATCTCTAAGTGGCAGAGTTCAGGCAAAGAACTACGTGAGTTGTGTTGTTGATTATTTTCCCTCTGCTGTTACAGATTTCTTCTGCCTTCTTTTGAAGGATCCAGTCCTGACAACTGTCACATGCAAAGTATTGGTCTATATGCAAGATAGTTTATTCCAGGGTGGCAGATTCTATGATCCTAGAGGTTTTTGCTCATTTGCAATTCTCATATATTTCTTTTATCTTTTTTTTTTCCCCAAGCCTCAGTCACACTGTCAAGGAGAAGAAATAACTCTGTGTGATTTAGTTGACCAAATATGTCAGAAATCATGAACAATGACTAGTCCTACAGTAAATGGTCAAAGAAAAGGAAAGAGTAGAAGGAAAATTATATACCCAGACTATCTGGCAAACATTTATTGATAGCAAATGCATTTGTGGAACTTAGGAATGGCTTATGAATGATTCATAAAGAGAATGGTGATAAACTTTGCAGCAAATAGAATCAGCAGCAAATAATTTGAAAAAYCTTGAAAATACAATGTGTGGTATTCTCAGATTAATCACTTGACTGAGGCTCTATGGTTTAAATTAGTAATCACTAAATTCAGACAATCATATTTGTCTGAATTGCCTTGACGTAATTGTAGATTTATTATCTGCACGGTGAGGCAGGATGCTAAAGAACAGGAGTTTCTTCTCTTCCCTTTGGCTTTAGAAATACTCAGTTATGTTTTGCTCAGATATTTTGTCATTTCTGATTCTGATCCTAATCAGATCCAGAAGAATAAAAGGTGTATGAAAATGCAATCAAATTTAAATTCAGTTACAACTTAGCTGACTAAAGATAGGATTATGTTTAATTTTAAATTAACATGTTTGCTTACAGCCTATTTATAACCTCCTTCAATGACAGATTAAAAGACTGACAGTCTATGACACCATTATTTTAAAACTTTATATAGACAACCACTAAAACACACATACAGGTTTTAGCCTTCTCAAGGAGAAATATCCATTCACACCACCACATGCTCCTTCACACATTGAAGTATGTTAAAAATTTTTTCCTCTTATATTTCTTCATTAGTGATCACTGAAGCAGAGGGACATTAAGTTAGATTGATGTCACTAGTTGCCTTCAGTATATGTACCAGGAGAGACTTATCCTGTCTTTCCTTTTAAAGCAAATTTCGTGGGCAACTTAAAGCACATTGAGAAGGTTGGCAGATGTGATCCTCTACTCAACTAGAGAGGGCACACAACACAGCTGTGTTCATAGAGGACTCTTCTAGGCTGTGCAAACTCTGGAAATGCTACATCAACATTGAGTGAAGTAACTCTCGCTCTGTTTCCATTAATTTTCCAGTCATGTTGAGAAGAAAAGAAAAATCCATTTGGAGTTGATTTTCTCCACTTATGTCCAAGAGTTTAGGGGCTAAATTACTCATCTGAGATGTGGAAGATGTTGATTAGATGGATATTGTCCAGCTGACAAAGAGCAAGAGTTTAAGTCCAGGATTCCCAGCTTTAGGGAGAATGTCTGAACATGTCATTATGGGATTTTAAGGGATGGAGTTACCTCAGTCTTTGCTGTAAAAGCTGCTGTTCTGCTTTGAATACAATATATAAATATTCATTGGGTAAGAATGAGTAAGAATAATTCTTTGGCCTGCTGGTTTGGTAGGCTAAAATTCTAATTCCTAATGCAAAAAATATACTATTTTACACTGAAAGACCAACTTCAACAAGAGAGAGATTGAGAAATATCCATTTCAGGAAATTTAGAGGCTCAAAATTTAGGGTATTATCTTGATAGCTTGAAGGAAGGAAAAAGATACAGCATTGCCCTCACCCAAAACAGGCACAGAGGTACTCAAACTACTGTACCAATTGACAATGGGGAAAACACGTCTCTCCTACTTATTTGCATCTGTAGTTAAGAGGCATGAAACATGACCAGAGGCTCAGGCCCTGCAGAGAACGCTGGAGGAAAAAGTAGCTTTTTTGTGAGTCTCATTGGTGCTTACAAGTAAGGTAGAGTGAGAGCTTTTCAGTGTCATTACGGCTTAAGAAATTCCAGGCTTTCTCAAATGCTGAAATGTAGGCCCTATGGGATTTTACAAACTGAGCCACAGGTACCAAGAGATTTACTGCACTAAGCAATAGCTGAACAGGGATAATACGTATTCCAATTGGGAGGGTTTCAAGTGCCCAAAGGGTAGTTGGATGGCTGACTTACTCCGTGAATCAAATGTTAAGTCTTGAGAACATTCTAAAAATCAGAATATTACCGCCTAGTTCTACTCTTTGTTCTCTAATCCAGGACTATATATTGTAGACCAATTTAATATTACAGGATTAATTCACACCATATTTTATGTAACACTGCTGTCTTTCCATAACAACTTTCTTTTGCATAAAATTTATATWTTTTTTTTTAAATCTGTCATTGTTCATCTCTGTCATACTTTTGAGAAATTTAAAACAGAAGATCATAGAGAAGAGTAGGAGGACCAAAGATCTCACAAACAAAGCAGAGTTGTGCTTTAGACTAATTGTTGCTTTGGACATCTCTCTTCCTCAGCACCTTTTTATGAATTAAAGGAAATTCCTGGTATCATGTTGGTCTCTCTACACTGGAAAAGAGGACTGGAGAGAAAAATTCAATCCATAGTATGTGTATTGTTCAATAATCTACCACTTTGGGGATGTCACTGAGATGGTTGTATCATTGCATATTTGGTATTATCACCTAGAGGGTTTTGTTTTATTTGATAGATACTGTATTTGTTACTGTGGCACCTGGTATACTTTCAGCAAGAATGAAGAGTCTTGCTTTGAATTTAAGAACAATCAAGTAAACACTGGGAGTTAAAAACTATTTCTATCTAAGTCAATGTGATTTTCTGCAAAGAGCAGAGGTGGGTCTTTAAGAAGGACTCACATGGGGGTTAAAGAGGATAAGCAGATCTTGCAAGTAAGTGGAGAAGACTTGTTTTGTGCATGGTGAGGGCTATCTAGAGGAAAGTATGGAGGTGAGGTTAGGAGATATGGACAAAAGAGCAGGCGTGGCTGGAAATAACAGCAAAGCAAAAAGATGATGGGAGAGTAATGGGATGTTTAAYCAAAAAGGATGAAGATAAGGTGATTAATGATCAGTCTGCTTTCGGCCCGCATATGGTTCCAAGACTGTATTAAATCTTCATCAGTGGTATTCAAGGGTTGATGTTGTATACCACCATTAAGGAATTTTCCGAATGGTCACCCAAGTCTAGCAAATGCATGAGTCTCTCCTCTCTTCTACAAGCCAGAAATCAGTTGAACCTTTGTGTTTCTATTTATGCTCCCTGACCCTGGTTCTGTGCCAATAGGCCCTAAGTCAGTAGGGCATTCGAACACATGCTTATTTCTGATCAAAATCATGCCTTTCTTTTTTCCAGCAACCCCTCCAAACACAATCATTGCCCTCTTCATAATGGCCAGTAAAAAAAAAAAAACAGAAAGAAAAAAAAAGAATGCATTAAAGTCTGTACCCCCTGCCTAGTGCTAACGGAAAAAAAAAAAAAAAAAAAAGATTGCTAGGATTTGAATTTGATATCATTTGCTACAAGTGTTGTTCCTGTTTTAGTTCTGAGACTTAACCCTACTTCCAGCTAAGCATACGTATTAGTGGGCGTAGAGCTGGAGTTAGTGACATTCCTCCCAGCAGCTCTGGAGGTATTTCACATGTTTCCTAGCTACCCTGGAAGTACTGCATATAATGCCTCCAGGCTCCCTTGCTCTGGGAACATGCTTGTCATTCCAGATCTCTGCTGACTATTGCAGAGTATGGAATTTTTTAAGAAGATAGTCTTGAAGTGATAGCTCTTTCTTCATAATTAACTTATATATTCTTTATCCATAATAGCAGCTCATTTCAAACACTTCTCATTCATTGAGAAAGCTACATCACTCACGGATGCTGTATAGATTTTTAATTTTCTCCTGTAAATGTTATATGATGCCTGTCAATTATCACTTTGGACTAAGGCTTTAGGAATTAGATCAGCCACATTAAAGTAGGACAAAGTAATTTCAAAGTAAACTGTGAATATTATGTGCTGAGCAACTGAAAAAAGATACAATAATCTAAAATTGCTGTTTTCATATTGATAGAATCAGTCAGGCTTTCTTTCCTTGAAAAGCTACATAATGCGTTTCCATTCAAATTTGGTATGGACATAGCCACTGTGCTTCAGAGTAAAAGCCAGCACTTTGCAACTGTTAATGGGTAAGAGAGTGTTTCATGTCAGAGCCTGACCTTGACACTTGCATCTAGCTTTGCATTCCAGCTCCCAAGTAAGCCCACATTTGAGGGTATGTACAGGTTGGTCTCTTTTAGGGGCCTCTTTCATATTCATGGTAAGAGTTTAAAAAAAATGCATTACTGAGCATATGTGAAAGCCCATGGGAGCAAAAAAGATTTTGTTTTAAATGTGAATACTATTAAAGTTAAGCACATATTTTGCTGAATAAAGATGGATTTAACTGTTGCTTAAATACTTCCCTGAGTCAGTGATTTGGTTTGGTCCATTACAGTGTAAGGCCATCTGTGAGTTTTAGATGTAAATCTGAAGTCTGGGAATCTTTGGAACAGAAGAGATATGTGTTGTGGTTTTTAAGATTCAATGGGAAAACTTTAGAATAATGTTGTTAACATTGTTTGCAAAATAACTGCAGTAGCTATATATTCTATCTAGTCCAGATGGATAAAATCTCCAAGGGACATTTGTTTTTATGGCCTCTAGCTTATTATTTCAACGCCTAACTTTTATGAGGCAAACTCATTATTTTTAGCAGTCTTTTACTGTCTCTTAAATGCAGTGAAAGGCAAAAGAGGACCACAAATCTGTTATATTTAAAGCTACTGAACTAAATTTCGACAATAGCCATAGACCTTGTACATTTCTTAAATAAGGGTAACTGTCTCTTGACCAAAGCTTTTTCCCTCTCTGAATAAAACCCAGACATTATATTTAGGGATTTGTCTGCATCATTGACTCAGTGGTGTTTGGTGATAACGTTCCATCAGGCCATGTTAAAATCAGTGTAATTTCCTTCAGAGTTCAGCTCAATACATGCAATGTATAATAAGTAGTCTGTGTTTTAGAGTTGTTAAAAAAATCTCAAGACAGACACAGAACCATAAGAATAGGAATGATGTGACCTCAGGAGTTCAGTGATTTCCTTTACTAATTCCAGACAGATTCAGCTTTATCTAAATAATGTTTGACAGCCATTTGTCTAACCTGTTTTTAAAATGGCCTGGTGATGCAGAATCCCCAGCTTCTCTCGACAGTTGTGTTTTAGCACTTAACTCTCTTGCCAGTCAGCATGTTCTTAACGTGTAGGTTAAATCTCCCTTGTGGCAACTTAATCCATTACTTATTGTCCTGGAGAATACATTAGTGCTTTCCTCTCTTTGCCAACCTTTTGATGACATCAGCTGTCATCTGAAGTCCATACTCATTTCTCCCCTTCATCTTCTCTCAGCTAAATAAAGCCAGTACTTTCCAGCTTTCTTCACAGGTTTTGTTGGAAAAGTCTCAGTGTTTCTTGCTCTTTTCTGCACTTTCTTCAGTTGATCCAGCTATAATGTTGTGCCAAATCTGATGTAGTACTCCAGCTGAGCAACACCAGTGTTACAGAGACTTCAGGTATCTTACATACAGCATGCCTACACATACCTCCCGGTACATTATGGCCCTGTGGACGTGTGTTCCATTTTTGGTCCATTAATTCTCAGATCATCTTCTGTAGAACCATTTCTATTATTCTGGCTTTTTCTGTCTTGTAGCTGTGTGTCACTTTGTATTTAATGCAACTGAATTACTTATTATTTTGTTGATTTCTTCACATCACTTCAAATTTCATTCCTGTCCTCTAAAGTGCCTGCCATCCCTCCCAGCTTGTTATCATTTTCAAATTAAAAGTGCTTTCTATTCCRTCATCTAAATCATCAATAATGAAGCTAATGGCTAGAGTACAGGATGGACTTAAGATGGCAGAGTTCTGTTAATGGCAAACTTGAACAAGTTCTTCATGGGATCCAGTTTGCTTCTAAAATGATTCACCCGTTCCACTTTTACCTTTATTATTTATTTGTGGAGTAGCAGTGTTCAGTGTTTTGAGAAAACTGGCATGTCCTGAGAAGTCCCGTGTCACACTGCAGACAAGAAGGAGGAAACATTTTGTGCTGACTAGACTGTAAAGTTTGCTATTCTTAATGAATGTGGAACAGACCTCAGGGGTTTGGCAGGGGTCAATATTGAGTGAAGAAACAGGTGGTACTGAACATGAGCGACTGGGTTTCTCCTATCTGTTAATATTAGAAAGGCATATGAATCATCTGTGAATCAATTCACAATTGTGGTTTAACCAATCCATAGTTCCACTGCCTACTTACATGTGCTACTCAGACATTATTATGTTTTCTCAATACTTTTTAAATGTATGTGTAATTCTTTCACATTTTCTCTTTCACATCTTGATACTGCAATCATAAGCACAGATGTAACCCTACAGGATTTCTTGGATAACTGAAAGGATTCTTTTGTTTTAATAAATAATGTACCTAATTTCACTAAAATACAGTTTAAAACAAGTTCATAGCACTTTGTGCTGAATAATATGAAGGAGGGKTTTTTTTTAATGCACGTGCATGGAATTTTAAATAGTTCTTTTCATGTTGACCAAAACTTTGTCCCAAAAGAATTTCATTTTCAGTTTGTCAAAAATTTAAAAATATATGTTTTGAGAGATTTGAATCTTTCTGGCCAAATCCAATTTCTTATGTTTACCTCCTATAAAAATGTTCCTGTAAGTGTATAACAAAAATTAAAAACACAAAGTTTAATCAGATTTTATTTGCTATAGGGAAAGATAATATTCGCAAATTTTTTTAATATTTTATTAGTCTTTGTGCCAAAATATTGAAAGACTACAAATATTTTCTATTCTTATGGAAATTATGCAAACCAGGACATTTACATCCTTCTAAATAATCTAGGACATCATAATATCAATGAAGAACAATGAAAATATTTACGAATATATGTTTCTGGAAAGTTGTACAACAGTGATGTTTCAGATAAAGTTTTATTCAAACTGAAAAAAGCCATTTAATAATTTCCTCACCAATGTTCAGTACTGAGTACTACTGAAGCTGTATCAGCAATTTGTTGCGAAACAGCATTAAATGCGAAAGCAAACCAATATGAACCTAAGAAATCCTCTTAGTGAAATTTCTGTTTGGGTGGCAAAAAAGTTTTTGATAAATTTACTTTATCATTCCAAACAAATTGCCTAGTTTTAMATCATTTACAGCCCAATATAATTAGATTTTGAGTAATGTGTAACTGATTCTATTTGAAGAGCAAACAAAACCCAACTGTGACTCTGTAGATCAGAATATTGATGATTTCAAGTGGAAAAATAGATTAGAGACACAGATGGCTTAAGAGACCATGCTGACACTACACCTTTCTGAAACTCTGCAGCATGCTAGGAGTATAACCCTGCGCTTTTGTAACTACTGAAAGGTGACCAATATGTGACACTGGGTTTCTGTTAATTATGGGAAGGTACAAAGGCATCCATAAACCAGACAGCCTGTAGCTTATGTAGATACCAGAAAAAGTCAGAGCAAAAGGGTCAGCTTTTTTGTTCCTCGACGTCAGCACTGTGCTCACGCTTTGCTGAGGACAGCAATGTGCCAAATGCTACTATTTATTCCATAGCAGCTCTGAGCCATTTAATCCTTAATCTCTGGGTTGATGATTTTTGTCATAAACTCTCAAAACCCAGAATAAATGTCAGAATATTTTTATATTTGCATTCTTGTGAAAATGTTTTCTCTGCATACTCATGTTAGATATTGACATTAAATGTGCCTTGAGCATTCAGAGACACATCCAGACTGAATTCACTTGACAGCTGGATCATAAATGAAAGAGAATCTTGATGTTTTGGTACATAAACATGCTGATGGACTTTTGCTGATCACTATCAGCTTAATCCAGTGTACCAACCCATTTGTGTACTGTGCTATGCAAGTCCTTTATAAGAAAATGTAACAGGGAAAAGGAAGGATTCTTTTAGACAACATTTACAGGTTCATGTTCAAATATTACCGAATGAAGTGCAACCAATCAATAACATGAATAAATTAAAGAACATATGTGATCATATTTGCTTAAGTACGTATCACTCACTGGTATGCTGCATTGTGAATTTGTAAGGCTTTTAAGGAAGAGGTTAAAGATGCGATGGATTTTTATTTCTGGAAGAGATAAAGGAAACAAATACAGTGGAAATTTAATTAAGTGAACATGATGATGCATTTTAAAAATGATTTTGGCAAAGTGCAGAGGAATGGGAAAAGAACCGACTTATGTAAGCACAAAATTGATGGACCTACTCTGAGATTATATTAAGAAAGTGTCCTTTGGAGGCACGTTTAGTTCTTTACGGAATGAAAAAGACAATTAGAAAATATTTGAAGATGTAGAGAGGGATAGCCCTGCTGATCATTTGGACTCATTGAGAAATCTCAAGAATGAGCTTTGTGTAAAGTATAAAAGATTAGTCATCATCAATAGTTATTTAACTGTAAGATTGGAAGGCTTTAGAAGAGATGAAATGCTTCAAAGAACTAAGTGAAATATGAGTTGGTTTGATATAGACAGCTTTTTAGTAAATGTTTAATGAATCCATCATATTAAATGATTAATATTTTCACAAACAGATGATTCTTTAATCTATTTGATGAAAGCATAGAGGAATCTAATGTCTGGGACTTGATGTTAGCAAAATTGGAATAAAGAAATTCAAATAAAGAGAACATATGTAAGTGGATATAATTAATTATTGGAATTATTTGCATTTGCATTATTAGCTGACTCTATCACATACTGCCTTCCATGAGCTCTACCTGCCATTCTAGAGGAAGGCTACCATTAATAAACTAATCTGAGGGTCCAAAGCTTCTTTATACAACAGGAAAAAATGAAGATATCCTTGTGTTTATTCTTGGTCCTCCTGTCTTAGAAAGCTAGGACCTACGCCATGTATTCTGAAAGATCATCTGTGTTTGCACAATAAACCTGACACAATAAACACCTCAAATTGCACACATTTCTCTTGGCTGTTCGAATATCTGGTATCGGATGTTCAGAGCTGCCAGATTCTGGAAATTCTGAACACAAATAAAAAAATCTTCCCAGTCAAAATAACTATCGTTAGTTTTAAGGTAAGCTTTTATAAAGCAGTTTCTAGAAAGATCATCTATTTTAATTTCATTATTTTTTAATGTAAAAGAGACTCATTGATCTCAAGAACTATGGAGTTCAAAGGATGTTGCTAGCATAGTAATAAGGCCCAGTTCACTCAACTGATGCTTGCTATTTCATATGTTGAGCTGACCAAGAATGACCAAGAACTTACTAAGTGATGCATTGTTTTGTTGGGATTATTACCTGGTTTTGTTGTTGTTCAGATTTCAACTTGTTCTGATAACTTTGTGGAAATGTTTTAAATCCTGGGAATGTGAAATCCAACTATCCCAGTGTTGTGTTTCAGCAGAGGACCCTCCCAGCTTCTGTAATAATGGACACTGCTCGAAGAGGTCATTTCAAACAGAGCCAAATCAGTCTTGTATTATGCTGCTCAACTCATCCTTTACAGTGCAGACCAAGTCCTTAATTTCTTGTAATTTTCTGTCAGCCTGGTGATACCTGCCCTCTGGGTTAGAACTGCAGGAAATCAATGTTTTCAGGTCAGTTTAAGATTACCTGTACTGCTGCAGCATCACAAGAGGCTTGAGGATCTGTCACAACAGCATCATGGCACCATTGCTCTTCCATTAGAGCAGGCTATTGAAAAGGATTTAGTGATTACTTGTTTTCTTCACTGCTCTTTTCCCTTTCCTGTTCCTGACAGATTACTTGCCCTCGCACTTAATACAATACTCAGTCTTACTTAATGCTGTCCAGCTGAAACGTTCAAAATTCCCAGATTTCACAGACTTAAGTATTAAAGTATTTTATACATCTTTGCTAAATGAACGAACTGCAAATATGTCCTTTCATAAAGAGGCTTCTGCCAACAAGACATTCCCAAGGTATGGCACTAGACTTTAGTTTTACTTTTAAGTAAAGGATTTAGTTGAAAGCATTTAAGTAACCACAATGAACTTTCTCATCTTTTAACTGTTTTTGAATTCAAGCTTTATGCATGTGTACTGGTTTTGGTTGGCATAGAGTTCATTTTCTTCATAGTAGGTTGTATGGTGCTATGTTTCAGTGTTGTGACTAAAACAGACTTGATAACACACCCATGTTTTAGCTGTTGCTGAGCAGTGCTTACACAGCATCAAGGCCTTTTCTTCTTCTCACGCTGCCCTGCCAGCAAGTAGGCTGGGGGCGCACAAGAAGTTGGGAGGGGACACAGCTGGGACAGTTGACCCAAACTGACCAAAGAGATATTCCATACCATATGACGTCGTGCTCAGCAATAAAAGTTGGGGGAAGAAGGAGGAAGGGGGCACGTTTGGAGTTATGGTGTTTGTCTTCCCAAGTAACCGTTATGCATGATGGAGCCCTGCTTTCCTGAAAATGGCTAAACATCTGCCTGCCGATGGGAAACAGTGAATTATTTCCTTATTTTGCTTTGCTTGCACATGCAGCTTTTGCTTTACCTATTAAATTGTCTTTATCTCAACCCACGAGTTTTCTCACTTTTACACTTCCGATTCGCTTTTTTTGCACATCCAACTTTGGGGGAGTGAGTAAGCGGCTGTGTGGGGCTTAGCTGCCTACAGGGGTTAACCCACAATAACATGTCCTTAGGGGCTTTCTAAAAACCAGTTATTTTCTTTATCTGCTTCTGTTAAAAAGACTGAAGAGAGCCAGTAATCCAACCATTTATCTTTCTGTTGTCTGTAGAGTTAGAACACTATAGATGGCATAATTCAGTATCAAAAAAATCTATAAGCATTTGACCTTACATTATACCATATTAAAAAAAAATGAAATGTACTTAATTGAATAGTATTTCATTCTCTTGCCTTTCCAACTGATACTCTTTAAAAAGCTGGCTCAWGCATACAGATTCTTAAAGGTGCATTTCTAGTCTTCAGGGTATTTTAGAACAACACTGTATGTCCTGCTGGACCAAAATTCTTCTCTGGTGGAGCTCCAGAGATGAATCTTTCCCATTTGCCAGGAACTGTACAATCATATTCAACATGAAAGTTGACTTTATTTTTCATTTATCTTTCATTCTGAAGTTGACCAAAGTGTCAGACCAACATTCAGAGAGAGAAATCTTGATATAGGCCTAGTATAAAAATTCTTACTCACAAACCCTCTCTGTGAAGACATGATTTAGAATTTAGATACGAAGTCTTATCTGCAGGTCAAGTCCAAAAAGCATGAAATTTCAATTGAAAATCTGGATTAAAAAATGCTGCTCAGCCTCACTATAAGTAGTTGAATGCTAAGTATTTTACAGCAGTCTGTGAGATGATCAAATTACTTTCAGCTGCTGTTTTTCTTGTGAAAGGGAATGAAGAGAAGAATCCCCTTTTCATGATGGTGGGTGATACATGGGACAATATGCAAATACATCTCATCTAAGACTTGTTTAAAGAGGTTTTGGGTTCTCTTCATACCAGCAGGTTGGGGTCATGTGTACAGTAATACTTGCTGTTAAGGCCGGTGGGGGTGAGGGCAAAATGTGACAATTCTTGGGAGTAAAACAAGACGCAATATGAATGCAAATGAAGGAAATTATAAAACTTGATCTAATTTGCCTGATGGCCTTTCATTTTTGAATACGCTATGAGACTATGGAATATGCCCGGCTATTGATCTGTTCATTAGCTGGCCTTAAGCAAGTTGTACATACATTATTTATTAATTTCAGCTTTCTTTTATGTTTCTAGGAATATGGATCTTTGGAAGAAAAATTTGCTCTCCATCTTCATAGCAAAGTCATAAGTAATCAACAGTATTTTGGGGAATAGAATTATTTTGGTGCAACTTAATTTAAGCAAATTGCATCCTTAAATCTTTAATTTCTTTCTTCCTACAGGGAAGAACATTGCTGAAATAAACAGGTAGAGAGGCTGTCCAGGAAAAGTGAGGAAGAGTGTGGAAAAAATAACTAAACCCAGATGAATCCATTGTGCCCTGTTGTGGCATAAACCATAGGAGAAGCACAAAGAATACAAGAAAAAAAAATCTGCTTTATTTAAGCGGAGTTTTTCTGTGAATACTTCAAGGASCGCAAAAGATTTGATGAGTAGTGAAAGACAAAATATCACCTTCAAATCCCAGGAAGAAACAATACCTTTGTTTTTATATAAAGCCAATTGTAAACCCAGTTGGTTATGTTTATCTCCACTCTGTCTTCGCATTAAAGCCTCACTTGTAGCCACAGTGACCTTGATGCCCGTCACCAAGTCTGACTTGAAAAATACACAAAAAGCTTCTTCTACAATACACATGAGGAAACCAGGATAATTCACATGCAGCTACCTCTAATTTCTTCCCTTCTCTACTATGGAAATGCAGCCATGTAGCTGTAAAATTTAGTAAGTTCAGTTTCCTCAGGCAATCATGCTAATGTTATCAGGAAGAACTGTCCTCGCCTATCTGCAGAATACATTTCTGAAGTGTATCTACACCAGTTCTTCACTGGTTCTCAGCATCACCATGTCTCCTCTGGATCTCATTACACTGTTCAGATCATGTTTCCCCAATTGAAAAATGCTTTAGAATCAAAAGCAATATTGTTCACAGCAACTTTCCACATTAGCTGAGATTTGGTGTCTTGACTAGTATATTGGTTTGTTTGCTGGTTTGAGAGATTTGTAAATTTTTTTTCTTCCTGCCAATCCAAAATTGTTCCAGTTTAAGCTCCCTCTTTCACCTAAGTTACTCTTTTGAAACACTTTTCAGGTTTGAAACATACACCAAGTATTTTGCTTCTGTTTTTTTCCTGAAAGGAAATAAAAGCCCAATGAAATAAAATTTGTGTTAGTTTTTTTTCTTTACTTAAATACTTCCTTTCATCAAAATACTTGTATTTTTTCAACAGGTCTAAAGCCCATATGTATATGTTCTTGTTCATGTTAGACTGGAGGATCTAGTGGTCCTGTCTGTCCTTAATCTTTGTCACTGCAGGAAAGGCAACACTCTCTCTCTTTCGCACTGCTGGGAGAGAAGGGTGGGTTTCTTTACCTTGAGGGCTGGCTGCTGGAAAATTAAAAGGCTGTTGTAGCCTAACATAAATAAAGAGACACGACCATGGGATATTAATTSTCTGGTTTTATTTTCTTGGCATTTAAGTGTTGTCTAGAAAGGTAATCTGTAGGAGAAAATAATAGTAGTAGTAACTATTATTGAGCATTAGTTGCATGCTATGTTAATATTTATGTTAACATCACACCTGCTAGCACAACAGTGAGTTCCACTCAACATACCCATGGTCAGGTACATCATCATGTACACATCATGTTCAAACATGTTTCTGAGAGAAGTTTTGAAGGAAAGCAATTCATCAGTTTTACAGATATTTGCAAGGTCTTTCCCCCAAGCACAGAGGGAAACACAGGAACAAGCATTAAGATGCTGAGCTGCTTCTTTGACAATGTTATAATGGGCAATGGATGCTAATGCTGGGACGAAAGGAGGAAAGAGGCAATAGGTGTTATGTCGGAAATATCTCAGCCAGAGAAAGCAACTTTCTCACTGTTGTTTTGGAGGGACCACCACACCGGCTGCTCAAAGTGTCCAGACCATCTCTGAAAGTCCTTCTCACAGCCCTTCCTGCATTGCATTTTTCTAGTTTTTGGGATGAAGCCTGCTGTATTGAGGCAGGTATTGCCTGACAACCTCAAGGCTTCCAGCAAGGCTCACCTGCTATTCTTCATGTTCCCAAACATTCATACTACAGGCAAAGAGAGGAAAGCTGCAGATGACACTGCTTTGCAGACAAAAATTTGCAGTTAGTAACATGAGTTGGTTTGCAAAGCTGCAGAAGGGTCATACAGCAACATATCAAAGATGTCCCTACAGGCTGCTGCATATGTCCAACTACCAGCATCACAGCACTGAAAAATGTTTTATTCAAAATGATCTATTAGAAACTTGGAGCCAACTATATGGTGAGAGCTGTGGCTACAGTTATGATATGTAAGTTTACAATACAATCTCTTCAAAGAGTTTTGCTTTAAAATACATCTTCTTGCTTACAAAAGCCTTTTATTCTTTAGGCTAGTCTATTTCCAAAGTGAGTAAGATAAAATAAACCAAAGTCAATCCTAAACTGCAGGAAGACTATTCGCATGGAGAGGTATTTCCTCGTTCAGGAAAACTCCGTGACCCATAATTTTGGTAATGTTCTTATACAAACTATTTTTCACCTGTTCATGGTCAGTGTTGCAATTCCTTGGAGCTTTTTCAACTGTGGATGTTGCACAGAACTTCTAAAATTAAGACATCCTCAGAGTAAGTTTTTGGAAGCTTGTGTTCAAAGAGTAGCATGTAGGGTGACATTCCCTGTGTTACATCTCATTTAATGAATGCCTGCAAATGCAGTCAGAAAGACCTTTTAAATTAAATTTCATAATTGGGCTTAGAACCTGAAATCAACTTACCTCCACAGAAATCAACAATTTTGTAACCACAGTAGTACAGAGCCTGGGAGTGGGTGAAAATGTGTAGGTGGAAACAGAACATAATTTTATTCTGCTTTCTTGGTGCTTGGTAATGTCATAAACATCCTGCCATTCTGATATTATTGTGTTAATGTTAAAATATTTGGTTGATGCAAATAGGAGTCGAGATGTAATATTCTTTATATGGCATTGCCCAGAGCAAAGTAAGAACACCATGACAACAAGTAGCCTGCAAGCTGTCATGTTGTTTGTGTTCAGCTTGCAGAACAGCTTATAAAAAGCTATCAGCTGACAGGCATCCTGAACATCAATAGTAATTGAGAGAGAAAGAATGGAAGTATAGCAAATGGTGAACATGAAAAAAAAAAAAAAAACAAAAAAACCAATAATACACCCTAGGAACAATACTTTTCCATACACTTTGAGTTTTCTTAAATGACAGTCATTTATTAAAAAATACAACTTCTCAAATAAAACCCTTGAATGCAACCACTTCAGCCTTCAGATATCACCATCCCCTCTATAGAGAACTTTACTAATCAAAGGTGACAGCACACAAGAAACCCTTCTAACATTCTACTGAACAAAAATATCAAGCAATTATAAAATTGACAAAGGTGACTACAGGGATATGAAGAAATTTCTTTTAAAAGTACATATATTACATAGAAAAATATATCCAAAGAACAACAAACTATGTGAACAGTAACACAGCATTTAAGAATATTGCCCATGGTACTGTCAGTATCTTTATAACCTCTTAAGATTAAGCATCACAGCAGTTATTCATCTATATTTTTTATTCTAAAATCATCTTTCATTGTTTAGGATTTTGGACTAGCTTATTATTGTTTTGCCACATACAAAAGTACTAAATGACTATGAAGCAATGCACCTGTTTGTATTGGTGAACTTGATTACACAGGTCACTGCCCTGGGGAAATTCAGTTCTAGGAAACAAACAATAAGCAAGAGATCACATATTACACAGCTGGCTTAGTTTCAATGGGACTGTTTGTGAGAGGAAAGTGAGCGGGATTTGATCCTTCAACTATTATTGTTTCATTTGGAATTTAAAGTAYGTGAAACTGTAGCCAGGTGTTTTAAAATCTGAATTTTTACACACAACACTCTGCCAACTCACTACATTTTTATGTTGTCCCCCAATGAATAGACTTTTCTAGATGTAGCAAAAATAAAAAAGGTGATACAAAGCTAAAAAGACCTACTGATTGGCATTTCTAGCTGTCCCAGGTTTTTCAGTATCCCTTGACACCTAACATAGGCATATGTGAGGAAATACAGAGATACGCTACTGGAGATGCAAAGCAGTATTTCAGCACTTATTCACCTGTGGAAAAATAAAATTTGTCAGAAAGAATGCAGGGCACCATTAACATACGCTGCTGGAGAAGGCTGATTTTTTTTCCATGTCACAGATTCAGCATAACTGGTTTCCTTGAATCACACATGAGATCTAATAATCTACTTTTACAGTATACTGCACCACTTTTTTAATACCAGGGAGCTGAAACGTAAGCTCGTATTTGGCTTCATTAATGATGGACCCTACTAAAAGTATGAACAATTCTGCTGACAGGCCATCTGTTTGCTGTCAGCTAGGAATCAATAGTGTGGCCCTCAACTGCATTAGCTGCATAGGAACTTCTTGAAGAATGCAGTGAGCAATCCCTAGAAAGTAAACTGCTTAATTGTGCTTGTCTTAGCTGCCACTGTAAGAACTTAACATCTCCATTTTTCTCTAGGTTTTAAGAGAACAAAAAAAAAACCAACAACAACAACAAAACAACAAAAGCATTGATACATTATTCATGCCAGGGAAAGAGAGAGGCAGTGATGGAGAAAGTAAATAAACAGACCATCAAGGGTAAGTTTCCTGGTTTTGGGCCTAATAAATATACTTCTGAAGTTCATAGCGCTGGTTCTCAGTAGTTTTCCAAAATACAAATTGTAGATCATCTTGGGAAACACTGCTTTGAATGCACGGGGCCATTGAGGTAATTACGATTCACCAAGGAAAAGAAAATTTTATTACTTCAGTACGTAGTTTTTGTCATGTGTGACTTTAGATGAGGGTTAACAGAAGTTAATGACCTGATTTGCTTTGATATCAAGGGATTTAAAAAAATGAAGGTTGAGTATGTTCAAACAGAGGAATAAACTGAACCCACATTGCATGGTTTTGGATAAGTGCTCTAAACTTAAGATTACCACATAAGAGGATGGTCCTCCTGCCATGAGGTTTGTGCCTYGTTTTAGAAAGAAGACAAGGCCTCTCCTTCCAGGAGCATGTTCCAGCTGTGTCACCCTGCAGGTGATGATTTGCTGAGACTCTGATTAACTTCTCACACCAGAGAAGAGTAGCAGCATTTCCTTGTTACCTAGGTAAGCCAGTCTACTGCCTTTAAATGGCTTTGAGGGGACTACGTCTTCATTGTACAGGTACTCACTGCACCTAACACTGGGAATTAGATTCCACTCCAAGACTCAGATAGCTCAAGTCAGGTGTGAGAGCATCCATGACCCTGTCTGGATTCAGCAYTGATGAGCTGCACAGTGCCTATAACAGAACAGGGGCCAGAAATGGGGATTTCATCATCCTGGGCGAGAATGCTAAGCACCAAGTCATTACACTGCATTGTTGAACTCCTTGTCCATGCCACAGCCATGAGCTGAAACTGCCACTGCCTGTCTGGCTAACTCACAACACAACAGAGGAGAAGTCATATGGGCCAGCAGCACTGGGATCTCTAACATCTGCAAAGGACAGGCTGGCCTTTCTTTTTCCCATGTCCCAAAAATCTCACCTGAAATAAAATCAGTTTCATAGAATTAAATTTATCTGCTACAGAACTATAAACATCTGAGTCAAACTTGCTGGCATTTGCAATATGAATGTTGATCTAATTATTGAAATTGTGAGCTGCTAGCACCTTGCTGTAATAATAAAATGATTTACCCAGGGCTTTTTGAGAGCACCTTTCATTCCAGGCCATCCTCAAGTGTGCTATGAACCCATGCACAAGCTATATATAGGAAGCGCTTCACCCACCCATGACAGGCAGCCACCTACGGGATGAATCACTGAGCCTCCTCACAGCTCCCATCATCGGGACCCAGCAGATCAGAACACGGAGCAAACAAGGATGGCACAATGCTGATCCTCAGCTCCCTCATGCTTCTTTTTCTGCACACTTATTCAGGCCCTACACCAAAGGAAAGCAGTTTGTAATTTTTTTTTTCCATTATGTAACTCCCAGGCTAATATTTATTCATTTATTATTAACACCCGTATTCTTACAAAAAAAAAAAAAACAACAACCAAACCAGAATGTCTCCTGATCACATTTGGTCAGGTTATAAAGCTTCATCCACACAGCTGTAACATTACATATATGACCTCATCATCAATATATCTCATAGCTATTAATGATTTTTTATATTAATTTGATAAGAAATGTTTTCCATCACTGAAAAGAAAAAAAAGCCACCTCTGCCACTAGTACCATCTCCAGAACTGTTCCTATGGCTTCTCCCATCTCACTCCACTTAGCCTGCAAAATGTTAACACTGTCGCACTGTGGGATTTGTCAGCCCAGAGAAGGTACTTTTCCATTGCGACTACATTTGTGTCTCAAAGAAATAACGTAAACATCCAAGCCATCATCAGCTGTAAGAGTGAAGAAAAGCCCTGCTTGCACTGTGCTGACACTAGCTGCATACTGGAGTGATATTATTGAGTCTGCTGAGCCCCAGCATATCCCCAATACCTCCTGAGTGTCTTCACTCAGCAGGGGCCAGAGACACATAACTTGCCATCCTGCAATAACCATGAAGGAGTCCTACTGAAAGCCGGAGGCATCACTATCAAGTGATTTATATTTTTTTAAACCTGAAACAAGCTTATATTCCATGTGGGAGCTGCAAAAAACCTTGTGGAAGCAGCATAGCCTTAACTTTCAAAATCAAATGCTTTTCTAAAGAGATCTTTTAAACCTTGCAGAACAAGATTTTTACAAGCTACTGCATTTTTTTCAGCTTTTTAGYACAGAGAAAGAGTTTCTTACATTTTTAATGGAAAAGGAAACCGAGAACAGGTTGAAAGTATACGCTGAGCTCTGGAAACAGCTGCAATTCAACCCTTCTTTTGGCATATGCTAACTCAAAGAAAGCTCATAGTTTTCAAAGTGTTTTCTCAGAGGAAAGAGTGTTGCTGTTTGATTCAAAAGACAGTGTTATTCAAAACTTACTTGTTTGGGGATCTTTCCCTCGTTCTGAAATTCAACCTAATTTTCTGTCACTGAAGATGCTATGTTTGGAAAAAGAAAAAGATGTAGATCAGCTGTTGAACACTTTCTACTCCTTTCAGCTAGCACTTGCCTCTTCTTGCAAACTACTCATGTCATTATTTGCATTYAATCAGTAGTTGGAGTGAGTCAAGGAAGTACACTGAGTGCAGTGTCTGCTGGATTAGCAACACTCCTGGTTAGACCTGGTTTAGAGTTTCAGACTCAGGTTTTATTTGGACACCTCTCCTAGTTCACAGTACTGAATTTTTTATGTCAAAACTCTGTCACATTGCTGAACCTCCAGTAAGAGCTTTCATGAATGTACACATAGAGAATCTAGTAGATCTTTTGGTCACAAGATGTAGGATGTAGATGTTTCCTGCCCATCACCTACAATTTAGGAACACAAAATTTGCATGCATCCATCCATGCCTCTATCATGCACTTTAGTCATGAATCTACTTTAACTAGCGATTTTCCTATATGGATTGTTATTTTGAGGAAATGGCACAAATTATTTCTAATTGAGATTCATGAACTTGGGGACATGTGTACTGATAGACTATTTCCCTGTGTAATGACTCCCATACCAAACCTTGCTCACAGCAACATCTATGAGATAGCTGAGGCACTCAAAAAGAATGACAGCTGATGTTGTGTAGGATGCCTCAGTTGGAAACCATGTCAAAATTGCAGATTTAACATGATACAGTGTAAAATCACAGGCCACGGCTTTATGTCTCGCTCTTCTCCCAGCTTTTTTTGTTCTAATTTAATTTCTTCCATGGCTTGCAGTAAAATATTGTAGTTTATTTTAGGTACAATCATTCCTAAATTGGCAATCACTGCTGCGATCACATAAGACAGCATACATTCTTATAACAATAGCCATAAGGATTTGGAATAAGGCAGAGGTTTTTCACATTTTCATGATTACTTAAACAATTTTATGATGCTGTATGGTAATTTCATTCCTTTTTATTTCTATTCTGTTTTGGCAAAATTAAAGTATATGCATTTTCAAAGTGCTATTAATACACAGTGGAATAGGACATTCATTTTGAGTTTAATATTCTATCAATAGCCTTATTAGGATTTAGTCAAGATTTGTGACTTAATGCTTGTTCACCACCTATATTTTAATAGCTCCTTTGGGGTCCTGCTAGAGAAATAGAGAAACCAATGTGTATTCCATATCATAGATCTTTAATAGAGTATAAATTGTTCACAGAGTTATATAATGTTAGAATAAGTCATAATGTTTTCCTTAGAAAAATATACTTCACACTAAACCACACCTTTAAATTTCACAGATCTCAACTATACATTTGTTATTATTGTCATAGCAATTATTATTTAATTATAGGGTTTTGCAAATGTTTGTTGCAGTTTTATGTTCTAAACAAAGGAAAACTAGTAGAGAGGATGCCTTTTGACAATAAACAGTGACTATTCAGCATTGACAGCACAAGAATTTCTTCTGAGAGAGTTAAGCTGCTGGCTCAACTACAGCTTTCCTTTTGAGCCTTTGGACAGATAAATACATGGTCTTGGACCCACAAATGACCTTCGAGTAGCTAAAACTAAAACATTGACCTTCAGACTTGCCACTCATCATCTTACTCTGGAGCAGTATAATTTCCCCAGGCATGAGAGACTCCCAAAGATGCATCTAACCCACTTGGCTGCAAAGCCATTCTCTCTCTCAGGCCCTATGATCAAATAATTATTTTGGTATAGAGAGTGGAACAGTTTTGGAAGTGAGTAAGGAGAAGCTTATTGAAAATACCTCCTGCCTTGATGTACTGGCACACTCAGGACTACTTTCCTGAATTTTCTATTAGAAGATACAAAGCTAACTGAGTTTCCTGACCTGACAAGAAGAACATTACTGTGATTCCTGACTGCATGGATGCATCATCCTCCAGTCCAAATTACAGGCCCGTCTGACATATTTCTTCTCAACTAGTTTGGCTTTACTTCCTGGTTGCTCTCAGTCCCTGACTTTCCAAGGTTAAGTTATGCAAAGATGAGCTTACATCTTGGCAATGTCTTCTGTCTCTCTTTGTCCCCATTTTCAAAATGAGAAAACTAGTTCTTCATTTTATAGGGCATATTGAATGCCAAATAAACATGGTACTGGGAGGAGATGCTCAGATGTAGGCTCAGGGTACTCAGAATGTCCAGGCTCCTCCTCGTAAAGCAATGCTCCATGAAAGCTCTGGCAAACCTGGCTATGACTGAGTCTTCCACACCTCAACTCACTATTTCTAATTCATGGGAGTATCTTTGGTTGTTCTGACCCCTGGAAGCTCTGGAAAACTGGTACTTATGTAGTATTGATTCATTTCCATTCTAGAAAGATCTGATCAAATTCTGTACYGTTTCGCAAAAATTATTAATATCAAAATTATCATTTTTTAAAATTATTTGCTTCCATGAGAAATTTAGAAAACTCTACTTTCATCTCCATACTGAAGTAAAAACTTGTTCAAAATATCC
Source organism: Phoebastria nigripes (assembly GCA_035582835.1). NCBI lineage: Eukaryota > Metazoa > Chordata > Aves > Procellariiformes > Diomedeidae > Phoebastria > Phoebastria nigripes. The sequence goes on from JAYKAV010003011.1 coordinate 130,017, forward strand.
TAAATTCCCATGAAACAAAATTGAATTTCAGCCAGCTTTGATCTAAACAGCAAAGCCTTTTCCAGCATCAGAGTCTAATTTCATCTTTTAAGGAGCTATTAAAATACTTAAGCCTTGTTGTAATAAATCTCAGCCTGCAGAGGGAATTTTAGTGGCAAAATTTTAATGTATCTCATGAAAATGCTCTCAAGGTCATAATACTACTACTATAAATAGAAACATGCGCAATTTACCTCAGTTTTTACTTAACCTCAAAGTCCTCATGGGTTCTTGTGCCAAACAGCCTCATAGCAACTAACGCTTGATTTTGTGAAATTGCTTTAAAATCAAGACACAATGAAGTAACCTCAAACAGCCATGAACTGATGTAAAGCCCACTATATCTCCACATTCTGCAGTTATCTTCTTCCTAATTACAGTGCCTCGTTTCATTTTTAATAAAAATGAACACTGAAGGTGAATTAATAAAAATACATATTTCTGTTTACAGCCTTGATCATTGAGGTTGACTTGGCCATCAAAATAATTCCCTTTTCCTCCCTACTTAGTCATTTGATCCCATTAGAGTTACTCTGATTATCTATTAATTTAGGATAAAATCCAGAATAGTACTTAGGCATCTAGATTGTGATGTATGCAGGGAACATGAGTTAAATGAGTCAAAAAATTCTGCTTAGACTGAAAAGGTGAAAACTTCCCTAGATTCTCAGTGTTATGCTGCTGTGCATGTCCAGAAGTGCTGCCTCAGTACTCATCTTCCACACAAAGCTCCTCAATATTTCTAGGTTGGGGCATGGATAAGGAAAAAAAAATCATTGTGTTTCCTGTTTTCAAAACAACTGCCTTAAACCCAGTAGGGAATTCTTTTCTTTTTTCTTTTTTTTTTATTTTTTTTGGGGGGGGGGGCAGTAGGGGGAGGTGAGATTCAGGACAGCATTTTTACTATCAAAGATATCTGTTGGGAGAATGATATAGACCATGAGCTGAAATCGCCCACAGATTGTGAAGCACTTTAACTGTGCAACCGCAGGGAATATTCAGCTTTCAGAGACCGCTTAGAAAAAGAATTATCAACATGTACATGTTCCAAAAGAAAGTGGCATAACCTTAGTGTACTTTTGTGTTCCTATCCCTCATATATCCTTATGTTGCACTCTATTCCTCTCTCCTAACACTAGGAACTGGGTCAAAAATCAAACCCAAATTATATCAGGCTGCCGTAATGATGGAAAGTGCTTGGCAAGTATCTCAGCCAAAGGAAGTCCAACACCTATCTCTTGATATATGTAAAGTGCTCCATGCAAGAATATCACTTTCATTTGCAGTATTCCTTTGTGCAGGATATCTATGTAGTTGTTCAATACAGAATGAAAAAATCAGTGTGAAAAAAGGGACATTGATAAGCAGTTGCAACCCAATAAGGAAATGTCACAAGTATTTTTTAATACAGTGTGCATGGGGAGAGGGTTCCATTTATTTGCTTCTCATGGAGAAGGACATTACGTTTAGTAGATTTTTTTACTTTAAAAAGTATAGAGGTGGGCATAGACCCTCCATGGGGCAGATATGGCAGGAATCATTGTGATATTGGGAGCTATAAACTTCTAAGGCTCTGGATGAACAAGGCATTCTTAGAAGGTGGGTGGCTTTGTCAAACCCTTATTTGTAACAAATTGTTTGGGGGTGTGTGTTGGCAGTATAAGCATAGCACTGAACTGATATCTTTGGGAAGAGGTATATTCGCATGGACATATTACAAAGAACCTCAGTAAGATATTCTTCCTTTCCCACTTGGAGAATGGATAGACTTGGAAACGTAAAAGGTCATTGCATAAACTTGTCTGGTGGTTCTAAGCTATTGCTAATATTTAAAATAATGCCTTGAAGAATGAGCAGAAAAGGATTTTTGTTGTGTGTGCACAATTGTCTATTTGTGTATACACATTGTTTCTAGTACTAGGATGTATTGCAGACTTCATGCAGTCTTTGATATTCAGTATGTCATAACTGCCCTATGTAGACTTCTGTGCCAATTGTCACTTTTCCCTGGTGGCATAATGCATATATTCAAGTATATTTAACTCTGAAATGTATTCCATTAATTTATTTATTTTTATTTATTTACATTGGATCTGAATTTGTATATAAATAATTATYGTTTTAATTATAGCAGCTTTGTAAGACACCACGTATTAAACAGTTGTTCACTCAAAAGGCAAGGGAGAGAGTCTGGGTTTACATTGTATGTAGAGCCTTCTGGCCCCAAGTATTAAATTCCAGTATAATGAGGACCTTGTGCTAGTTGTATACTAGACAGGGATTCAGCTTATACTGCCAAAGACCTGGCAGCGATGAAAGACTGAGCAGCAACTGCCAAAAATTACTTGATATTGTGTAAGCCCTTGTGCTATACAGTCTGATAGTTGAAAGGGTTCATGTGCAAGAGCAGAATCTGCAAATGAAATGTATACAGTAAAGCGGCATTTGTAATAACCATCTGCTATGTATCCCCTCCTTTCCCTTTATGCATGCACACATATTCACACAAATTGCATAGCTATAAAACACTATGAGTCCATATTAGCGCTTTGGGATTAATGATATGGTGAAAAACATTTTATATTCACTATATGATATTTTTGTCTGTGGAGAGAAAGAAAAGTTATTTGAGACCCAAGGAAGCAGAAGCTGAGATTAGGCCCTGCAAAAGTTGGAGATTTCCAGTGGACTTCCTTAATTTTTTTTTTTAAAACTGCAAAATGGATCTTAAAGTGTTGAGAGTGAAAGTAGCTTTGGGGAAGTTGGGGGGAAGGAGTGGTTTAAATTTTAGAACAGATTTCAGTTTCATTTCTAGAATAACAGTAATGAAAGAACTTTGCAAAATTACACCAAAGATAATCCAAATATTTTTGAACTGGAGAAAAAGTTCCATTTATTTTTAAACCTTTTCCTATGTAACTCCTGCTATCTTTGAATAGAAGTTGTTCTAATTAGCTGCTCTTAGAGAAGTGCTTGAGAAAATGAATGCTAATGTACCCTGCTCATTTATCCAACCTTTCTCCAGAAACCAAGGCATAGGTCATTTTAACATAGTTTTTATAATATTATGGTTTTAACCTCTTTGCAGTGTATGCTATGAGTTCCTGGAATTTTGTGAGCATGAAAGCACCAGTATGATTAATTCTGTATTTACTCTTCAAGATGGTTATCCTGATTACAAGACAGTCTAAGAAACCAAGATGGTATTTTAAAATGAAATTTAAATAATTCTTGTGCCCTGACAATTCTTTTCCCCTTGGAACATTTCAAAGAGGATAAGATGGAGGGTGACAGTACTGAAGGAAATTAAATAGATGAAGGCTATTTGTAGACCAATTGCAGACATACTAATCTGGTTAATTTACATTAAAACCTAACACTTATCCAGACCTCTGTCATGTCAAAAAGCAACAAAAGAGAGGCATTTCTAATTTCTCAAGTGCACTTCAGATTAAATTATGTTCTGCTGCATCCACTGAGGAATCCTATTAATCTATATTTGCAATTGCAATCCTTGGGTCAAATTCAGCTCTGTTTTTTCTGGTGATATTAGATCATTGCTTTAGTTTATTTGCTTGTACTTCTTCCCATCCTCTGCCAATTGCTTTCTTTCTCACAAATGTTACCAGTACCATAATCATCATCATTATACAAATTATGCAGAAGGACCCTGTGCTTGTATAGTCTTATTCCTACCATATTCTGCTGCATTAGAATGAAATAATGTAGTCAAAACAACTTTGACTCATTGTTTTCTGACAAGTACACACAATCTAAACTAGTCCTTGTAAGCCACACCGGTAACAAGAGTTTGTATGTAATTTGCATAGAATATATCTCACCTAACTTTAGCCAACCAGAATTAAATATCTTGTTGCAGTTAATCATCTGGACTCCCTTTAAAGTCAACAGAYGGTCTAGCACCTCCAGAGTGTGATTCTTAGTGATTTTAGACATCTGTCTTAGGCTGAGATGTACCAACCACACCATTTCAAAGTTAGGCATCTAGTCAAGGATAGGAAAGATGAAAACTCACCCTCAGGGTTACAGGTTAGTGAGGGTGGTGCAGACAAGTCTCCGTACCTGATATCCTTCCTACTTGGAGCCACCATGGTGCACAGTTCTGTGCCATTTTAAAGGTCTAATGCAAGCTCTTGCTGCCACATACGTATGTGTGTTTCAGCATTTCTCAAATGTCACAGAAAACTGTTTGGGGTCTGCCAGCCTACTCACACCAACAGGGGTTCATTCTGTTAGGATCCAAACACAGCAGCTGGGTGAGCTTTTGGCAACCCAGGACTCCCCAGGGAAACATTCACCAGGACTGTGACATATGCCGCTCTATTTTAAAATTATCAGTGTGCAAACCGTGCAGCACAGGTTTGTACAAAGAAAATTTACACATCCTGACTGAGTGACTACATGTGTTTCATGGGATTCTGTTTACTAAGGACAACAGATGGACATTTTAAGCCTTTAGTAAAAGCAGAAAAATGATATACTGACTGATCCATTAACAGAGTTTCTCCAATACAAAACAAAAGTCAAACTAAGATAAATGTTTCCCACTTGTTTAAGTAGGTAGTACACAGCTGCAGTAAAGTCTTTTGGCATTGGTAATTCCTAGACACTTACCATCATATACTGTCTGAGGAAAAAAATACTTGTCATTTTCTTTTAAGGAGCACTCAGAATTTTTGCTAGCTGCCAATAGAATTATTTTAACAGGCTGTTGGAACAGAGGGGAAAAATGGACTGCACTTGTGTAGGATGTCATTAATTGTTCAGACCACATCTTTCTGTGGATTTCCATATGTAACATGAAACTAGTTTTGAGCAGTGACTTAGAACAATTACCTCTGTGAAAAAAAGAACTATTTTGCACAATTTCCTACTTCATCTGAAGCACAGATTTAGTATTGTAGAAGAATGACAAATGAATAAACATGTATTTGAAGTACTATGAATTGGTGAAGTGGATTAGCATTAAATAAATTTGAAATCAAGACTAACAAATATAAACCTCCTTAGACCCAGAATAGAAATGTAATGTAGCCATTCTCAAATAAGGCTGAGGATTAAATGATGAAATATTTGACAGAAGCTAATGAGCCATCAACATAAGCAATAGGGTGTTAAAATGGAAAAAGGGAATTGCTATGAAACACATTTTTTCTGATTAATTTTTAGATTTTTCTGAGTACATTTTTTCCCACATGCATATGAATTCTGAACTGCTACTTCCTTGCCAATTTGGAGCCGAAACTAATGGCTTGTGACCATATAATGAGTTGTAATATTTAACTTGGATTCTGTGATCCYAAATGTACTTGAAAGTTTTGGTATTTTTGTTCTACATGTGGCAGTGCAGGAAAAATGTCCTAGTCATATGGAGTTACAAAAATATTCATTATTGTGAGATACAAAATTTATACCTTCACCCTTTCTCTTGTCCTACTCTATAGAGAGAAAAACAGAGATTTCATTCACAAACTTCTCATAAGCACTGCGCATTCAGTTCTCAGCAGGTGAATGAAGCATCTTAAAACTTTCCTACAAAGGCAGTGCAGTGTGGTGGTTGGAAGAGGTGACCCAAGTGACCTGCCTGTTTCTGCTAACATCTTTCTATGCCAAGTTGGCTGAAGTCACTTAGGAAAAGCTTTTTCAAAGGCCATCATCGCTGATTTCTCTCTCCTGCTGCTGAGGTCAATGAGAGAGTTAGTGTTATCGTGATTCTTACCCATAAATATCGATGCGAAAACTCTCATTGACTTCAGCGTAAGCGAGGACAGGGCAATACTAGACACTCTTGGAAATCCCATCTGCTGCATTGAAGTTTACTGCTCCATAAAAATGGGCAATGACTATACTGCATGATGTATTATGAAGGCTGAACTACCAGTACTTGAAAGTGCGTTTAATTAGTTCAGATGGATCATAGGTGCTAAGTAAACACCAATTGTTATTAAGATTTTATCCCCTAGAAATACTGATGCCAATTTTTCCCCAACTGACAGCTGGAAAGCATGTTTGCAGTGACCTTGTTTGGATATAATTTTTTTTCATTTGAAGAGAAGTCAGAATACAATGAGTAACGAATTTCTTCAATAATGTGAACCACATACTTCCTTCTATCTAAGTAATCTATGTCATCCCCTTATTTTGTAATAAGTTCCTATCAACAAGCCATACCATCTAAAAATAAATATCATCAGAAAATCAGCTTTCAGATTGCTACAGTGCAAAAGATTAAACTTTCTAACACATGGTTTTTTTTTTTCCTATAGTTGGAAACTTTTTTCAGTAGTGTCCTTGATTCAGGACACAACTAGCAGGAATCATTATTGTTATTCCAATGTGAAAAGGCAGACTATTTCTTTTTCTGATATGTTCTCAGTTCAAGACAGTTTTTCTTGACTTTGTTAGTTCTTAAAGCCTGGCAGTCTCACCCTTATAACCCTGCATTCTCTGAAGAAGTAATTCTCCTCTCAGGCTAAGCAATCTTGCACCTCTTAACTTCCACCATCATGGAAGAGGTTCCACCAAACCTCTCTGAACCTGTAGTGCTTAAAAATCTGGGATCTGCCTTTCCACACCTAATAGAAGTTCATTCTCTCTAGGCCTCTAGGACTGGTTAGGATACTAGATATTTAGTTTTAATGCTTTGCGCTCCTAAAACATCAATTTGCATGTAGCCTAAAAACTGAAAATACTCATACGCTGGGATATGAGTTTATGGCCTCAGTGTAAAATTGCTGCTTATGGAATAGTTGGTTGTGTTTACAGTATCAACAGACACATCAGTGCTTGGATGACAATAAAGTCTAAAATGTTCCCTTTCAGATGTAGTCAAAAAACAGTGCTAGACCATAYTGTGATATAATCTGGGAAAGTTTCAACTACCATTGTTTTTCTTGTACCACATGTGGTTGAACAGAAGACATCTACCCATGCCTGTCGATCTAGCAAAACTGAGAACTACATCCATTTTTAAAAGATGGCAACAATCAATGACAAATTAAAGAACATAGCTATAAATTATTCATGACAGTAAATCCCAATAATTGAAGTATGCCACATGATGCAGAACATTAAAAATTTGCATTGCTTGTCATATCCAGATCAATATTAAAGAGATTGTTAAACTGAGATCAGGGGAAAACAGCAAACGTGGGAAAAAATCAAAAGTGAACCACAACCTAAAATCCATAAATCACTCAGTCATAAATAATTAAGGTCAACAACCCTTCCTTTTGTAGAATATACAATGCGTTTAGGGATCAGCACTTGTTTTGATAACATTTCAAAACTTACGCTATGCAACTTTTTTGGTTTGAAGTTTTATTTATTAGCAGAATTAGTTGTTCAGTTCATTGCAATTTAGATGAAAGCTCAGAACCACACTTTTAGCTGATGCAAACCTATTTAACTTCACTAAAGCTGTTAGACTTCTTACCCAGCAGGTGATGTAGTATCTTACATCACCCTAAAATTTAGCTAGTACATTTGAGCAGAATTTAAAAAGTAAGCAAACACTTGAACAATACTCTGGCCTACCCCACAGTCTGCTGAAGTTGATGACAAAGCTCTCATTGGCTTTGGACCCGGCCTGCTGTTCCAATTTCATTCTCAGATCTAGAAATTTAGTGATCATAACTCTACAACTAAGTACAGAAAACAATTTGTCATGAACTTTCCTCTACCTACCCTGAAAACATTTAATGCAATAGGCCAGATGAACTATCATTGGACTTCTTTCACTGGTGGGGAGTTTATGGGGTTCTACATCTCAAAAGAATGGCACCCAATTGCTCCTGAATGTTAACTTCGTATCTTCAAGCATTGATATTCTGGACATATAGTGGCAATAACAGGTTCAGATTCTTCCAGAAAGGCATGAAAAATGCAACCATAGTTGTGGCACATGCAGACCTCTAATGTCATAGCCTCTCACATTGCATCCTGATGATGCAAGTGATGTGTTGAGTCACATCACTGGGCAGAGGCTATGGTGGTATGCAGTGGCTGATGAATGCACCAGGTGGTACCAAGGGTCTGCTGCACCTCTCTAGATGATCCAAACGGGCAAAGAGCATAATATCCCCCTGGGAGAAATCTGTTGAACTGTCAGCACACTAAATGTGTTAAGCATCATTAGCAAGATTCCTAATTACCTATTTTTAATTAAGTATTGGCACATGCTATTTACTGCTACAGAAGAAAAAAGTGGTAATTTATTTGCAGACAAAGAATTCTGCCTATGAAATTACTCCAGCATTGGAGCCAAGGTAAAAGTATATTTGTAAATATATTGTACATTGAATTCAAATTATATAATTGACAACACTTCCTAACATGGCAAGTAATGAGAATTCACATTGAATTTTCCACAACAACCATTTGAACTGAAGGAAAGAGACACCCAATTCCTTCTGAAATGAATGGGAATGCGGTCTGCAATGCCCAGAGGCAGATTTTGAGAATCTTATCCTTGATCTTTTTTGATTCAGTGGGTTCTGTTCTAGTCAAGGGCACTAAAAGCTGAATGAAAAGTTGTGTTTCCCTTGCTTTCTGGCAACCATGCTTAAACTGCTCCTGTCAATGCAGAGTGACYAAATGCACCTGTTTTTTCCAGTACACACAGTTTCCTCTTTCCACTTTTGTCCAACCTGGTCTATTTTCCACTTAAATACACAGCTTAATAACAGACTGCATTATATATAAAAAAAGCATTCATGCATGTAACATGCCAGTACTGTTTCTTAGTGCGGTGCAAACCTCAGATGTATCATAACAACCATCTCCATCATACTGAATATAAAAAACTATTTCTTCATTTCAGCTTCGGGACAGAAAAAGTAAATTTTTCAGCAGTGTATTGTAGAGATACAGGAGTTTCAAAGGAATGCATTTTTGGTCCCTGTTATAAATAAGAAATATTTTGGATGCACATGAGACTCTATTTGCATTTTTTATGATATTTTTTATTTGGGGTTTCTGTTCAGAGGGGGTCTTTCCTGTTTGTTTTATTTCATCTGTTCTGTATATGTTAATTGGAGAGACCATAAAAATTAAAAGCAGACTGTGATCAAGCTGATGGCTTATGCCTTACAGTAGACTCTCTAAATGGACAATTTCCAGCTTTGTTCTCATAAACATCAAATGTATTGCCTTAAACAAAACTATGCAATCATCATATAAGCGTGTTTTTACACTAGCACCCAACGTGATCAGTGTAACACCCAGTGTCATCAGCAGAGGCTTGTCTATTTATGCAAAGTACAAATCAGAGATACCTCTCAAATTCTTCTCCTTTCTATTCAAATCCTCACAGTGCATCCACTTCTACCAGAATGGAATAAGTATTCTCACAGCAATGGCAATAAAGGTATCAACTTGGGACCAAATGTCCTCCCATCCATAAAGAACTACTGGAGTATTTCAGAGGGAATGTGACTTGAGCTGGAAAGTTATGACCTAAACATGAAACAAACAGGGAGGACTAGCCTCTCGTGTAAATCAGTTGCTGAACTTGGCAAGTAGAAAAATATAAAAATAAAAATAAAGAACAATGGTTAGCAGAAGATGTGCTGTTACCACGAGATTTAAAGAGTGTGGGGGAAAGGGCTACATTACTGACAAACCTCAGAAGCTACTTCTATTGTATGTGTTTAGTTGAGTGAGGTTTCAAAGCACTCAAGAAGTGCTCAGAACCAGAATGAGTCCATTATCATCAAGGATCTGCAGAAAACAGACTGCAGGCTGGAGCTGCAAGAAAGATTAATAAGTCAAGGTCTGCAGAAAATATAGTGTTCAAGGAAGCTTACAAATGTTAAAGTTTGAGTATGAAATACTAGGGCAGGTTGTACTATGCTGTGCTTAGGAAACTTCCCTTGAGAAAGGGGAAAATATTGAACAGAGTGGGGGCGTTTCCATAAGCATCATCATCAACATCATCACCACATCTGCAAAGCAGAGGTTTTTTTTTTGCCAGCAGCATCTCCCTCTATTCTTTCAGTTGGCAGGGCCATAACTTTCAAATCATCATATAATCTTAGCCAGATGACTTCAGATAAGGGATTTCAGACAGTGATGGTGACACACAGCTCCTCATGAGGTCAGGATTCATCAGGAAATGGAAATGTATCTCTTGAAGGTGGATGGCTGATGGCAAGGAGCAGTAACAGAAGTACAGAGAAAAAAAAAWAATTTCTCAGACTTTCTGATGAATATGAAAGACATTCCATTTGTGAAGAATACAGGGGGAGCAATGTGTTCCCCCTGCCAAGCAATGTGTTTTGCTGAAGGCGCTGGATTGCCAAATACATGAGCCACTTCAGCTGGCAGAATGCCCTGATGCAATCATCTTATTTGGCAGCTCTGGATTTCTAATGAACTGTTTTCCTAATTCCATAGCAAGAATGATCAATGTGCCATGGGAACTTTGCAGGAAGGGTGGTGTCAAAAACACACCTAGAGCATGAGATAGCGTCACTGCTGTGCTTTATGGGATCCTGGATATCATTGTCCTAAGAACTGGCCTTAGGAAGGATAAGTTAGGAGAAGCTGATTAAGTTAATCACCCCCTCTGTTATTTTAGACTCTGACAGACTTCTCAGCATTGCCATTCAGCAATGGGACAGGGATGCTTTGGGTTTTGASCCTTATGTTTGCTTTCTCCCTCATACAAAGTAAAATGGCAAGTGATGGTGGGGACTGCATAAGCTTTATAGCATAGTGTGTGGCTTGAGCTAGCCTAGATGAATCAAAGGCAAGGACAGTGGGTCGGGTAGCTACAACTGTAGAAACAGTCAGGTTTGAGCATTTGTATTCACTTATATGGGGATAGGGGCCACCTGCCTGTGGCAGTTTCTTTCTGCTGTGCTGTGATTTATTATGGCAGAAGCCAGGGTTAGTGTTATCTCACCCTGCTGCTGAGACAATGATTATGTGCTTTACCTTGACATTACTTGATGCAGTGCTCTCTCTCTCTCTCTAAGAGAGTCAGTGTTTACAGGGTTTCTGTGTTTCTGTAGGAATTTTGCCAGCATCTGGCAGGTAAGCCCTGCAATATGTACCTCTGCATCAAGAATAAAGCCAACCACCAGAACCACCTTGGGGCAACAGAAAGATCAGAAGTAAGACCGGTCCTCCTTTTCCTGGCAAAAATACCATGTCCACTCCTAGAAATAGCAATACAAAAAAACCCCACCAAAAACCCAAACCCCAAAACAAACAGAAAAAATGCAACCAAAATACCCCTGCACTGTTTCAGAACTAACCCAGGAGGAGACAAAACCAGTCTTTGAACTACCCTTTCCCTTGCTTCTGTCTTGCTGATGCAGGGTAGTAGTAAAGTTCTGGCAAATCATAATTCTGTCCCCTCCTGTCCAGGTAGGAGAGGGTGATGCCAGCCCTGGGAGAAAGGCACAGACTGAAGGCACAGAGAATGCTAGTGAGTAGCCTATGCTCATGTAGCTCATCTCATGGCGGTGGATATGTTCTTCCTGCCTGTTATTCACTCATGCAGGCTTGGCAATCACAGCCTCACTATCAGTGAACAATCATGATGTGATTTTAGCTAGATATATAAAACCTGGATGGAAGGGGGGGTTGGGGTTTTTTGTTTGTTTGTTTGGGGTTTTTTTGGTTTTGTTTTTAAACGTAGATATTTATTATACTAAAATTCACCTTACCAAGAAACACACCACAGTCCTCTTGCAACTTCCGTGCAAACAGAATTCATTATGCCACTATTATTACTTCACTGTTTCTGGGGATTGACTGACAAGTTGAAACACAAAGCAGGAATAGACCACTGTCCCGATGACGTGACAGTAACAATATGGAAATGGAGYAAATGAACCTGAAGAACTCAAGATTTTAGTAAAATCAAGAGACACAGCGCAGGAAATTTTAACAGCGAATACCTTCTAAGACTGTTTTTTATTACTGTCAATTAAATGGCCTGATAGGATTTCCTAAAAATTCTAAGTTAAGATGTTGTTCTGCTTTGTTTACAAWTATTTAATGACATAAAGGCATGAAAGTTCACTCTTTAAAAGAAATTAAGATGTATAAGGGTTACATAATGGAGGAAAGCAATGAACATCTGTGGCATCATGTTTCTTTTTACACACAAAAAGATTGTTTGGGGGATTTGCTGCTTACAGACACCTGCTTAGCAATGATGCCAAAGCCAGCCTGCTTCATTAGCTTTGACAGATGACCAATACCACCTAATAGCCTTGATTCTGACAGACAGCTCATTTCTTTAGCCATATAAAATCTGTCTAATTAGTTGATAAAAACAGGTATATAKAGATATAAAATAAAAAATTGAACCAGGCTTTTGAATACTGAAACTTGAATCCATCTAGTTGTTGAATTTGGCATGGAACAATGATCAAAATTTGGATTTGCAGAAAATAAGTCCCTTGACTTACTTTCATGTTCTTGGGGCATCATCAGACAATCTTTTGCATATATAGTTAGAATGACTGAAGTAATTACCATCTAGGTATTTGTTATTACCTCAGTGCTGAAAAAAAGTTCTGTTTATTTAAGAGAGTCCTGTTATCTCTGACCACCCTGGGGGTGATTTTTGTCTAATTCAGCTGACTTAGTAGAGAAAGCAATGAGCACCACAGACACAATCCTGTCAGGTATTTCAAGTGTGGGACCATAACTGCTGGCTGAAGTAAGAACAGGTGGAGGTGATTTCCTATGCTTTTATAGCTAGGTCCAGAGGAGAATGTCTGACTATGTCCTTAGTCACATAATGATGGTATCCAAAAGGAATCCAAATATGTACTCATCTTTGTGCATAACCTGTTTGGAGTTGCCTAATTTTGTCTGTCAATAATTTTTTAGTTTCCATCTTGTAAATATGAAGCAGATATCTCAAGCAGTAACTATGTTTAATTTGATTTCTCTTCACTTTAAAAGGTCATACTTAAAATATATTATTGAAAAACATTTATAAATGTTTCTTCTACCTGTGAATAATATGCAATTATCCAACAATAAAAATATAATGGAACTACAAATTACAATTAATTGTGGTTAGACTGCTTTTTTATTTCTCAGAAATACCTTTCGAAAATACTTCTGCAGTAGCCTCCATGTTTTATTCAGAGTTGTGAATTCTGTTTTGCTGATGCATTTCCATATTTTGCTTCATGTTTAATGATTTAGTATTGGTTTTTTTCCACTTTAAGTGAATAACTGAAGCTTGTTCAATGTTTACATTTCCCTGCTGTAGATCTCAAATAATTTTACTGGTATTCAATTTAAAGTTGTAATGTTATGATTCTTCACTTTCATGAATATTAATAGAAATGGAAAATGCATCAGGTGATATAAAAAATAAAATATTTTGGGGAAAAAAACCCTCCTAATGAAGATTGCACTTGTCTTGGAATGCTCATTTCTGGGAAGTAATTGATATTACAAAAGTAGATGTCAAGTTTGAACTACAATTTAAATTATACCCATCAACTAAAGTCCACAACAAGTTCTAAAAGCTAATTTTTAATATCACTTCTTTAACTTTATATTCAGTTTGCAATGTCTGTTTTTCCTCTGCCAAAGAGTAACCATGCAAGCCACAACCTCAGCTGGGGTAAATCAGCACAGGTTCACTGAAATCTGTAAATCTAACAGTGTTCACCCGCTAATGACCAACACCAATTTCGCAGAGGATGTTGTGGTGTATCAACATCTACTTTATCTACACAGCCCTGGGCATTATCTTCTTACAGAAACCCAAGAAATCTATGACTTTTATGTACTACTGAAAATTTCTGACAATCCTGTTGTAGTTACARGCACCAAATGTTCCTGCCAAGCTGATGAACTCCACCAGCATTGCTGAAGAAGAGTGAGAAGATTGGCAGAAGTAGACTTTCCCACCTCCCAGGTTTAGCTTTGAAGTTGGCCTAAGCTGGCCCAAAAGTTGTGGTCATCTGAAAGTTGTTTCATCCGAAAAGAGGTGCTAGCTGCAAATCAGACATTATTGTAGCTTCTTATCATGTCCCATGCCTTTTATGTAGCCACCTTCCTAATCATTATCTAAAAAAACCCACCACATTCTGCAGCTGTGTTCACAGTTTTGAGCTGAGTACTGAAAGTTTAGAGGATGGACAGGTCTGGAGGACAAGCAGTCTTCCCATTCCCAAAACAATCTTTCTACAAACCGAGGGTACAGCAAACCTCTTTAGATACATGGTAAACAAAGAATCAGCCCCCCTTAATTTCAGTGGATCCAGTCTCATGTGTAAAGGCAGGCAGACACTCCAGGATTTGCCACAGTAGGGACCCAACAGGGATAGAGAGTGCTACCGACACAGCAATACCAGCACTGCTGTTAATATAGCACTTTTCCAGTGAATARATTGAAGATTCTTCTCTTAGGGAAGGTTAATCTAGCACCTTTCATGGGCACTGTACTCATTAATATGTATCTTGCATTTCTAAAACTCCAGCTTCAGCTAAAAAAAMCCCTCTTACGCATAGTTATTCATATTGCCTTCTCATAACTTCCTGGGGTCTTAGCCATGAAGAAAATTACTGCATTGCATTAGTATATCCATAATGGCAATAAGCCTTTTTAAATGTAAACACCACTGTGGATTTGCATGTACTTTGAGAGCAAATATGATGGCAGAACTTTGGAACCCAGCATATTTTTCATTAGTTTGTATAAACATATCATTTAGTTTTAATACTCTGTTCTTGTCATTATGGTAATTCGGATCCCAGTCCAACAAGGTGCTGAAGCTCAGGACTACCTTTAAACCTGCGTCTAATCCTGCTGCCTTCACTGGGACTTAGCAAGAACCCAGGCAGTGCACAGAATGGGACTCTATGGGATGAGGGAGGTTTAATAAAGAGCTTGCGGTGGTACCTGTCTTAAGCACCCTACCTGAAGGTCAGCATAAATCAGCTTCCTACAGAAACTGAGTACAGTGGGTATTTTAAAGCAGTCTCTTAGGATGGAATTTTGCCTCTTGGGGGTTGCTGTTATTGTGGATTTTACAGCTGAAACCTACGTTCAGCATGTGAAGGTTTTGGCACTAGTATGACCATTCTTGATCCCAGGTAGAAGAGCAAGAAAGGGAGGGAAACATCCCACTGTCTTGTTGTTAACATTTCTGACAAGTGCGCTAAAGACATTGGAAAAGCACCATACTGCTAATGCTGCCATCTGAGCAATAAGACATGCCAAATTCTAAAAACACCTCCCTCAGGGGAGCAACTGAAAGCTGTTTATAATAGACCAGAAACTCCTGTCTGAGATTTATCAGCGACTGTCACAGGTGAGAAGTGTTTACTAACAAAGCCAGAACAAGTGACAGAGAAGGTGATGACTCCTTCAGGATGCTCAGCCTTTGGAATAGTTCATCTTTTAGCAAGCAGCCCCAGCAAGTCCCAAACCGGAGCTTTCAGCAGGCCAGCTTATGCACAGCAAAAGCACTCCCTTTCCTGGGCAGATCTAATCTTGTCCGATTGTATCTGCAGCTACCCTAAGCAGGGGAAATGGAAAATGGATCAAAGTGGATCTGATTCTGACTTCCACCAGAGCACTGCAGAGTTTCATTTCCCTGTATCTGATTTTTTTGAAATCTTGGCTGATAGTCAGGCCTTCAGACAGATAATCATCTTAGCAACTGAGTATTGTACACACATCCTTTTTTCTCCCACATAGTCTTATATTTTCTTTAGCAATATGAATTATATGTATCTGGAGAGAGAGAGGCTGGTCTCAGTGGTTTCAAAAGTAGTGGTTACTGACTAAGCTATTGCTCTAACACACACAGGCCCTTCAGAGTCGCTTGCATTCTTGGACAACACAGCAAGGACTTGCTCACAAGGTGGGTATGCTTCATCAGCATGGTGATCAGCCAGCAAAGATTCCCCCTTGACAGAGAAAGGTTAGGTGGGGACAGGGAAAAGAGATAGAAGCAAGCATCCAATAATTTACCCCACCCATGAGAAGTAGCTCTTAGGCTAGCAGAGCATTAGGAAACTCTTAGAATCCACTTTCTTTAATTGCGTGAGGAAAACAGAAGCTTTGCCTACCTGAGGACTGGCCTTGCAGTGTGTCCATTGTATCATAGAACCAACAGAAATATTATTGTCCTATTCTGCTCTCAGAGTTCATAAATTGAACTCTAGGAACTAAGTGGAAGTTGCAGTTGGCAACTAAAGAAGGACACTGAGAAGTTCCTGAAAGAAGCCAGGAATTTTTTGTAGATATCTCATTATGTTATATTTTGACTGCTCAACCAGTTGCTCTTTTTTAAAATAAAGCCTTCATTCCAGGTTTGCTACAGTACATCACAATTTTTTTGAGATTCCAGTCAGTGTTTCTTTCAACTTTTGAAAGCATCTTTCAGGCCCTGACAAGTATCTTCCAGGAAAATTGACTCCAAGTGCACCTGTCTTCTTAAATAAAACACMCACTGCCATTTACAAGCAGATTTCTTTAGAGACAACCAAAAGCATCAAACAAGTATGAATCGCCATGCAGACCTCAGCTCCTCCTTTCTTTAGGACTCCAGCAGCCAGTAACATGTTGCATTCTTATAGGCTCTATCACATACTTGCATCAATCTCAATACAATGCGATCTTGTTTCCTCACCACACCAACACATACTGCTCATTACAACTATTAACAGGTCTATGAACAGGAGGGGAAGATCGTTATCAGGTTTGATGGATGGAACAGACGCATTTCTGTTCTGCGTCTCTCTTGTTAGCTGACTACTTTGTGCCAGGAACTGTACATCACAAAGATGTACATCTTTTCTGTTCTGTGGCACCATATTAAGTTTTCCTACTGAAAGTCTGTTATAACATAAATATTCATCAAAAGTAGGCTAAAGGAAGATAGTGTAAGGAAGATAGTATGTGGCTAATACAAAAGGTGTTTCCAAAGAAACTGTATTTTTTCATGTATCTTTTTCAATTCTTGAGATCATCATTAAACTTCTGCTTCTATGGGGCTTTTGTTGTGGCCTAGATCACAGGGCCTTAGCAAAGGCAGATAATAACCCTTCCTTTCTCACATACTGACTCCCCTGTTTTGACTGCAAGCTCTTTGGGAAATAGATGACCTTTACTGCATAGCTGTAGAAAGAACCAAAATTGCGCTCTAATCTCAGTTGCTGTTTACATGCTCTAGCTTAAGTAGTGATAGATAAAAAAATTACTTGTATTTTTACATTTATATCTTTACAGTAGAGTCATTAAGAAGTTTCCCAGCAACATGTACATTTAAAGGCTTAAAACAAAGTTCCATTGAAACTCCTCTAGGTACCTTGAGGTTACAATACACTGTGATAACCACCAGTTTGCAAACGGTAGCCTGCAGCCATAACAAAAAGCTTGCTTGATTTCTCTATTCAAGAGGTGGAAGAGTAAAGCAATAAATATGCATTGTGCTTTCCTCTGTGAAAAAAAAMCAAAACAAAACAAACCCAAACAGGAACAGACAACAACATTTGGAGAAAACGCTACTAAAATAGAGGCAGGTTGCAGCCTGAGGGCACTAACCTGCCTTCCCTTAAACTTCTTTTGTGTAGAATCATTGCCTACAGGACCAGCATTTTGCTGAACTATTTAGCATCCAATGATCATTAGATGGACCACATCAAACCAAATGATGACCAAATGAACTTTTATCCTTTCTTCCATCTTCTCTCCCTGCACCATAAATGAAACCAACTTCCACCATCCCTCCTTGATAACCTTACCACTTTCCCCTCCATGCTGTTTATGTCGATCTATTGCTTCTAGGATTTTTTTCTTCTTTTTTTAAAGTTTTGGAGAGCTTTACAAGAGGAAGAGGCAAAGGAATAAAGACAGGCATCTGAGATAGCAATAATAAAACTGGGTGGCAGCTGGAAAAAAATAATCACATGAATTAGGCAAGATTCATGGCTACTTATAGAGAACATGACTCCACTGACACCAACAACCTAAGAAATGTGTACAGATATGCATGTTTCTCTTATATTGCCATACACAGCACCAGCACTGCTAAAGGAATCCTCTGACTTTCCACTAACACAGTGCAATCCTGTTTCTCTCATTCTACCAAATACATTTATACATCTAAATCACAGAATTTATTACTTTATATTTCACTTTCTGACACATATTCATGGCTGATTCCCAGAGTTACTTCTTCTCTCAGCAAAAACCATATTAATACCCCTGCAAGTGAATATCTAGAGAATTTATTATAAGAGGAAATGGTTGGACAAATACAAACCTCAGAGCAATTTAATCTATGTATCAAAATACTTGCCATTCTGAATAAATTGAAAATGGAAAGCATGATACAGATCTGGATTTGGAGTAGAACCGAAGAAAGTCATTCAAGTAGTTTTGCTCTCCCAAATTGAAGTACTTAAGATTTCTTAATTCAAAGCTATAAAAAATTCCTTCCTGTGGGCACTGCAGAGAAGTAAACTTTTTTAATTACAATGAACAGCCTGGACTTCTATCAAATCAGATTCAGTTTTGGTCTTTTTGTGGTTGATTTTTTTTTCCCCCCAATCAAATTAGAAATGCAATGCATTACAGGGAAGACAATGTGTTGTAGCTTCAGTGAAGCAGCAGATAGACTCAAAAATCTTACTTCAGAAGTGGAATGGACTACCAGGGGAGGTGCCTCGCTCGACTTGCTGTTTACGAACAGAGAAGGACTGGTGGGAGATGTGGTGGTCGGAGGCCGTCTTGGGCTTAGCGACCAYGAAATGATAGMATTTTCAATTCTTGGTGAAGTAAGGAGGGGGRCCARCAAAACCGCTACCATGGACTTCCGGAGGGCGGACTTCGGTCTGTTCAGGGCACTGGTCAAGAGAGTCCCTTGGGAGGCGGTCCTGAAGGGCAAAGGGGTCCAGGAAGGCTGGACGTTCTTCAAGAAGGAA